>CM060952.1:175617904-175798488 GCA_030765055.1 Mantis religiosa
TATAGTAGGTATCTCAAACAAAAATGCCTAATCTCATAAAACCAGCAACATTTGTTAAATTTATAAATTTTAATCTCATGAGCAATGAGGTATGTGATATTAAAGAAGGGTGATGTGCTCTGATCATTGGTAGCAAACCCTCCCTCCTGCAGAGAGCGTGGTGCACTAAATCCTCATCTGCTACTAAACTCCCATCAGATTTAAACCTCAGGAGTGAGAGAGTCGTTTACGAGTTGCAAAGTAATAACAAAGCTTTCTGTTAAATCGAATCCCCACACGCAGAGTTAATAAATCATCACTATTAATAAGCTTTCTCCCCTCCGAAGTAACACCATTGCTCGTCAACATTTGCGGTTCGCCAATGAGAGACTATGAATTTGCTACCTTGCAATTTAGTTCCTCTTAATCATTAGCTGCAGCGTCATAAATCTCTAGATTACTAACAATGTATATTTTATTTTCTCAACAATGTATAGTAAGAAGGGAAAACATTGCATTCCTCCCAAAAGTTCGGAAAGGAGATATCCCTGGAAATACATGTTTTGAGACCTTCTCAAACTAATTAAAGCATTTTAATAAAAAGTACGTGCATGCCTGTGCATGTGTGAGCGGTTGGCTATGTGTCTGGGACGCATAACTCAAAAAACTTACAGTGAAATATCAAATTTGGTTCTTGATTTCGGTATGTTCAAGGAATGTGACATGAATGATTTCGAGAAAAACCTCCAACCAAGAGTATATGGAACATTTTTCGAAAAGTTTTATATTCTCAAAATGGCTACGGGCCCAAATGACCTTGCTGTCGACGGGCCCTAAAACACCACACACTCACTCACTCACTCAAAATGGCTATTACGGTTTCGATTGAAGCATTATATATTTACAAGATTTTCATCGAAATTAAATGCAGTTATGTCTAATATTTTTGAAAATAAACTTGAATTACTTCTCTTTCTGGATTAACCTTGCACAACTGGCAAAGTGAAGTAGTCAGACAAAACTTTAATGCACGAAGTATGGTTTACCTGTCACTCTTTTGAAGAGATAATTATTTTGAGATTTTCCTTGTTATTGCACCGAATTTTTACATCTATATTTTCTCATTATTATAGTCAATATTTGTCTATTTGTGTCCTAAGTATACAAAGCCAAAGAGTGTTAAAGTCTTCACAAACGACCAGCTCTTAATAGATTTTACTAGCACTTAACGACTACAAGAAAATTGTTTTTGCACCTATGTGAAAATTATCAATAAGGTAATTTCTGTACATAGTTGTCTTGAGTAGCATGAAACAGATAGAGAAGTAAGTGTTTATAAGAATAGTTCATACAAGAGTAGAGAAAGCCTTGTGTACGACATATCAGACACTTTTTCTCTAAGTTTTAGGAAACATGATATAAAATGTGTGCCCCTTAAACTTGTAAGGTCAGATGAAATTAGACGCCGGGCTACAAAATTATACCACAGTTACCTTTGCACAGAAGTGCCCTGGTTCGGTCTCTTGGTGATTATGATCCCACCAGACGTCGTCGCCGACTATTCCGGGTCCCCCGCATGGCTTGCGGGCATCCGAGGTAACCACGGAGCAATTCCAGCAGCAGCAAAAGCTGAGCTCCCATAATCTACCAAGAGTTGTTGGTCTCAAAATTAAACAAAATTCAGTTCAAATCAAAATAAATCCTTCAACGCCAAGGTGCTATCCTTCTAGAGTAGTCAATGAACTACCTCATAATCAATCCACCATCCTCAAACAAAAACAGCCATCATAACCCATCCCGAAAAGAAAATCCTATCTGTGGTTAAACCCTATCCTGGGTGGGCCACACAGCAACAATCTTCAGGCTAACACAAGCCTACCAGTACCTGCGAGCAAGCGTTGTAAGGTCATTCGAAATACACGTGTGAAGATAAAACTAATTCATGGAGAATATACGATGGTTGATGGGAAGTAACGTGATTAATTAAGAGAAGACAAATATGTACACATTTTAACATCTTGGTTCTGTTATCAACAAATCAGGTGCCTCCGAAAAAATGTATCAATCATTAAATTGATCAGATATAATGAATGATACAAAAAACTTTCAGAAACCATAGTGAGGAGTATCTTTACGTGGTGCAAATGTTGTACAATAATTTAAAATGGGGAAGAAAATTATGAAAAGAGAAATGGATGGGCTTCTAAGAAACTGAGGATATCTAGAACAAATCATTCAAGAAATATATACACAGTAAATGAAACAAATTAAGAAAATAGTTCCATATAAAATAAGAACTAGACTTCTGCAACGGTACAAGGGCAGAAGACGCAAACGTATCGTCAATTGCGCTGCACCTGTTAGGATCAAACGTGTTGGAGCACGAAACACATATGTAGATATAAGTACATTCAAGATAATTACATGTCAGACATTGGGAGGATAGAAAGCTTTAGAAAATAGGAATTTGGTAGTTCATCCACGAGAGATTATTATCACTCTCAAACCTTGGAAAATAGTAGGGCGTCCTGTTCCTATGGTGACAAAATAAGTTTTCTAAGACGAACCTCCGGCCTTAGTTTTGTGATTATGTCCCAAACGAAACAAATACAGAAAAACTAAACCGTTTTAACAAAGTGGACAAAGAACAGGAATATAAAATGAATTGGAAGGCACACCTGCAACGGATGCAGGCAAGACAGGCTGTAAATTGTAAGCCAATTGGTTAGCGAGATGCGGGATGACCAGGAACTGATGGCAAGAGGAGTTACGAGAGGAGGGCCTTTTAGCATAAAACCATGCGGTAGAGGAAGACAAAGAAGAAGAGAATATAATTAGAAACCAATTGTTTGGAAGTGACCTGTAAAAGCTGACATAGGTACCTGCATTTTAGGCTTTCAATTAGGTACGAGCGTAAATGTTTTCATAAATTTCAATATTACTTTTGAGGCTCATGAGTTAATAGAAAAAATGAAAATAGTTTACAAATAAATTGAAAAACGTTAATGTTACATTTACAGGATTTTACTTACACATTACGTTTATGATTACATAACATTCATAAAATACTGAACACTTTTATTCAGTTTAATCGAGACAAATCTTTGGAGAAGTGGTTTCATTATACATGTCTGTGTAAGTATAAGAGGATACAATCAGAAGCAATAGTGAACTCTTCATATGCTGGCCTGAAATTCGATGTACCTTACATTACATCGGGAGAGATAAACTCAATAATGATTACTTCAGGAAAAGATAAATTGAAAAATTGAAGCACGTAACGAGTATACAGAAATGGCTAAGTCCATATAAAATGTTTCAAATACATTTTTTCTTTAAAACATTCAAATTTTTCACCTCTCTTTATTGACTTACCAGTTGTCTTCGTGGATCTTGAAGCAGAAAACATAGGTTTCCGTTTCTATAAGAGAGGGACGATAAAACTATATAAATTATTAACAGGCATATTGGAATAAGGAGTAGCAGAGGTAATTGAACAAAGAATATTTAATGACAAAGTAGAATGTTTAACACAGGTAAAAGAACACAGACTCGCAATATTACTTCGCGGGTGAATTCGTATCTTTATGTGACTATGTGGAGTCGAACTTAAGAGTAGGTGTCGGAATGCGACATTGACACGGCGTGACATAATTGTAGGGGCGTGCAAATGAGGGAGAGAGCGTTCTCATAATATAAATATCAATAAACTTGTGAGAGGGGATTGGGATTGGAATATCATTACGGAGAGGATTCGGTACATAGGCCACCTTGCTGGGACATTTGTTCCTATTTCCCCAATTGGGGACACACCCGGGAGGAAGGATGAGGTGAAGGAGACAGAGGGCGGCCGACCCAAGGAGCCACGACAGAACAGAGGGCAAGGTCCGTACAGTTTACTTGGATAGAGACCTCAACCGACAGGCCAGGACATTGAACCCGCTCCCCTACTGTGGGACAGCAACGAGCCTAGCAGTCGAGCCCTAATGTTCCCAGGCTGGCGGTCCGAGCTCCAAAGGTCCCTGGCTGGCGGTCCCGAAATAGTCTCAGCAGAGGAGCTGAGGCCGGCAACTGACCTACAGGAGGAGGAAGTAGTTTTCCTCAGAGCATATCATCCCACCATGCACCGCCGAGACACGCGCCGACACTTCAACCCTGAAAGAAACCACCAGATGAGAGATGATATGAAATGATAATGGAGATGAAATGGAGGGACAGGAAATTCGGGGGATGTAATTCATCTACCCAGCATTCGTCTAGCGAACCGAGAAAAACCCCGAAAAAGCCCGTGGTCAGGTAAGTTGGCCACGGGATTCGAAGCCGGGCCTCCCCAATGCGGGCTAGAGACGGAAACCGCCTGAGACTTCCCGCTCGGTAACTTGTGAGAGAAACCGACAAGGAAGCATTGTTTACTTAAATTCAAACGCTGAACCCTGGGAGAGAAAACCTTTATGCTCATCTTTACCTAACGACAGAGAACTTTAACCAGCTAGTCCGGAAAATAATCCGTTTTTCCTGCTTGCATCCTACACCAAAAATATTCTTACCTCCAACACCTCCTTGCATCACAACGACGCCCAACGCCCTTTCCTGAACCAGAACCGTGCCCAACTTACCCGCAGCACCCAAACGTTATATGTTCATAATCTGGGAATAGCCTGGGGAACGCTAACCACTCTAAATTACTTTTTATTAAGTAATCCATGAGAAATATAGCCTATTTTAATCCACAACAAATTTGATTCTCGTTGAATAACAAAATGAGTATCAAATAAAATTTACTGTGATGTTAACATTTTCCGTTCTTAATTGATTTGAATTTTCCAATATTTAAAATTGTTTGAGGTTACTCTCTCTCTCTCTCTCTGCCCTTTATCTATATGTATACTCCTGCATAGGAGAGAAAGTCTCCGATGGATGAGACGCAGGGGGATTGCAGAAAATTCCCACACTCCCCCTGGAAAGGTTTATGACACCCTATGTCAGTACAGATACAGATCATTCAAAAACATTCTGACGGCTACTACTTTTGTGAATGAATCTTCTCGGGTTTAGTATACAGAGTGAATAGGGCGCACGTTTTTTAACGGTTATGCTCCTTGTGCAGCAGGCATTCTCTGCCATACACATTCTCTGTTCTTGTCCCACTGTGTAACACAGGAAATTCCTTTGAGGGACCTTCTTTGCGTTGCTGGACTATACTTATAGTAGGAACAAAAACAAAGCAAAAATATCGCTGAAATTAAATGTGCAGAATCCACCGAAAATACATATCCTGAACCCCATTTTTAAAATAATCTAAAGAGGTAGTATAAACACGAATTATGGTTAATTTTGTTCCCATTTTTTCTAATCCCGTTCGAAGATTAAATCAGATCCTTCCATCTTGTTGTCCTCTCTGCCTAGATCTCTTCTGTGTGGAGTTTGTATGCCCTTTTTGGTATCTTATTTGGACTGATCCTTTCCAAATATACTTTCCTTTCATTTTGACATTCCATAACTTTCCCATCTACTGCTTTAAATTTTTGCATTATTTTTGCAATCTCTTATTGATTCCAAATGTAATTCAGAGTTCCATAGTTTAACCAAATATTAGGTCATTAAAGGCTGAGAAACTGCCCTTCATGCAGCAGTGCGTAAAACATAGCTGGGAAGGTAGAATCAGATTGAAAAATGCAATTATATAACTGAGATTTGACCCACGAATCTGCTGTAACCAACTGAGCTCCATGCAGCATGCCGGCGTGACATTACATTCTTTGGTCGACTAAGTATTAAGGTACCGGGCGAGATGTCGTTAGAAGCAGGGCAGGTGGTGCAGAGGTTTGCAATCTTTTATTTCCTGTCGGCTTCCCTAGCAGGTGGCTGTTCGAGCCTCCACTAACGATTCGATTTTTTCCACGGTGGCTACAGCAGAGGAGCCTATTACCACCCTCCGGTAGTTTGTTACTTCGCCGCGAGCGCGCCCCAGTCGTGTGGGCAAGCTAGTAATGTTAAGGAAAGCTGCACATTCTACCACTTACGTTGTCCATTTCGAAAACCTGCAGCCAACACTTCTCATACGGTTCCTCCATCTCATCCGTTCCACTTGAAGATTTACGCACAAATAATCCAGTTGCGGATCGAGGTATGCTTGTCCCACCGGTTACTTAAATCTATCTCTACCCTACAAGGTAAATCAATACATTTGTTTATTGATTATTTTATAGAAATCATTCTACCTTGAATTTTAATTTATATTTTCTTTGAATTTCACTTCTCCTTTTCCAGCCCATTCTTGTTATTCTAATAGTTATGTCCATTTCGTTTCATACATACACCCACATTTATGCATACACAAACACCCATACCTGAGGTGGGATTCGAACCAATAATCCCCATCGCTTTGAAAACACTAAGTCATCACTTTAGCGAAAACAGCCATCAGGACCGGTGCCATAGGAGTATTTTATCAGGATGTGTTAAAACAAATGCAAATTGGTTGGAAAATTTAATGATTTGCGGGGATTTGGCAAGCCAGTCATTTGCTTAGAACTAGAAGATCTGTAGCTTAAATCGATCTGAGACAACAAATCGTTCAAAATACTCTAAAATGCCTAAATTGCAATAACCGAACATAAACGCTAGATCTCGTAAATTTATTCTCAAGGTTGCAAAGCCAATAATAATTATTTTCTCCAAAGAATATTAAATTAGTTACTACATTGACAATTCCCATGCCAACACCTCCCCATCTTCAAAGTGGACTTTGTACTTAACGTTCTTGTAACATCTAGAACAGCAATAATGCACACCACGAATAATGTGTCTTGGGGAGAGAAGTTAATGGTGGTTGTCGTGCACGTAGCACCCCTTCCCTGCTAAGGCTCAATCTAACTTCATTTCCTGCTGCATTGCGCTAAGTAAGGAAGCTGCACGCGGATATTAACATGCACCAGCTAAGATCTCGCAAAAACAAGGAAAGGCATGAGGCTCAGCATGAGATGAGTAGCTGTAATATATCTGTCAGGGGTGTACTAAAATCGAATTTCAGACCTAAGAAACCTGCCGTGTATGTCTAAATTCGGCATCTTCTTTAAGAACCCTTTGTAGAAAAAATGTCTGAGGTAATATAAACTAAGTATAAATGCAGCTGAAAATAATAAAGTATGGGAAGCGAATGTCTGTAGACGTAATTATCTTCTTCTTGTTCTTCTTCTTCACTTCATGGCATAGGCAATCAAGTGCCTATTCCGCCTTCGAAGTCCGCCAGCCATTGTTTCCTGGGTCTGCCCACCGATCTCCTACATTTAGGATGATACTGTAATATTTGTTTTGTAAGTCTATTATCTGGCATTCTTTCAACATGTTCCTTCCATTTTTGTTTGAGGTCTTTAAACATAGGCATCGAATTTTTTAAGATTTTACCATTGATTATGACAATCATTATTATGATCGTCATTTTTCAATATCATCGTCATCGTCATCGCTAGCGATGTTAGTCTTTGGGGGGAGGAATTAAGGAGGTCTCAAAATATACATTTCCAGTGAAACCCGGATTTTGAATTTTAGGGTTAAACTCACGTATTTTACTTTTTACAAAAACTAAGTCTACATGAAGAACAGATATAACGTTAACTGCCAATATAATTAGTGATTCTGTGGCCATTATTCAGCATACGCTGTACAACGTATGCACTATACCAAAAGTAATAAATCACAAATAATTATATTAATAGGAAATGTATTTAATTATGCTGAACTTAGATTTTGAAATGCTCTAAATGAATATTTTGTTTCATTAAACGTAAGAGGTAATGTGGGTGTGTTTTATTTTTATGAAACCATATAAGTACATAAAATACAAATAATTTGTAATAATTTAAATTAAGCCGTGTACACACATATACAATATATTCATATAGCAAGCATATAGCTATGCACCAATTAAGTAATGCAAGCTGTTCCAATTTTATTCTTATATCATCATTGTCTCCTCCTCCTCCTCCTCCTCCTTCTCCTTCTCCTCCTCCTCCGAACCCCATTTGTCCAAAGGTATTAAGGTAATTTTAACCTCTATTTTTGGTACGACACTAAATCGATTATTAGACATTACATTCATCTCATAAACTTTACATAAAATTTACTGTTGTGCGATACCTGGGTGAATCCCTACTTTGATTTTGAAAACATTTTTGACCAATATTTCATTTCTCAACTTTCTTTTCATTCTCGTTGATCCGAGATATTTAATGCGAACTCTTATGAAGTTGATAAGAAATTAATAAGTATCTATTAGAACAGGAAACGTATAAGTTTGCTATTCTGATTGCCAGAAGGTATACCTCCGTCAGACATTTCGACTTAAGCATTCTGAGCAGCAGCCTATAATGAAATTCCTTGAATATTCTTGTTATTACGAGCTTTGTGATGGTAGCTCTGTCTTAGGATGGCTAGCTTAGATTTTGAAGTTCTCTTAATCAGGGAAGCTACACCGGAAGAATGTTCGGAATTTGAACTATACACACAAAATAACCCTCTTCTTTACCATCCTCTAACAATGTGGGGGGACGGGAAGACCAATATTACACTGCATTTCTATCATGTCTTGGGTGAAGCTTAAGGCTTTACAAGTTCATAATTAAGAATATACAGACCGCTTTATATCTTTAAATGTGGCGATATCGGTTTATGCTTAAGTTCAGAATCTTTCCTCCGTGTATGCATTAATATCCTTCAAATTATCCAACCAACTATCTCACTTGGTGTTCTATCTTTAACTTCTACACATAAAGAAATATTGCATTCGAATTAAACTTTTTCACTGGAGGTACAAATTATGTAGTGCAATGAATATAAAAGGTAAGGAAAGGATCACATGTCTAGTTGTCTAATAAAACGAGTAAGATAATTCATGTAGTAATGCTTTAGAAAGATACATATAAATATGTAGAGATCGTCATCATAGAGTAAGATATCAATTATATGAAACAAATGTTGGCCAATATATATATCCAAATGAAGCCAGAAAAAAAAGAATGTTTAAGAATTGCTCGATGGTGAACCTTAATGGCCAGAAAAAGCTGATAAGCTATGATAAAACAAAGTACCATGTATTAATATATTTAGAAGCATTGCACAACCTATAAATAGGGAAATGGAAGGAAGTGGAAAAGAAATGGGGAGAGCATGGATGAGAGTAAGAGTGGATGGAATGGGAGTAATGGAAGTTAGGCAAAGGTGATGAGGATTATGGAGAGAGTGGGGCGAGAAAGGGGGTTGGAAAGGGAAAGACGGAATTAAAAGTAAGAGGAAAGGGTAATGGTAGAAATGGTAGAATAGGAGTGAGAGGAGAGGAACAGAATGGGATGGGCATTAGGAATGGATAGAAGTAGGTGAGAGAGAGGATATGCAGGGGGAAGAGTGAAATAGAGGGAGAGTGTGAGCAAAAGAATGGGTGATGAAGAGAGGGGAAGAGGGAAGAAATAAGAAGAGCAGATGGACTGAGAGGAAGTAGCTTGTAACAAGCAAAGCGGCACATTCATATTTGGAATGAGTGGAGAGTTTATATTCTATTGTTAACGAAGCATAGTGAACACAATATTTTTAAAATTTAAAAAAAAATAGTATTTTAATAATATATACTTTTCTAAGTACACATGACTTTCCCACCTTCTGTAGTTTTACTTCTTACTCTAATATATATTGGAAGTAATGAAAGCATGACATTTAAGTATATCTGAAAACGTTCTGTACTCTCCTAGGATCCGTTTGGGTTAAGTTGTTAGGAAGAGACAGCAATAGTGGAAGGATAACCTGAGCTTCCTCCCATTTACTAAACTGCAAAAGGGATATTTCTTCCGGTCAAAACTTTTCCTTGTTGTCAGCTTGCCTCTACAACTGCCTCCTCAGGTGTGCAGTTTCTCAAACTAAACCCCCAATACTGTCCTCCACAGGAGTGTAAGTCTCCGAGGGATGAGATGCAGGAGGTTTAGCGAAGGTTTCCACACCCTCCCTGGACAGGTTTATGACACCCCATGTTGGTACAGTTACAGACCAATCAAAAAATTCCTACGGCTTCCACATTTGTGAACGAATCTTCTCGGTTTTAGTGTACAGAGTGAATAGGGCGCATGTTTTTTAACGGTTCTGCTCCTTGTGTAGCATGCGTTCCCTGTCACATACATTCGCTGTCCTTGTACCACTGTGTAAGAGAGCACATTCCTTTCAGGGACATTCTTTGCGTTGCTGGACGGTGCCTTCGCTCTGATAGGTTCGTCACAACACTGCGTGCAAGCGAGAGCGAGAGTGTTGCTTTCTCCTTCTGGAGAAATAAGGGTTAGTAGAGCGCTTAGGTAAAGTCAGGTGAGTATAACAAATAATTTATTTTAATTTTATTACTAGGCTTTCCACTATTCAGTGGTTGCTTTTATTTCCTATTAAATTTTTCCAATTTCTTCTATCTTACTATTGCCCTTCTTCCAGTCCTCTTTTCTGCATTGCTTTATTAACTCATTCACCCATGTCCTTTCTCGTTTTCTTCTTTCAGGTGTTGTCCTAACGCTAAATGTTAGGACAACATTCCTAACATTCCTTTTACTTGTCTATACCACCTTAATGTCTTTGCTTCTAGCATATCAATTATCGTTTCTCTGTTATATAGTCATTCCTAATATGTTGAATTCTTGATATTCTCATACTCCTTCTTAAGCCGTCCATTTCTGTCGCCAGTGTACTTTTTTCCGCATCTTCTCCCTTATAGTCCAACTATCGCCCCCATATGTTAAAATGCTTTCACTTATTGTCTTTATTCATATATACTGAATAACAAATAAATAACTCTCTTTTATATAACTAATGCAAACGGTCTGTACGAACTTACTTTTTCTGCTTACTTAAACTCAATCGATAAAAGTATTAATAAAATTGGTATCATTGCACATTTTCTTGAGGGTACAAAGAGGATATAACGATACTTAAAGGTTTAAAGGCTAAACCTCCTTATTTTGGTAAAGAAATACCTTACTCCTTCCATATCTTGGTAATACCTAATGATACAAAAGAAATCAATTTAAATAAACGGTCTGGTTTAATAAAGTCCACGTATATTTGTGATATCCTTTAGGGTCCACAAGCGGTAAGGTTATAGAAATTTCCCTTGAAATGAAGACGACCTTCACAAGCCATTGCCAGAAAATTGAATGCATATCTTATATTTTACGTGAAATTATATAAATGTATGATATCCATTCAAATCACTGACACTTTTGGGAAAAATTAAATTCTTAAAATAATGTTCAATATAAAGATAAGTTTGGTGTGGGGAACTTTCTTGAAAATCCATGTGTCGAATCGTTAGAAGATATTGCACGTAAAATTTGCTATTTATCAGATATTTCGCTTTTAGTCTATACTGCTGCAGTCTTAAGACGCACGCACAGTGATGTGTTCACTGAGCGGGTGGCTCTTTTTTCAAATTTCCCCCCCCAGGATTCTAAACTTGTATTTCAGACGGACCGTAAGTTTTGAAATATTGGTCAGATTATAATACTTGAGAAAGGTGCTTTAATTTAAAACCACAAAATAGAGTTATTTTAAATTTATTTTAAAGATATCTAAATAGACATCATAAATAGTTGGAAGTGATAGTGAAGTGAACGAGATTAAGGTAACGAGTGGAAGGAAAACGTGTGATAGAGTGAATTATGAAGAGGAGAAAATCAATAATGTTAATTTGATTTTTAGAACTTCAAAATTATCTGAAATAATATTTGAATATTTGATTAAATAAAGTTTTAAAAGAGAGATTATAAAAAATAGCCAAATATTACATGATTTTAACTCTCGTTAGGAATGACATGGCCAGTAATAAAATGTTTAATTGACATGGTGATGGTAAAAATCAATAAATTTACTTTGGTAAGGAAAAAGCATCATTCCTTTTCTAGAGGCGACAGAGAAAAGACGCGAGTGAATACGACGCAGGTTTTTACAACGTGAATGGATTGAAAAATATATTTCATACAAATCGTGTGATCTAAGGACGTGGATAAAGTTATATTAATACAGTATTAAACCATTGGATTATTTTAATTTAAAAGAAAATTACTTCTCAGTTAAAAAGAAAATCAGATCCTTCAGACATCCGCTCAAGAGCGTAGCTGAGGTGAATTATTTCCATACACTGACTGTAGCAGTTACATGGAACGTTCAGGAAAAACTGTTACATCATAAAACATGGGATCTAGAAAATTCGGATGTGGACGTTTTCTCAACCCGGGGCTTATACTTCATCCCATCTGCAACCGCAATTACGGCCGACGATGACGTGGAGGGATGGTGTTCTCGAAGTTCTATTTGTAGCAGTGTTACTGCAAATGTGTTGATGGCAGGGGATGAAGATGTACTCAAAGTGCGGTCGCTGAGGACCCTTAGCACTCGTGGTACCTCTGACGTTACTAGAGGAACCTCGGGTCGAACTGCCGAGACTCTCCCTTCGGGGAGTTGTTCGGGTTGGGTTAGACTCGAGGTGGCAGTTGCTCCCGACACCCACGGGGAATTGGGTACCTCCGGCCAGGCTACGGTCGCCCGGAGGGGGTAGAGAGTTGCCTCAAATGTCCGGTGTACTAGCCTGCAGAGCTAGTAGAAGGTGTGATAGGTCACCAGTTGGCCCCACCGAGGTTTTCGGTAGTCTTCCCTGCGGGGTTGACGCGCATAAGTGGCGTATCCACTTCCACCCGTCTTGAAGTTGTAGTCGATGAGGGGAGGGGTGCCTTTTGGACTCAAGTGCACCATGGAAAGACCCCCAGGGTTTTCCATCGCTCCCGGGTAGAAGGAGGCCCGGGTCCTTGGCCGTACAGGTCCAGGATTAATGGAAGTACAACCTCTGCCGTTAAACGTTGTACTCGAAGTGACCATGTTCCCGTTGTGGCGTCATTTGTGGCTCCGGTTTGCATAAATTCTTCTGTGGATCCTGATCTCGGATACTTGGATTGTGAATCTGAATGTTAAGAGAATAAAAAAAAAATGGTTGCAAGTTTTTCTTCATATTAAACTCGCTGCAATTCACAACGTCTACGATGATCAACAATATTCTCATACAATTCTGATTATTACAATCCTAATACAACCTTTTTCTTAGATTTCTGTTGTGTTTACATCCACACGCGATTCCTTCGCTTTTCAAACTTTAGTTTTCAGAAAATAAGGTTGCGCTATATCGAAAATTCATTATATTGATGATGAATAATTAGTTCAGTTCATGCAATGGCTAACACACGCGTCTGCTCGTTCTTCGATGAGGACACAAAAGACGCTATCATGTCCTCTTCACCTCTTCACTTATTAATTTTTTTCGTCATTACCATGGTAACTAATATTTAATTGAATTATATTCTAATTTTACAAATATAAAGTATTAAAACAATATTCTTTTATAATTTTAATCTTTCTATTTAATTTATCATATTTACCATTTATCTAGATTGGATATTAACATTCATCTTCACTGCTTGTGACCTACTTTATTTGGTCATGGCCACATATAACTCATACCAATTCAAAACAAAACTCTCATCATTTTAAACATCTCAATATTAATCATAAATAAATAAACTTCGCATCGTTTTGGCACATGACATATTAATATCTGTATCACATATACGAGGAGAAAGAATCATCCCATAGTTATTGGTTTTTGCATTATACTTTATATATTTATTATAAGCAAGAAGTAAAGAAAGTATGACAACATATTTCCAATTTTAAGGAGAGCCACAAATGATTTCTGGAAATGGACATCCTTGCAGATTCACACATTCTCTTAATAGTAAAGCAAGCAGCAGAAACTTTAGACGCATTAAGGGCATTTATTAAATGGATGTGGAAGGCGAGGGCTCGAGTACATAAAACAAACTCCCAGATACTTTACACGTCTCAGCGGCAATACCATCAAGCTCATCTTGGCAGTGCTGTAGGAAACACAGCGAATTCTGTGGACCTCATTAAACTTTGGTCATACTCTGCTAGTAAGATGTGGTGCTATCTTGTAAATATTTAGCTTCTACTCCGAGGTATACAGCAAACAGGAGCACTTTGCTTTTAGGCAAATTTCAGGTTGAAATAAGTAAGTTAATAGAGATATATTCGTAGTAAGCAGCAGATAAGTAAATCACTTAGCAGTTTGTTAAACATTTGTATGCGGCTAATTGCTTGTCGTTACATAATTTACTAATATTTAAGGTGAGAAGGTACTTCACTTGGGGTTAAAATTCACTTTTTTATTTTTACATGTTATTATAATTTCAGCCCTATAAATTACAAATATATGGTTAAAAGGTTTTCATTGGAGCAATATTTTATACCTAATTTGCTTATTATATTAGTGAGTGCCAGCCCCCTTTTCGTAAACTTTCAGAAAATTAATCATAACTTCTGTAATATTGAACAGATATTTCTGAACTAGGCCTTGTTTTGTAAGGGAAATTTCAAACTTCATATCGGTACCACTTTAATTCCAACAATGCTAGTTTTTCTTTTGTTTTTGGCTGCGTATATGAACAGTTACTTGTTTTGAATAATATTGTGTACTAGTTATTAGTGAATACATGATATGGGTAGTCCAAAAACATTTGGAATGAGAAAGTTTACAGGCAACGGTTTTACACAAAAAAAGCAATAAATGTGGAAAATATAAATAAAATAGACAAAGAAAACCACGTGTAATACTGAGATTAGTAGGCCCAGTTAACTCATGTGCTAATAAGGATAGTAGTAATATACAGAAATTGAAAAATTGATGAGCTGCCAAGCCTGAAAGCAGATAAAACGGTAGAAAAACTGGTCAAGAAGACAAGAAAAATGAAGAGGAACTTGAAAATGACAAGTGAGAATACAGAAGGCAATGCTTAGCAGCAGGAATGTCCTGAGTCATGTGAGAAGTCAGTAGTTATATAAACTGTAAAGCTTTTTTTCTCAATTTCACATTATTTCAGGTTCCGGTTCACTTTTTTAAAAAAAACTATTCAACCAAAACATGTGAATGTTTTTGTTTGTATTAAACAGAGATATAAGAATAATATGAAGGTAATCTTTCTGAGATTCATAATACTTGTTTAAAAAATTGTTATCTGAAATTTCAGTGCCTTTCTTTTTTTTTTTAAAAAAAAAAAAAGACAACTAAAAATAAATAACAAATTATCACTACAAAATTTTAAAATAATAATAGGTATTATTCAATATAAATATTTTAAGAACATGATTTAAAATTGCCATGTACACATCAATAATAATTTCTTAGTAATGGACATCCAAAAATCATGGAAATAGCATTGCGGAGGCAGAACCTTCTCATCTTAATGTTAAGCTATATGTACATCATGTAACCATTGTATAGACCTAATACGAACAAATTTGAGGGTAAACAGCAATCCACAATCGATAAAAGTACTTTTTCTTTATATTTATATCAACGGCATGTTCCACAACTTAAAATACTCCAATACATGCTATACTTAAATTGCTTTTTTGACTATTTATAATTTGCTTGATATATCTTTACATTTTAGTCTTCGCAGTTAAATTAATAATACTTTTCTGTTTTACTGCTTTTCACTGCACTAACATATTCTAAGTATAATAAAGTTAATTATTTACATTTTGTGCATGTATCTGAGATTCAGCTTCTGTCCGATATTTACTTTCCTTACTAGCAATATGGCTGTGTGCCTATCCAGACCACATTCTTAATACTAAGTACAATGGACAGTTACTTCATATACAAGTGTTTTATCTTGTAAATGACTATCTACTTTGTATCTAGCACTTACTTATTGTTATTACTATTCTTATAACAACAAATATTTACAATATCTACATTTTACTCGTTAATACTTCCTTATCTACTGTACTTTATATGCAGTATTTGTATTAAACTATTCCATTTAAATTGTTTTAAAGTATATTGATTTTATAATTGTTTAAATTGTTTACTATATTTTGCAATGAGTTTATCTGGTTCATCTGCCACTTTTCACCATTCACTGTATATTAGGTGTTCAACAGTTTTGGTCTCTTGAAGACAGGAACATGTAACATCATATAAAGATGCTTAAATGTAATAATAATGAGAATGGAGTAATATCAATGGCTCGAAAATTGCGAACAGTGAACGGCAAGGTCTTTCCGTTCTTCTGGTTTCATCCCACAGGATTCATGGTCAACTGAGATGTTAGTGTATGTTGAGAAATATCACAGAATAAAAGCCATATCACAAAAGCAATGGTGCCATTCCTATAAAAATGCTCTGTCTCAGAAACGTTTCGTTTTCATGTAAATAGAGTAAGGCAAATTATGAAGAAAGCTTACTAATATATTAAATGTGTATTATTTTTCTAAATTTGAAAATATGAAGATATAGACCCATATCACACACACACACACACACACACACACACGCACACACACAAACACATGTATACACAAAATCAAATAAACTTATAGTTTAAGGATTTAGAGCGAGTTTATTTCATCAATTACATTCAAATGACTTGATTTATACTTTCGAAAAACTATACAAAAAGTCTTATTTTTAGCTACTTACTTTCATTTTTAGCAGGTCTAAAATACACTCCAGTCATAATGCTTACATAAAATGTTCTGAAACACACAGAAATGAAATGCAAAAATATTACCATCTTTGGTTCCTAAGCAATAACAAATCAATATATTTACTCTACGTATTCATAACATGACGATTATTATCATCGTCGTCGTCGTCGCCGTCGTGATACACTGTCACTTAAATCGATCACCACAAATATAACAGCAGCCAATCGCAAGAGACCTTTGAATAGTTGAGTTAATATGGGAGACTGCAAAACTACCACCGTTGATTATGTACATATATCAAAGGAATAATGTTAATACCGGGATAAAAGACATTAAAGTAAAAGCAAAGCATTATTTGCTGGCAAAAATTTGCTTTTCTGCGATTTTTATAGATTAACCCGTGAACGCAAGACAAAGTAGTTGGCGTACCGGTGCATGACAACGGAAAATCTAATGTGTGGCAGAATAATCATACGATGAAAATCGTTATACGACTGCTTTCTTATTTAACGTATATGTAACGTTTAAAGTTTGGATCTTTAAACTTCTAAGCTTGTCTTTAATTATATGTTTATTTTTAGGCATATGGGATTCATTGCGAATGACTTTATTAAAATAATATCATCTTATACAAATAAAATATTTAGCGATTATTTTCCACTTATCTTAAGAAGTTGATGACAACACTTCTTTCTTCTCTAATCGAAATTAATTTCATGAGCATTTGCCCACATCTTCAGTCAAACACACTTCGTTGTCAACGATACCATGTATTTACGTATTTACGTATTACCAACATCTGAAGAAGAAACAAACCTAAAAACAGAATCAATTGCCGGTACGTCAAAGTTCATTATGCGATTTTTATTTTTTTAAATAAATATTTTTTTCCAAACTATTAAATCTATTTGAACATTTAATTGTTTTAATAATTTAACTTCGGGATTTATTTCATGGTTAAATGACCAAAAATGATCTGCCGCGGCCGATTTATCAATTTGTTTATATCTAATGTTAAGAAAATGTTCTTTTTTCTGGTTTACGAACTACGTTTCGTCTTTCCAATGTAAACCTGATCACAATCTAAGCAATTAAATTATTAAATACCAGATTTTTTATTATTAAGAATTGTTCTTTTTTAGATAATAATAAGTAATAAATTTTTAATACTATATATATTGAGGAACTAAAGTTATAACAACTTCTTTAAAAAAATTTAAAAATGTTTATTAACCCAAGGGTGGTAAGTAAATTTTTTAAATTTATAATCATCTTTTATCTTTTAAGAGTAGAAATATCATTAATACTTTTTTGATATTTAAAATTTTCAATTTTCTTTTGTATAAAATCGGATGATTGAAGACGTGGGCAAATGTCAGTGAAATTAATTTAGATTAGAGAAGATAGAAGTATTGTCATCAACTTCTTAAGATAAGGAAAATAATCACTAAATAATTTATTTGTATAATATTTATTATTCCACTGTAACTAACTTTATTTTCTGTGTAATAATATCATCTATTTAATTATGTTTACACTATGTTTGCATTTATTTATCATTGTTATAAGTCTTACATTTATACACTGTACAAGAATAATTATAACTATAATTTAAAGTATAATCCGGGGCTGTACTTTACATCTTCTTATTTATTAAAAGATTCCATTAATTGGCTTAAATACGTATTTGAGCTATCCATCAAAATTTGGTCTTCCGCGTAATATCTGAAATTTGTTTAGGAAAATGCCATGTTGGTCACTCACATCTTTGTTAAATTTTAACGTATTAACTTTTTCACAGTGAAGATAGTAATGTTTAAGTATTGTTTTATTAGAGATGCATTTTTTGGGGGGCAGCAGGGGAAAGCTACTTCATAAATATTATACGAAAACTTGCTTATACGTATTTGACACCCAATATTTTGCTAAAAATATCAAAGGATTAAACCAGCATTTTATTTAATTCAAACTTTTAGCTTCTTTTACACCAGATTACTTCCAGAACTTCCATTACTCCTCAACTGCTCTAACCACTGTAAGGTGGTAGCACTTGCAGAGAAGTGAATAGTACAGAAACATATTTTTGTTGAAATATTCTGTATATTGATATTTTAATGGATAGAGGGATAAAATCTAGGGCTAGTAGGAAAACCGACATGAAATTCGGTTAATACAGTTTCAAAAATGTACTTAGCTTATGTCAACATTTTGCAACGTCGAAATCGCTCGTGGTCTGTGAAGTTCGCTTATTTGCCACTTCTGCTATATTACGCAATTAGCAATATAGTGTACAGGTCATACAAATATTTAAATTGTACTCACAAACGCGATTTATTAGGTTTGCTTAACGAGTTTTCCCAAATAAAATACCGCAAGCATTACGACTTCGACCAACAAAGTATTCGGTATGAAGGTTAGGCCCCTGGAACGCTTTGTATTTGTAACAAATGCATTCCATAATAAAGTGCCTAGTGGTACTTTACTAATAACAGTGAAATATTCCGCGAATCGCGTTAACAAACATTTATATCACTTCATACAAGACCGCATATTTCTGCCGCAGCCTTGTACAAACCCTTAATTATACGGTGATAATTAGGCTAACAGTATAAATTGCGGTATAAAGCGGTATGGTGTAGGTGTAGTATACCACACATTTGTTGTATTTGCTGCTGCTTGTACTTCGTTGGAATAAATAGTTGCGTTTTTCACCAAAAATGACAAAGTTACTGAAGCGCATAACGCAAATGTATAACGAAACTTCTATGCCCCAAAATTATCATTGGAGAAGAAAGCTCTATCCTGAAGCTATTCAAACCATCTGAGCTCGCGATCAGATTTTAAGCTATTTCTATTTACTTCGCCGACAATATACCACTTAAGCTACTACTGCAGTAATTTATGGAATAGAAAAAGTGGCCAACTGCCAGAGATAGCAATTGATCTTTCAGTTTCGTACGACTTTAACATTTGTCTAACCAAACTATTTCAGCAATCTAGAACCTGAAGTAAATATAAACATCAGATTTCCCAAAAATAGTTTTCCTATGAACCCGAAAACAACATCATTCTCAAATATGAACATTCTTATTGTAATGAAACAGAGTAATGAACCTCCGCAGACGGAGCGGGTTGGTTCAGGCGTCTGAGGCCGACATTTCGGAAGTAGCGGGTTTGTTCCCCACGGCCACATTAGTGAACTGGTGCTTTTCTGACGTTTTTCTCGATCACAAGGAGAATGCTAAGAATTTTTACTTCACATCCTGCGTTTCACTTCCTTTCATTTAATTCACTCCATCCGGACATTCCCAATAAGATTCAGAGAAGTCACCGGTGGGCAACGCTATGGAGGTGCTTGGGTTCTGGAAATACGGTACTCGACTGAGGGGAGGCGCTGTGGTCGGCCGGCAGGTGGACTGGCGGACTGATTGATCTTTCGGAGTTGGATGCCCACTGAGGTCTTTCTGCGATGTCCTGGAGCTCCGTAAGTCTGAAGAAACTGCCTGCACCTATTAAGGAACCACTGTGACTGTAGAGCCATGATAAGTTCTGTCCGCCTTTAGGGTACTTTTATCTCATCCTTCCTCCTAGAATCTGACCTACAATAAACCATATCGGCTGAAGTGACGCAGAATCCCCTCCATGAGGGGACATATATATCCTCGCGATTCTTAATAGCGAGTCTTTCTCTGAAAGACATTAAGTGGTGTAATTCTTAAAGGAGGTCATAGAGTACCTAATTCAATAGCAGGACTTAGGATAGGTATACGGATATTATGAAGGTTTACATTCTAATAATAAACAGTTAACCAATAAGAACAGTTCTTTCAGCCGTAGTTTTAATTGTCACACCTTGCATTAAAGTTGGAAGCCACGTTGTATCCAGGAGAATAAATACGATTTAGATTACTATTTCAACTTCTAAACCGACGAGATACTAGTAATAAATAAGATAATTTCTAAATAAAGAAGAATGCAAGTCCGCTGTAGAGTGTAGTAATAATGATTGAAGGGCTAAAAAAAAAAAAAAAAAAAAAAAAAATGTGTAGTGTTTAACGCCCGCTTTTACTACATACGGCACCGCAGGCGGTGACACTGACGATGCATGAGATGAAGATGGAGCACCGGTGAAATGAGATGGTGGGGGAAACCGGAGGTCCCGGAGAAAACCCGCCCCAACGCCGTGTTGTCCACCACAAATCTCACTTTGCGGTCGCCTGGGATCGAACCCGGGCCGCCTTGGTGAGAGCCAAGCGGTCTAACCACTGAGCCACGGCGTGGCCTCGAAGGGCTAAAGTAATCTGTAATAGTTAGCTTAGTTAATATTACTGGCATCTTGGAAACAAACCTTGCAGCGCCGTGCTATGGTTTCTGGTCAAGGAATGCAATAGTGCTAAGAAGGTGTTTCACCTAGAAAGAGATGAATCTGTTAAAGAAACAGATTTAGGATATCAAATTAATGAGTTATATAAGTTTAAAATTCCTTAAACTTGAACGCTTTTTTGCAGTATATATTTCACTTTTAATGAAACAGAAAGCAAACCTTTTCAGCTTTGGTAGGAAAATCTAGTCATTATTTAGACCATAAGAACTATGTACCTTTTCAGCAAAGAAATTAATAAAAAAGATTAAAGAATTATAAAAGGAGCTTTCAAGTGTATGTAAGTGGAAATGAGAGACACAATGATTTACGGCGCTTATATTTGTTCTTTATCTCTTTATTTTACACTTAGATTTATGAGTGTTCAAGCAAGTACAATGAGCAACAACTATGCGATAATTGTACCAAAACTTGCCACGACGATGGAAGTAGATTTTAAAAACGCACAGGTGTTGTTGCTGTTATCGCAGTAAACGTTCAGAAATGACATGCTGGCAAGGTGGACAACAGAACGTAGAAAGAAAATTAAGTGCAGTACTTTAAACGATATGAGAATCGACTGCCCAAGGATTTGTAAAATACTTGTGTTTTCAAAAAAGAAACATAAGATGTCATATCCATTCAATACTAAATTTCTATATAGTGGTTGCAGATTCTATTGTAAGATACGTATCGCTAAAGCAACAAAAGCATGCATTAAACTATTTTTAATATACATTTAGCTCTTTTAAACTATTTTCAAATATGTAGCCCCCGGTGTCTTTTCAACAAAACCTATTTCTATCGCATTCGAGAGTTACTAACAGTGGGAGAGTTCAATACCACTCAAACTAGAACTCGTGAATCTGACTGAAATGGCCGATACCTAAACAGTTATGGTGGTCCCTTTGCAGGACGTTGGAATAATTTTCATACGGCATCTAGCGTGTATTGCTAAATTATTGCTGAATTAATATTTTCACGACGGAACCGAATGCCTACCGCAAAATGATATGTGTTAGTTACACCATTCCATCATTTGTGTTGTTTGTCGCCAAGAGAAGTAAAAATAAACAAATAGTTATTTAAATAATTACATAATTAAATACATATGTACATAATAAATAATGAATAAGTGTATAAGTGAGTGAGTGTGTAAGACAGACAGGACAGACCAGATGGTTGGATGGGCAGACAGCTACACAGCTACGCAGCTAGGCAGACAGCCAGAGTGAGTGAGTGAGTGAGTGATTGAGTGAGTGAGTGAGTGAGTGAGTGAGTGAGTGAGTGAGTGAGTGAGTGAGTGAGTGAGTGAGTGAGTGAGTGAGTGAGTGAGTGAGTGAGTGAGTGAGTGAGTGAGTGAGTGAGTGAGTGAGTGAGTGAGTGAGTGAGTGAGTGAGTGAGTGAGTGAGTGAGTGAGTGAGTGAGTGAGTGAGTGAGTGAGTGAGTGAGTGAATTAAAATTCGGAGCATTCGAGGACCGGCCCTGCCGTCATGAGCTGGAAGTAAGACTTGGTTCTACAAGTTCTACGAATTTCGACAGAAGCAGAAGATTCCATTTCGAAAATGTTCCATTCTTTCGTTTCGAGTGATTCCTGTTTCCGTAAACACCTCTTCTGCAACCCACTAGTATAAAAAGGGAACGAAAAAGCAAACCAGGGGTACTGTTGGTAGTTATCTTGTGATTTTCGGAGTTGTTGTGAAGCACTTGTGCAGCGTAAAAATGTGTCTCCAAGCGAGACGTTTGTGAACCTCGAGCATAGCAAGTTAGTGCATACAACAAAGACATTCTACTCTGTGTATTTGCAAAAGGTTAAAGTTAATGTAAGTTACCATTGAGATAAGGTTTCTAGTGAGAAATAAAATGAGTACAGTGCAACTTCGTGCTGTTCAGTTTTGTTGTACTATTCTCTATGAACACATGATTGCTAATTAGAGTGGCCTAGCGTTGACAAAAGAAAACAATATCGAAATTGTAACCGCTGTATACAGCAGCGATTAGGTGGCGGCGAATTAATTGAGATCACGACAATTAAAAGAGATAAATTAATGAAATAGCTTCGCTACACTAATATAAATATTTTGTTATGTTAATATGAAATTAGAATGGATAGAGAAATGATAAAAACAGCGGTTGACTAACAGAGTAAGAAGGGAAGAATGGGATTTAATATAGCATACATACTAGCATCCACACAAGGGACGGAAAATATTCTTGTAAAAATCTGCACACTTCGGAGAGACAGGAAGAGAGGACCGTTACTCTCTTTGTGCTAGGAACGGTTCAATGTCTGAGAAATATAGAATAGTCACCAGCCAGGAATTTGTTGGGACAAAAGGGTTTTCAAAATGTGGCGAAGCATGAACGCTAAAGGGATTTACTTCACTGAGTTCATAACGACGTGTACCGTTACAGAGAGCCCAGGGTAGGCGTTCCCCAACTCAGGATGAGCTAAACGTCAATGAGTTAGATGAGTTTTGCAAACCAATGCAAAAATTCGAAATTAATGAGAAACCAATAATAATGTAAGATTTGAGAAGTGTGAGCTATTTTGGTCATGTGATAAGGTTAGAGAGGGGATCAGAATAAGGTTCGAACTGAATCGCGAAGTAGAAAAAGCTTACTTAAAAGGTGATACAACGATAGGAAAGTCATGTTAATGCGCGTTAAGAAGGAGAAGCGAAGATTTACAAATCTGAAATGTAGGGAAGTTAAGAACAGTGCAACCAGCGTAATTGGAAGCAGCATTAGAAGTTTATTAGAGCAAAGTAGTCGCCGTATAAAGAAGTAATAGAAACCGCGCTGAAGTAACTTTAAACAAGTAATTCAGTGTTTCCAGTAAATTCAATTTATGTTAGGAAGTTTACTAACAGGTGGTCACCAATACAAGTCAATCAGGATCAAATAAACCGAGTAAGAATTTGACTAAGTAATTTTGCAACGAACCAAAGTAGCATTGATACAACTGAGTAGCCAGCAACCACCAAAATCCATTTCCTACAACCATTCACCTGAGGATAAGAGAACTCATAGCTCCAATTACAACCCAAATCAAATAAGATCACATTCAATTTAACTCTGGTATGCGAGTTTGCCGCAACATATAACTAGAATTTCTTGGAAGTTTCCCATGTCCGGGATCCGTAATTTTCTATTATGTCCAACAGAAATTTATATTGCCTGTATAAGGGAGTTCTCTAATAAATGAGCTGTAAGCGTGTGCGTTTGTGGTATGGTAAAAAAGGGGGTTTCAAGAGAGAGTGCGTCCGTCGCATGTAGTGAGTGTTGATCTCGCTAAAGTTTAGCGATGTCTTTAGTTTGATTCCTAAGCGAAGAAGATCCTGTTTCATCAGCGGTTACATAACGAAAACAAGTAAAGGGATAGAGAAAATTCAACTAGCTCACATCGGTTAAGTGACAGTGAAATGAGGAAAAACACTTCATCGGTTGTCACAACACTTCATAAGTTCTAATTATTCATATAATGAATATACACAAAATTAGAGATAATACTTCAATTCAATGAACAATCTGGTTTCATTTGTACAAAGCATGAATCGAATTTTGGTATTTAAACATAAATATCAGTTTAGAGTAACGATAAGCCTACACAATAACATCTTTGGTTTCAGTTTTAATAAACCTGTGTCCTAAATAAACTCACATCAGTTTAATTTAATTATTCGTGCTCAGTAACATTTTATGACGTTTATGTGCGTTTGCTGAATACACTGTTTTAGTAACAGGTTTTTATAATGCTAACATTAGCGTCCCTTTTTAATTAATTATAATCCGTTTGCTAATTTATTACGCAACTATACAAGATAAAAGAAAACAAGTGATATAATGGTCGGTCCAGTAAACTTAAAACCTTATTTCTAAAGGCTGTACAGCTTTCTCTGTGCAAAATATTTAGTTTTCATAGCTATTTTAAATAAATATTTACAGAATAACTTTTCTCTGTCTACCTCATCCTAGTAATGCAACATGTTTGTTACAGTATCACCCAGGCTGAGGAAAAACCTGGCTTATAAAGCACATACATTATAATAACATGATGACTTTAAAGTAGAAACTATTCCGAGTAACTAATGTAAAGAATAAAGAGTCAGACTGAAAAATTCAAATGCCATAGACGAGATTTGAAACATAGATTTGAAACTCGGCAATGGCACTTGAATTTTTCAGTCTGACTACCTATCCAAACCTCAGCTTACGCACGCTAGTTGTAAGTACGATTAATTGCTATCAATTAAACTATTAGTGTAACATATCTTTTTATTTCTTGCAATTTGTGTACTTTGGTGAGATCTACGTTTATTCCTAGAATAGTTTTGCCTGTACTTTGTGGTTGATCTGTTTTAGGAAGTCGATGACTTTTGGATGGGATAAATTCCTTGGTAGCTTCACCTATCATCCACTTAAAACGTGCCCTATTTAAAGATAGAATTTGTCTGCAGAATATTCTCTCACAAAATTTGGCTCCATATTTTATTGAGATATATACCGTGTAATAATTCGCTAATCTAAAAGGAATTGATAAATGTAATACAACGACTAAAAATAATGATATTTGGAAAGAGATCCCCAGAAACTAGGTGAGCTGATGAATACTTCATATAATTTATAACGCCAAAAGTTCGTCGTATCACAACTATAGGTATAAAATATGAGAACATTTCTTAATAATTACAAATTTGCATTCATATGCAGGAAACCCTTCTATTTCAAGTAAATGGCAGTGTAAGAACATGAACATTTACAATTTCCATAAAATTATACGTATGTTTACTTGGTATGCAAGCATACGTTGTATAAATACTCAGCTTAAAGAGTTGAGATATTCTGTAGATGCTTACGCAAACAGTAGTTTAATTTTTTCCAAGTTGGTGTTCATGTTACCGTTTTCACAATTTAAAGCAAATGTTTCGCCATCACATTCACCTCGTGTGCTCTTGAAGCATGCCGCTCCAAACTGGAGTCGTTAAACTTTCGCCTCACGTAAAAGCTACTCGCATGCGGCTACGGGATAATAGAATCAAATGCATTATCTCGAGCATCGAATTTTAAATCACGTTTCTTGTAAAAGGGAAGCCAAATATTTCATTTTTGTTTACAGTCAAATCATCGTTGCGCAGATTGTGGTTTACAAAAAGAATAAGAGGCTCTTTCCGGCACTTGGTTCTAACCTGACCCATGCAGGACGCGATCCGTTTACATGCGGGCCAAAATGTAGATGCGAAAACGTGGCCGGTTCCGTAGGATTTTATCTCGCGTGCGCAGAGGTAATAATCTTGAGAAAGGCCCAGCTAACCGGAATGAAAAGATTTATTCTTTTACTCCCACGTCGTTCTCCCCCTTTGTTTGTTTTATTTCTTTTCATGTAAATATTCCCGGAATCTCTCCACGCCATTCCCCATGACGAATTGCAAATTGAACGAGACCAAATGGCCCAAAGATAAAGTCTTTCAAGCTCACATCATTGTGTTATACAGTCGAGCCTTTTTACCGAAATTGCTCGGGCACTCATCCCTTCCCAAAAAGAAATATGTTGAAACCAAAGCCTTTTTATTCTTCTACAGAAGATCTAGGCGCGCGTGTGTGGCTAACACCTGAAATCTCAGCAAACGTTAATATCAGAAAAGACCTGGAAGGAGCTAAATAGTTGGGATTTCACACCTTGATAAGAAATCAGTTCTAATTTACTGTTTTATCCTTTTCCAAATACTTATAGCTCCCTGCCACCATTTAGCCTCATACACAACCTGTTTATCTCAAATATGCTTTATAACATTCATTATGGATAACCACTTTAAGATTGGGAGCCCTTGAAAATTGTGCTAATGCGCTACAATAAATATTTTTTCAAACTTCATAAGCATCTTAAGCACAATGGATCAACTCATTTTGGATGAATTTTGAAGTTCTCTTACAAATTCCATCTGTATCGTATGATACTATATATATATAATGCATATTCCACATTTATTTGTCGTGACCTTTTTTTTTTTTTTTTACCTGGCATGCTCCATTCCTTAGGAATACTACATGCCTTATTTTATTTACATTATATACAACTTTTAAAATAATTTTACAATGATTTTACATATTCTTATTAAAATAGTTGCAATTAATTAGCAGTTTTATTGAATTTTATGCTTCATTTGCCTAATCTGTGAAGTTTATTGATTTAACAAATTTGATGAAACAGGTTAGATGTGTGTTAATAAGTTCCTCTTTGGTAATGGGCCACGCACTGCTTTTTATTTTCCTGATCATTTCGGTTCTTTGTTTGCTTATGATTGGGCATCGGAGTATTATGTGGTCTACTGTTTGGTCCTCTTCTTGACATTTGCATACTGGGCTATTCGATGGCGGTTTGAACGGAGCTTTCCATGTCCTGACAATTGCTGTAAACTCTTGGCATATGGGAAGTTCTTGTTTTAGTCTATTTCTCACTGATGGGAAGAATTCTTTGGTGATGGCTCCTTTCCTTGATGCTGTCCATTATAGTTGCCATGCATTCAGTCCAGTGTCTCTCTCCATGCTTATCAGGGCTTCTTTAGGTGTTTTATTATATTGTATTGCACGATCTGTCCCAGCAGCCTCTTTTGCTAGTCTGTCTACTATTTCATTGCCATATATGCCCGAGTGTGCTTTCACCCATCCAAAATGCAGCATCCAGTCTGATGTTGTCAGGTCGAGGATTTTAGCTTTGATTGCCTCAGTCAGGTAATTGTGTTTCGATTTGTTTTTAAGGAGATCCAGTGTTATCCTGCTGTCAGTGAACAATGTAACTCGTTTATCAGCGTACCCATCATTTTCTAGTTCCTTTAGTTTCTTCAGCGCCTCAAGAATTGCAAGCTGCTCTGCCTGGTTATTTGAGCATCGAACATGCAGCTTGAACTTTATCTAATAGGTCAACATGCCGTTTATAAATATTACTGCCGCTACCCCAACTTTGTCTCCCTTGTCGCTACCTTGGCTTGCATGACACCCTGGTCTTCTGCTCTGCCAGGTAGCTCTTAACCTCCACACCTCCTTGATTACTTAATTAGTCCCTTTGTTCCCCCTCCTCTTCCTATTTTACGTTTTTTACATTTCTGGCCCAGTTTTCCTTTACTCTCTGCAACAACTCACCAATACACCTTACCTTCTTTTCCTCCCTGCCCGTTGGCATTTTTATAGCTATCCTCTTCTCTACTTTCTCCCATTTTTCTTCCCAAACATTTTGTCTCCATATTGTAAGCTCCTCGTATTCTGTTACATAGTGTTCTATGCTTTCTTTTCCCCCACATAATTCACAAATTCTCTTTTCCCTACTTCTTATCCCTCTTAGAAATATTATTCCTGTTCTCATCCATGCTAAACCTTCTCTCTCTTGCCTATTGCAGTAATCTACATATGCTTCTCGTACCTTCTTCTGTTGCACTATCTATATCATAGGTTAAATCTAACAATAATGAAAGGTCTCCAGGACTTTTCGATGTGTCTGTCTTATATCTTCTCCAAGCCAGCTGGCCAGCATCTCAAAACCGTATACATATAGAATCGAAAATTTCAGACAGTAGAAAAGCTTTTTCCTTCCTACTGAAAACTTCAATGTCTCACCATGAGTGACATGTCTTAATATATGTAGTTTTAATACTGGAATTACATGATGCACTAAGATTAGTTGGTCTGTTTATGTTCCAATTCATTTAAACTGAGGGGATCCGTCAACTTCAGCTGCTGAGGTGCGGGCGATGCGGACCCTTAGCACTCCTGTTACCTCTGACGTTACTATAGGAACCTCGGGCCGAACTGCCCAGCCCCTCCCATCGGGGAATTGTTAGGATCGGGTTGAACTCGGGGCAGTGTATTCCCGACACCCACGGGGAATTGGGTGCCTCCGGCCAGGCTACGGCCCCCCAGAGGGGGTAGAGGTTTGCCTAATAAGTCCGGCTAAGAGCCTGCAGAGCTAGTAGGTAAGCTAGATCACCAGGCGGCCCCACCGAGGTTTTCGGTAGTCTTGCCTGCGGGGTTGATACGCATAAGTGCCGTATCCACTTCCATCCCGTCTTGACGTTGTGCTCAGCGGGGGCGGGGGGCCCTTACACTCAAGGTATTGCCCTATGGAAAGAGCCCCGGAGTATATATCGCTCCCGGGTAGAAGTAGGCCCGGGTCCTTGTTCCTACGGATCCAGGACTAATGGGAGTAATACCTCTGCACTTAACTGTATTACTTTATATTGTTGTTTTCAAACGCAAGGCTTTGGCAATGAAGCCATTAGCTCTCTTCTCTCCAATATTTCTGTGTAGTGGTTCCGGCAGGTAGGGCTTCACAGGTTAAAAGATGTTCTTCAGTCATTTCCTCTTCTTTGTTGCACAGAGGACAATTTGGACTTGTATGAAATCCTATTCTGTGAAATAGTTTGGCCTAATAATCATGTTCCGTAAGTAATCTAAAATTTGCTACTGCAGCTTTACGTGGGATTTCTGGAATAATTACTGGATTTTTAATTAAAGTGTTCCATATTTTATCTTTGGCTTTGTTAGATATTGATTGGTTTTTTTATATTTGCTTTTGATTAATTTTTTATGGATGTAAGAGGAAGTTTTTAATTTTGTTCTGAATTAAATTTGCAACTTTTTTGGCAAGAAAATCAGCTGATTCATTTCCAGCAATTCCATAATGTGCAGGTATCCACTGTAATATAATTCTTTTCTGTAGTTTTTGAAGTTGTTGGATCATTTTGTGACATTCTTTAATTTGGATTGACCTCATTTTATATGAACTTATTGCACATAATGCTGCTTTAGAATCAGAAAGTATGACAGCATTTATGAATTTATCTATTTTGTGTAGAAGGTGTTAGAGTGAAATATGAATAGCCGTTACTTCTGCATCAAAATTTGTTGTGTGGTATCCTGCTGGTTGATAGAATGAGAACAGTGCACACTTAATTCCTGCTCCTGAGTTGTTGTCCAAGTTAGATCCATTGTGTAGATATGTAGCCATTCTTCAGGTGTGTATCTATTGTTCACAGTTTCTAGTGCTAGTGCTTTTAGTACAGTTTTGGAAGTTTCAGATTTTGTAACTATTTGTTCTAAATCTAATTGCATATTAACTGGTTCAAAAGTCATTGGGTTTTCTTTGATTAAAATGTTTTCTTTAGAATTAGGAAGATTCAGATCGGTTTTTAATTACATAACTTTGTGTAGGAAACTTGTTTGTCTGCATTTCTTTATTAATAGGCTTAAGATCGGCCACTACACGCACGTATAACTTGCTTCCAAAAAAAGTAAAATGTAAGGGGAAAAGGTTTTCTGAGCATAACATTCGCAGACCTATTTGTTTTCATGCACGTTCATATTAGATTTTCTTGGTCTACCAATATTTTTTCTACCTAATATTTTGTAATCTAAAACTAATTTTGGAATGCGGCTATCATTTTTTCTGTCGACTTTTCCTTCCAGGTATTTCTATATTGTTTTACTCTATTAGTTTAAAAATATTCTTTTCTAATTCCCTCACTTTTTTGCTTTATCTAGATTATACCCTGTTACATTTATTAAAAACTATATTTCCGCTGCTTCAATCATTTGTACTTCTTTTTCTTTTAAAGTCCAAAATTCATATATTCATGTTCAATTCATACAGTAACATAATATAACAATATAGCAACTGCCATAACTTTATAAAACTTTAATTTAGTCTCTGTTCTCGTATTTTTAACGTTCTCTTTATGGTGCCACTTATACCATTAAATTTGTTGATTTTATTTAAAATGTCACTGTTTTTAAAATATGAGATATTGCAGCCAAGATAATTAAAACAGTTGACTTGTTCAACGGGGTTTCCATCTAATAATATTTTGGCTCTTATGGTATTGTCGCCTTTGAAGGCGAAGAGTTCAGTTTTGTTTATAGATATTGTTAAACTATATTGACGCACAGTGTTATTTAATATATGAAACGCTTTTTAAACCATTTTCTGAGCTATATGTAAGAACTTGATGGTCTGAAAATAATAAATTATCTAAACATCTAATTCTAATTATAGAATGCGAATCTAATTTTGTGTGGCATACAGGTATGGCTTCGTCAATATAGACATTAAAAGGTAATGGTGAAAGTGGACACCCTTGTTTTACTTCTTTGTTTAATTTTGCCATTATGATCACCTCATTTGAACTAAAATTTGTTCCTGTCTGAAATTTCATCCGGTTTAGGAACAGGAGAATATGTACGGTATGGCAGCAACTCATAACGCTATTCATGCAGTGTGACGGCGGCAACTACCGATGATTGTGCTGGGGCATTATCGCGGCGAAACAGAACTTTCTTCTTCGCCATTCGGGGCCCTGTCTCCTTCAACTTCTTGTTGAATTGGACCAGTAACTCACAGTAGTATGCTCCAACGATAGTTTTTCCTTTTCCCAAGAAGTCAATGAGCATGACGTCCTTCGCGTACCAAAATATCGTCGCCATCACTTTTCCGTCTTAGCCTTCTTTGGAGTAGATTCTCTGCACGCAACACATTGTCTTGATTGTTGCTTGGTTCCCGGAGTATAATGATAAACCCAGGTCTCATCGACTGGCATTTGTTGTCCACTGTGAGCAAACGCGTCATCTATCGGGCCGACTACTTTCTCATCTCCAACTTAACGTGCAAAATAGGAATTGTCGCTTCCGTCGATGCAACTATGGCCTCTGCCACTTAGGAACTTTCGTTCGACAGTCAGCGTGGACTTTTTCAATGACTTCTCCGGTAACCACATCTGCAGGGCGTTCTGGACACTCCCCGTCAGAAATGGTTATTCGACCACGTTTAAACCCGTTATGCCAATTACTAACTGTTGTCATAGAAGGCGAAAGAAAGGTCTCCATAAACAGCATCCAATTTCGCATTTATCTCCTCACAAGTTTTCCCATCTAAAGGTAAATAACGAATCACTGAACGATACTGCATTTTCTCCAGTTTTAGCAAAAACACATTGAGCAAATCATTGAAATGTCCGTAAAATCCAGACTAACCTATAAAGAAGCACCAAGATTGTTTCAACATCGTGTAACAAACGGCAGTGCATGACAACTACACAAACTTCACTTAGCAATACCATATTTGAAACACGGACGCTTAATGAACTGCCTTCGTATATTTTTTAATAGTTTTAGCACTACCTGAAGCCTTTTGACTATATTTAAATTTAGAGTAAGTCTACCTAAAAATTTAATTATTTCTTTCTCCTCCAAAGATCTACTTGAAAAGTCTTTTTTTAAATAAATCTAGATAATTCACCAATCTACTTACACAATATAGTATATAAACCTTCAAAAACGATCCACTTCATATAACAGCGGCCTAAAACCAATGTTCAACTCAACAGTGGCTGGTAAATCACAGCACACTGACAGTTAACAAGAATCAAAGCGTAACAGCTCATGCGCGCTGTTCGCAGTTCATTATAACGCGTCTTCAATCTAAGTGAGAGCATAGTAGGTAAATTGCTCTCAGCACCTGCTAGCTCTGTTTCATTGAGAAAGAGTTAGAAAATATGCTTTCGTCCTTCTTTCCAAAATAGCTCGCAATCTAGAAGAAAAGGTGTAACATTGGTGCAATTTTTTACAGTGCGTTGTAAGACCTTGGAACATAATCATCGTGTGCTTCTGCATTTTTAACTTAAGGTAAATGGTTTAAGAAAGAAGTATAAATATTAGAGTTAACAGCATTTATTACAAATAAGCAAAATATTTTCAATATTTGATCCACGACATTTACCCTACGTTGTTTAAATTTAATTAAAATAGTAGATTTGTCTACATATCTCTTATTTTTATTTTAGTGTTAATTGCTTAGAGCTCTTTCATTCTATGGAATAAAGCTTTAGGATTTAAAAAAAAAAACCAAGTATTGATGTTACCTTAATTTTTTCTCTTTCAAGTGGTTTGTTTAATTCAACAACTTATTTGCAACATGTGATTGGTGTGTTTAATATTTGTAAAGCTAACTAAATGTGTTGTTATTTTATTTTAAAAGAAAGAAGGGAGAACAGTGATAGTAATACTTAATAAGTTATTATAATTATAACAATAATTATTTTTGAAAAAATCTGTGTTTGTTGCCAGAAAACATTAGAAATTACAGTGCTCACGGTGATATAGCTATGTGCTCAATAGAAATATAACTACGACATCTCAGCATTCAAATGTTTAACTTCACTGCATAAAAATGTGTAAAATAAAACTGAAAGGAATAACTTGAAAGCAGTTAATGCCAAATATCGATTTAAAAATGCCTAAGTATTTATGGCTTCTACTGTCTTGCCTGTATTTTGAACTTTTCAGTTATGTGAAATTTCACCAGAGTGATAAATCCAGAAAAATATTTCATAATCCTCTATGATATTACAAGATATATGTATAATATTTACACAATCGCTAAAATCGTGCATGAGGAAAGTAATATGACTTCTAGTACGCTATAGATTATTATAAAAGGCTATACAATTCCTAACTAAAAGCGATATATGGCAGATACCAACGGAAAACACACACTGAGGATTGATCTTCGAAAATCCATTCAAGCTCCTTTTACTGTTTTCTTTGAAACTTATCAATCAATATAATTCTATATTTGGATATATGTAAGCCTTTTATCTATCAGATGATCATTTATAACTAAAGTAAACAAAATTAATAGATTGTCAATGTATTTTCAAACCAAATTTTGGATCTATTCAGTATTTTCCTCCTAAACATACAGTTCCTCAAAATATAAATTGTCATTTTTATGTTTTTGGCCTTTAGGAAGAACCCATATGGCCATCGAAGAGAAGTCAAATGTTATGTCTCATGCATTACTTTATCTTGGAGACAGCAAAATTCCATCTGAGAGGGTTACTGCTAGAAAAGCCTTTGGAGAAAGTCAAAATATAAGTGAGTTAGGTTCGACCACTAATGTATTTTCTGCCGCCTTATTGACATGTTACCAACCTTTGCGAAACGTCCCCCCTGGAAGCAAGAGGACATTGCTCTGTTTATACCACGATGACTGTTCACGACTATGTATTATCCTGCTGCTCGAAAAGTTATCCAGGTTTTATTTGTTAATAGAAGCCTGTAAGATAATGCACTCATTACTCTCGGAAAAGTGATAGGGGTATTGGCGCTCTTCTCGGATGTTTGCTAAGCACCAATGAAGGCATCACTTCAGCCAATGGAATTCACAGGAATCACAAACGACAGACAGACGTTATGCGCACATGGAGTAATCAGTGCGTTTTGTAAGAGGTTTCTATTAACAAAGATAAAAGCAGGGTAATCATTTGAACAGCATGACTTTAACGGTGGTGTGTAGATTCCAGTTATATACTTCTGGTAAGAATGAAGGGAACCTAAAAGCTTACAGCACAAAATTAAATTATGTAAACTATTTAATATTTAATCAAGGGATGGTTGAGCCATTAAAGCAAGAAAACGATGCACAATGTCATAAATTGCTGGGAAATTTGTCTTTATGCCCACATTTTAAACTATGGAATTTGTTATTGATTAGGGATTTCGCTCGAGGCTATGATGATCCTTCGGGGATTGATGTTTCTTTTCTATTTTTCTTGCACTTCCAACAAGAAGGACGAAAACGTGTCCAATCCCTGTCGGCATGACTTTTATTTATATCTTCTGCCCAGGAAACCGATGCATGAATCAGCAGTCATGAAGGGAAGGTCCGCTTCTCCTTCTTGCAATAAGTTACAACTGAGAGTAATAGCAATTAGCAATGGGTCGCCTTGTACGGAAGACTGGCGAGGAATGAAAAGCTCAGCATGGTGCAAAGTAAGCAAATTGTTTGCACTGCCACTATTGCTACTGCTGAATGTAACAGGGAAGAGCAGTGAGGGTGGTACAGAGGAACAAGCAACAAAAAAGGAAATGAAAGATAAAACATTGAGGAAGGCAAAGGGGGAACAGAAGAACTTTCAACAAATGGACTACTACGGTGAGTAACTTTTTCACTTTATAATGGATTACTACCCCCACCTCTTTCTATAACACATACGGCTTTCACATGTATACGTTCGTGTAACGAAGACGTTCAGAGGAAGAAGGGGTTAAGTCAATTGAATTCGAAACCCTTACCAAACACTTTTAATTCTGCAAAGAGTTAGGTATTTCGAAAGTACCAGGTAGTCGTAAGTCATCCTTCGGTACTACAATGCCACGAAAATTCTGAATGTGCATTCATTAGCCCCAAATTATAACATAGAAAATAGATAATAGATCAAGATATGCAATTAAAAGTAAAGCTACAGCTTCGGTTTATTTGGTAAACGGTATACACAGGGAAGTTAAAACTGCAATTAAATACTTTGTATTTTTTATTATTTATCCAGATTTATGAGCCCTATTTTACACAGTGGTATATTAGGGTTAGAGTTGATACATAAAAATACACAATTTTAACAAAAGTATTTTAAATACTAGAAGGAAGAAATGATGTTTTATTCTGATGCATATTAATTTAAACTATTTCAGACGTTTAGACACTGAGTTTATAAACACCATGAAGTACTTATACTGTTGTGGCTTCATTAGCAAAGATGTGAGCGGAGCAGAAAATTCAGTTCCTAGAGAGTCTAGCTTGAATATTAATTCTTTTCTTTCTCTCCAGAAAATGGGACAACAGAAAATGAGATGAACCACAGTTTGAAATTCTTCACCACACATGGACTCGGGGTTGGATGTTAAGTGAAAGCATGATAAGCATTCACCAAATTTACCATGTCCACTTAAAAACTGTGTCAAAACAAAATTTGGTACAAGAGTTTCACATTTTCCTCGGTCATATACACTAGGGAAAAATAATGTTTTTGGGTATTCTTTAGTTTTCAATGGATGTAAAATCTTGGGCCACCAAGCATGATGAAAAGCACCAGTTACATCTAAAGAGACTAAAACACCAGATTGTTTATTTAGGTATACATTTTTCATCCAGTCTCCCACCTTATATATTGCCATTTCAGTTGATTTTTGAGCCATAAAACAAAACTGAAAATCACTAATTGAGCCATGTTTTAGTAAGTGATACATTACAAGATCAATTACAAGCTTTTCTAGGCATTTGCCTAGCAGAGGTAGCAGGCTTATTGGTCTGTAAGCAGCAGCAGTCATTTTATTATTTACATGAGTTTTGGGTATAATTTTCACAACTGAAATTTTCCACTGATTTGGGAACACACCTAATTCTATACATTTATTGTAAATGTTACTTATGAGAGTTGGATGTACATAATGCACATGTTTGATTATATTGGCACTAAAAGCATCATGTCATGGAGCTTTACGGTCATTTTGCTTTAATGATATCCGTTCCACTTCAGGATAAGTAACAGGAAAGTCATCCGATGTAAATACTTTGTATTAAATGCATTAATTATTTCTAATAATAAATACGAGGGCACAAATGGGTCAAACCCAACTGAAGATTTGTATGAGCCTCATATTATGGATCTTAGCGCAATAAGCCCGCCTCGGTACCGAAGATGGTAGCGTGTCTGCCACACGTTCAAGAGGTCCCGAGTTCAAATCTCGGTCAGGATGAGCTACCTAGATAAGCTGTTTACCGAGGTTTTCCCTTAAGCTTCAAGACGAATGTCGGGTAACTAAGCTCCATGGATCCAGGACACATTTGAGCATCATTCCACCCAATTCATTCACCGTCCGATAAAACAACGTTGGAGGACGTAAATTACAGAAAAGAAAGAAAGCAAGAGAAAGCAAGGGAAGGAAAGGGAAGGAAAGGGAAGGCAAGGGAAGGCAAGGGAAGGCAAGGGAAGGCAAGGGAAGGCAAGGGAAAGCAAGGGAAAGCAAGGGAAAGCAAGGGAAGGAAAGGGAAGGAAAGGGAAGTAAAGGGAAGGAAAGGGAAGGAAAGGGAAGGAAAGGGAAGGAAAGGGAAGGAAAGGGAAGGAAAGGGAAGGAAAGGAAAGGAAAGGAAAGGAAAGGAAAGGAAAGGAAAGGAAAGGAAAGGAAAGGAAAGGAAAGGAAAGGGAAGGGAAGGGAAGGGAAGGGAAGGGAAGGGAAGGGAAGGAAAGGAAAGGAAAGGAAAGGAAAGGAAAGGAAAGGAAAGGAAAGGAAAGGAAATAAAAGAAAAGAAAAGAAAAGAAAAAGCTCAATAACAACGTCTTTTGTTTAATCCTTTCTCTGCTGCATACTTAAGTAATTTGAGGAAGACTTCATTCCATGCAAACATTGGATAGAGACCATTCCATAGAAAACACGTGTTTACAAACTTCCTGAATCGAAAAAAGAAATTTGGAACGTAGTCCATATTCATCTCTTTGCAATGTCTGTGTATGTGAGTGTGTGTGTGTGTGTGTGTGTGTGTGTGTGTGTGTGTGTGTGTGTGTGTGTGTGTGTGTGAGAGAGAGAGAGAGAGAGAGAGAGAGAGAGAGAGAGAGAGAGAGAGAGAGAGAGAGAGAGAGTGTGTGTATGCGTGCGCGCGTGTGTGTATCAAATAAAGGTCTTATGACACAATATAAATGTAGATCTTAATGAAATACCCAATTGTTAAAAAAAAAGTAATATATTCCTAGTTCACAATTTCTGAGGGGGCCACGCGGTAGCCTGATGATTGCGACACTAGACTGCAGGCCTGGAAGTCGCGGGTTCGATTCCCGATGGTGCTAATGGAATTTATTCCCTAGTATAGTCCTTCTGATCGCACTGTGGCTCTGGGGTTCACTCAGTCTAACAGAAATGAGTATCAGTGTAATTCCTGGGGGAGAAGGCGGCTGCCTCGTGGGTCTGACAACCTCACAGGCCTTGTAAGCCGATGTCTATGTAGATGGGTGCCGTAACCACCCGTCGCCCCCACATAGGCCGCCTAAGGCCTCTCATGGACTACCTCCACCTTAACCTTTACCATTTCTGAGATATTCCGTGCAATTATGCTGAATTTTCTGTTGTTTATAAGTACCTTTTAGAATGAAAAGGGGTTAGTATTATTCTCCTAATATGCAAAGAGCACAGAATATATCTTTGCAACTAGCTAATAGCAAAGGCAATTCTGCAAATGATTATGTGAATTAGATAAAAAAAACGCCTTTTTAGGAGTGGTTTGTGCAGAAAAGGTTTGAAAAGTAATGTAAATGTAGCGTTCTTTTAGTTTTTAAAAATACATATTGAACTAATCATGACAACCGAAAATCTGTAGTAGTCAGACATTTTCCAGTCGTTCAGCATCCCCCAATTCGACAATCAATCAGTTCAATCAATTCACGCCAAAGAACATACTCCGATTATTCCTGGACTCGTAGGACCAAGGACCCGGTCCTCCTTCGACCAGGGAGTTACCGAGCTGTCCCAACAGGGCACCCAGTGCTTCCGTGGGGCTTTCCATAGGGCAAGACCTAGAGACTAACAAGCCACCCCCCACCCCATCTAGTTCTGTGGACTCAAGACGGGATGGAAGTGGATACGCCACTTACGCACGGCAACACCAAAGTGGGAAGGCTACCGATATGACCTCGGTGGGGCCGCCTGGTGATCTAGCACACCTTCCACTAGCTATGCTGGCTAGTACACGGGAATATTAATGGCTTTCCTCAACCTCGTACGGAGACGTACCCGATCTCCCATGGGTATCGGGAACCACTGCCCCCTCTAGTCCAACCCAATCCGTACAACTCCCTATCAGAATGTTCGGCCCAAGGTTACGACACTTGCGCAGCAATCATTGTCAGATTCCAATGAAGAGTTAGTATTGGCTCAAATTGACGAAGACTTCCACGAAATCAGTCAATAGGTCATTTAAGGAGATGAATGATTAAACCTTAATTCTGACACAGAAGAATTTCAAGACTCTGGTCGCTCTGCATTCAGCAAATGCCAGATTTAAGTTTCTTTCAAGCAACTTTTAGACACTCAGTTTGCTTTAACTTGAGTAAATGAATCAATATGTCCCTTCAGATAATGTATTCGCTATGTAATTTGTGTTATACTACTAAAAAATGTATTAAAGGAAACGCCTAGTTACCATGCAATCAATCTACGTTTAGAGATCAAGCTTTTGGATATCGCCGATTAATTATGCTCAATTCATTATTTCATATTTTGCTGTAATCTCTGTCAATCTTGATAAACGGAAAATACTGAGGAAGATCCCTAAAATTAATTTTGAAAAATTTCCTTCTTCAATTATTCAATGTTGTGTAACATTTCTAACCATTGCCAATGATACCCAAATTCTGTAAACATGGTTGTTCAACACTTTTTCAATAATTGGCATTCTTTATTTATTTCTAAAATTTAAGAGTTCGTTCTGATCGATAGTGAACGTTTCCTTAAATTTTGTGGTATAATTTATCAATATTTAATTCTTCTAGACATTTTCGCATAGTCCTGTTCAGGAATGCCAATTGTTGTTTTAAATCTGCTCATATCTGTTTCTATTGATGCTTAGTTAAAATTTCATTTCTTCGTAGTCTAAATAACTGAAATTAATGGTATTGAAGGCGTAAATTGTGAATGCAATTGGATTGCATGAGAAATGTCCTTCAGTCATCACAACTGTTACCATGGCTCCAGGATTGGCTTTTGGCTACCTAGCCTTGTATGAGGCAGCTCTTCATCCATAGTACAATTGCCATGCAGAACAATAGTTATTGGGTGCCAGAGGAAACTTGATTCTGTTGACTGTGAAGTGGACAGCTTTTCGTTGACAGTTGACAGAGTTCAGGAGAAAGTGCCGAGTGCAATTAAATTGTGAAAAGTTCAAGTGTGATTGGGTGTATTTATTCCATTTTTACCCCACCTTTAACGGCAATGGTCATATCGGCGGCCGTTCTCCTTTGGAACGTATCGAAGATGTTAACTCGTATACGTTGGGTATTAGTCATTTTGAATTTCTGCAAATTGGACTTTTAATTCTCCGAACCCACAAAGTCACAGTATATTAGGGGGGGGGGGGGGGCTTTAAAGAAATATGAACACACAACAAAATTTTAATTCTACTATGTTAAATCGACTCACAGCTCGTACTCACAGTTCTACAGAAGTAAGACTATTCAAATATGTTAATATCAGAAATAAATTGTACTTACTTCGCTTTTCTGTTAACCTTAAGCACTACTCAAGTATAAGAAAGAAGAGGGAATCAAAATGATTTTTTTCCCTTTGAGCTAGTCCTCCCTCTATGACAATCAACCTCTGACTCACAGCACTGGTTTCACCGTCATAAGAGGGATGAACGCCTAAGTCACTGGCCGACTCTCTGGCTAATTCATTCTGGTTTTTATTACTCTTTTTATATGTATTTTACTCACCATTACTCCTCTTATTGCCTTTCCCCCCTTTCCCTACAGCTGTTTTCTTTACATTAGCACACAGAAAAAATTAGCAAGAGAGGAGAAAAAAGTATAAACAGGTTGCTAAAGCAACTGTCTGATTTTTTGTTTAAATTTTGCATTGGAGGAGTAAAATTATGAAATCAATACTTATTCTTAAAAATTAAAATTTAAATAACCAATACATATGAAAATAATAATGCATAAACAAATTGAATTGCTGAAGTTTAAATGGAGTTATTTTAGTGACGTCACATTCGGATTGGCAATTATACTGTCCCATATTTGAGTCTTTTTTTCAAAAATCTTTAAACTGCCTGATGCGACTTCTGGAGTTGCAATACTTTATCTACCATTTCTTCATCTGTCGCACAGGCAGAGTTTGTATTATGTGTAGTTTTCCTATGAATTCTTAGATGTTTATTTCTATAGAAGTTCAGAAATGTTGTTGTAAGTCCTTCAGGCAGATACACATCAAATACTTTGGCTATTGAGACGCAAGAGGGCCAAACTAGCTAAGGAATACGAATTACCACTTAGATACAGTTGCATAAAAATCGTTAACTGTAGTTTAGTTTTAATCGAAGTTCAGAAAAGAACTTGCCTTACTCGTTAATTCTAGATTACAACCACTTGATTTAGTGCTGACCGAAGATCATCGAAAGATATTTGAAAACAGAACCAAGTTTGAAAGGATATTATAAGAATGTGCTTCGACTTGAAACTGTCGAAATAAAAAATAACCTCTTTCTTCTTGGTTGCTATTATTTAGGTGAAAAAGTAGAGCTACCGCACTGATTATTCTACCAAGGAAGAGAGAAACATGTTCACTGTGCTTTTTTTTTTTCAAACGGAAAGCAAATTGAGAACATTAATACAATAAACGTCAATGCTAAATAGAAAGTAGATGATTAGAAATCAATTACTGCTGAATATACGAGTTTGAGCTTGCAATTTGTTTGCTCTTTTATGTATGATTCCGTGTGCAGCTCCTTTACTTACGCTAAACATACAACCAAGTTATGTTGGCAACTATCAGTTCTAAAGAACTGTAAACTGTATCAAGGTAAAATGTTAGAGATTCACTTTCACACAACGAAAATGCGAAATACAGAATGCACGAAGATTAATTTTAGCTTTTAAATTCGATTAAAAGTTTATGCAACCGGGACTTAAAGATCATAGGCCCTACAAGAATAAGACTAATAATTTGGTCTATATCATTGTAACTGGCCAGCTCACGTGTCCTAAATAGTGATGCCTTGAACTGCAATTCTATATTCTGATTAGTGAACTAAAGCTCCATTCTCATTCGCTCTCTCTCTCTCTCTCTCTCTCTCTCTCTCTCTCTCTCTCTCTCTCTCTCTCTCTCTCTCTCTCTCTCTCTCTCTCTCTCTCTCTCTCTCTCTCTCTCTCTCTCTCTCTCTCTCTCTCTCTCTCTCTCTCTCTCTCTCTCTCTCTCTCTCTCTCTCTCTCATACTTTGCCTCTTGGATCGCGTTTGGCCACGGAATTCTACAGGTCTAAAGCCGGGGAGAACGTCTTCTCAAGAGCTCCGGTATTTTCATATGCTCGTAGGTACAATAATAACAATAAAAATTAACACGAGTTTTTCAACTAAAATACCTACATAACAGTTATGTATTTCGGTTTAAGGGTACCCGTGTCAACATATTTTATGTATTAGTTCTTCTTTATTGCTCTATTTATACCATGCCTTTAACTGCAAAGGTCTTATCGGTGTCCTTTAATCTTTGGAATATATTGCTTATTATGTTAACTCTTGCATATTTGAGAATGGATTTCTGGTTTTTCCATAAACTTGTACATATTTACTTCTGTCTGTTACTTCTTCTGTTACTTATTCTATACCAAAATAGGTACGTAAGTTAAGAATCTTACTAGTTTCTATTGCCAGCGATATGAAAAACTTCTCAAATATGTATCTAAAAATAGGTTACTATATATCTTACGATATTTTCATAATAAATATGCCACATTGGTGTTCGCAGAACCTACGGCAGAGTTACGTCCTCATTTCTGTTTGGTAGTGGGTGAGACAAGTGAGACCTGGGCAGCTGATAGCTGGTATCATGAGTTAGGTGAGGGCTATGCTATCACTACGCAGTTACAGTTCCAGATCTTTCCAATACGCTCTAGAAAGTAATAGAGAAGGATCCATCACCAAAGTTTCTGGCTATGCCGACAGGATATAAAGCCGCTGCAACGCCTGAAGTACAGAACAGCAGTGAGAGTTTTGAAGTTCGTTTGCGTCAAGAGCTTCAAGCGTCAGTCGACGTGTGCGGCTCCGTGGAGAGGAGTCGGTGCCGTGAAGCAGTTCATTAACCAGACCGCCAGTTCAGTTGGATGAGTCAACCGAGCAGTGAATAGAAGTGTGGCACATTCCAAGCTCGATAGTGAGGAACATCAGGGCGTTCACAGGTCAGCAAATGCCGGTTGTGGAACAGGCAGCGACACAGAAACCTGAACCATTTCAATAGGTCATAACTTTTGAACCAATAAATAGGACACTCGTGCAACCTTCGGAGATCACATTATACTATTTACATCTGAGAGAAAAAGTTGGAAGTGTCCTCAACCAGCATCTATACATACTTGCACTCGTCTCACCATATTCTCTGAAGTTTTACGGAGAATATCCTCGCCAATGTTACTTATGTCGGTTCGAATGGATTCCTTGAGAACATCAATTGTCCGCGGCCTATTCTTGTACACTCTATTTTTAGTTACTCCCACAAGGAAAACTCCGGTGAGGTTAGTCAGGGGATCTGGTGGGCCAAAGACCTTTGGAAATTATTCGTTTATCAAAGAAACTGGTTACATGTTCCATGGTGTCAATAGATGTATGCCACGTAGCTCCATCTTGCTGGAAATAACCTATCAATTCGATATCATCCAGCTGCTCCACAAATGTCTTGAAGACACCCATATAAACTTCAGTGCCTACAGTCGTATCAAAGAAAATGGGACCAACGATCCTGGAAGCTGACACCGCGCGCCACTGAGTTCATTAAAACAAATTTCTACATAATAGGAGCCTTCAAAGGGAAATTATGGCCTATTAAAATGATTCAGGTTTATATGTATCGCACAGTATTACTGCGAATATCGGAGTCGTGTGGAGAATTCTGTAGCTCCGTTTAAGATGTGGACTTATGAGTATCAGGTGGACCTGAGTGAGCTTCACTGTTATATAATGCATTGTGCTAATGATTTTGGTGACAAATAAAGAAATTTCAGGGGCACTTTCGAGTTTTTGACACAATAATATATATCGGTCTTGAATTTCCTAGAAACATCTGCTAAAGTCCTCTTCATTCTGAATCAATATTGCATAATTGCTAAAACCCTAAGTGAAGAAAATATTCACAGTAGTTATAGGTATCGTTAAAGCAATCTACGTCAAGTAACAGTTTGTTAATGGAATTTCTACTTTTGGTATATTCCTTTTTATTGGCTCGAATTGTTAAATACTTTATTTTTCTTAAATGGGAAGTCCTTATTAGTCTTTATGTTCTCCTAGCCATGCAAAAGGAGCGGAATCTTTTATCCACCATAAAGCGACAGCTCTTAAAAAAGATTGTAGTATCACTTCAACTATTGACTCCCCTATTTCCACTCCATTTACAAGGAAATATACAACAAGCAGTTTATCAAATGTCTCATTTAGCATGGTATAGGTAGAAGAATAAGCGTGTGTATAAATAATTTGCACACGAATGAATAAGGAGATTAATATGAGTAAAGGAGGCCATATTTTTAAACACTAAATTCAGTCACACACTTTAACCCACACTTCCACACACAGGAAGTATAGCGAATAATCATGAATATACGAGGTACGTCCAGAAAGTAAGTTCCGTTTGGTAATAAAATTAAATTGTGTACAGATACAGAAAAATTATTCATTGCACAAAATTCCACAACTCTTAAACTAATTTTCCACATAACTGCCGAAATTTTGCAGGCATATGTCATAGTAAGGGACAAGTCATACCTTCTTCAGAGAAGTTTGCCGCCTGTGTCTTCAACTAGTTGGAAACATTTTCTTTCAGCTCTTCGTCATTGTTGAAGTGTTGACCGCCAAGGAAAGATTTGAGATGCAAAAACAGATGAAAGTCGCTAGGAGCGAGGTCAGAGCTGTACGAGGAATGGTCAAACACGTCCCAGCCAAATCCCTATGGGATGTTTTTCATCGCATTTGCAGTGTGTGGTCGTGCGTTGTAGTGAAGATACAAGATCTTTTGACAGCATTCCTCTGCGCTTATTCTGTATTGCGCGGTGCAATTTCCTAAGTGTCTCGCAATAAACATCTGCTTTCATTGTTTGACCATGAGGTAAGAAAACAATGAATAAGATGCCTTTCCTGTCCGTTGCGGACCCCTAGCACTCGTGGTACCTCTAACGTTACTAGAGGAACCGCAAGCCGAACATTTGAGCCCCTCACTTTGGAAGTTGTTCGGATTGGGTTGGTCTCGAGGGGCCGTGGTTCCCGATGCCCATGGGTGATCGGGTACGTCTCCGGACGGTGTTGAGTGAAGCCATTAATATTCCCGGGTTCTAGCCTGCAGAGCTAGTAGAATGCGTGCCAGATCGCCAGGCGGCCCCACTGAGGTCATATTGGCAGCCTTACCATTTTGGTGTTGGCGCGCGTAAGTGGCGTATCCACTTCCGTCCCGTCTTGTGTGCTTGGACCTGATTGGAGGGGGGGGGCTTGATAGTAACCCAGTTCTTGCCCTATGGAAAGCTCCACGGAGGGCGCTGGGCGCCCTTTGGGACAGCTTGGCTACTCTCTGGTGAAAGAGTCCCGGGTCCTTGGTCCTACAGGTCCAGGAATAATGGGAGCAGATCCTCTGCACTCAACTGTCCCAGAACATTGTGCACATCATTTTTCGAGGTGTCAAGATTTGTTTGGACTTAACCTTTGCTGGGGATGAGGTGTGCCTCCATTCCACTGCTTGACGCTTACTTGCATGGGTGTCCTAAGAAACCCAAGTTTCATCTCCTGTGATTCTCTGTGTCAGTAAATCTTCGCCGCCTTCATCATAACGGGTCAAAAACCGAAGTGCACTACCCATACGTTTTGTTTTGAGTTGCTCAGTAAGAAACTTTGGCACCCAACGTGAGCAAAGTTTTCGAAATTTCAGTTTTTCGGTAACAATTTCATATTCTAGTGATCCTGATATTTGGGGAAATTCCATAGCGAGAGCACTAACAGAATTGTAAGCTTGCATTTTTCCTGGATCTTGTCATCAATCGCGTGAACCAGGTCTTCTGCAACCAAAGATGAATGCCCACTTCGTTCTTCATCGTGCACTTCAATATGTCCTTCATTGAACTGTCGGACCCATCTTCTCACCATTGTATCACTCATCGCATTTTGTAAATAAACATCGCAAATTTACCGATAAATTTCAATTGGTTTCACTTTCCAAGCATTTAGAAAACAAATCACAGATCTGATTTCACAAGCGGCGGGATTTTCAATCAACAACGTCATTGTAAACAAACACAACAAAGCGTACATGTCTGACAGCGATCTCACAATGGCGCGCGTTTCTTCTTGATACAGAGCGTTTATCGCGCATGTGCGGAACTGCGATCGCAGCGCTGCAGTGGAGATAAATTGAAACAGAACTTACTTTCTGGACGCCACTTGTATATCCATCTTCTAGCTAGTAGTCGAATCCGGGACCTTGTGTTTTAGATGCTGACATGTTAGTTCTCTACCTTTGTATTTACATTTGGCATTCAAAGGGCTCAGTACCAATGAGCATTCCATTTAATATTTTGCACCAAAAGGCTAATGAAAGTGGTAACATTTACAAAGAGATTTTTTTAAACAGAATTTGAAATAAAAAGTTTGTGTTTAGCGTATTTATATTTTTGGGTACTATGGGACCTGCTAATTAGTAATTACATTACCATTTTTATTCATTAAGAACCACAGCAACCGTTCTTTCCCTGAAGTACTCCAGGTATAGCATATTTTAGTACATACACGCATAACAGTTTTAGATCAACTGTTTTAGCTACAGAACACAAAAAAGCTCCCTTTCGCTCATTGAATCTCTCTTTTTTGCGATACAAACAACAGTGGTGAACTGTAACTATGGCGTTATTGAAAGAAATTAATATCTTCACCAAACAATTCCGGCGACCATTACAATGGAAAACGCGAAATTGCTTTGGATGCGATTTTTTTTATACGGGTAGAAAAATAGCAGCAATGAAAAACATAGCCGGTTATATGCGAAGAGAGGAAAAAGCCAAGCTAATGACCCCATCTCTGTTTGCAGTTACAATATTGAAAAGGAAGCAGACAACTCTAAACATACACAATCAGGGAAATTAAATTAAATATCTGAGTTAAGTGAAATGCATACCATAGTGTACGTGAAGTGTTCATAACCACAAATGAACATAAACACCAATGATGAAGCAAATGCTATAGATGTAAAAGGCTAATTCCTTTAATCGAAAGCAACAGGATTGGCAATTCTTACGTTGTCAACAGAAGTCCGTCACTTACAAAGTTAGGATTTATATGCAATTTCATAGTTTGTGTCTTGAATTCGGGTGACAGATTTCTATCATATGACAAAATGTAATGTAATATATAGGGAAAATGTTTCGGATTTAATTTTTTATGTGTTATACGTGCGTTTATACAATAATACTCAGCCAGTAGGCCGACCCAGTTCCTTGGCTATAGATAAATTTTTTGATCGCCGTAGTTATATATCTACTTTTAATAAATATGAATCGTTAATGATAATACACGTTAATGATAATATATTAATATTATATTAATAATATATTATAATATTAATATATTATATAATATTAATACCTACATTAATATGATAATGTACGTGGGTGGTGTGTAAAGCTTCCGACCTCAACATGAAGATGGCAGCACTCGTAAATACAAGCTAGTAAATTTCTCTGTATATCTGTTGACAGTTACCAAAGCATCGGCCATTTTCAACGCTAAATGGTTATGTAACAGTCGTTTGAGTGAATTTATGGGAGTCTTTTTATGAAAATGATCAAAATCGAGTATCGAGCTGTCATTAAATATTTGCTTTTGAAAGCAACACGCCTATGCAAATCAAAGGTGAGTTGAATTCTGTATATATAAAATTTTAATTCACTTCCTCCAACGTTGTCATATCGGACAATAAATGACATGGGTGAAATAATGCTCATATGAGCACGGGTTCAATGGAGCTTAGAGTTACCCGACATTCGCCTTTCAGGATAAGGGAAAACTCCGGAAAAAACCATAGCCAGGTCTCATCCTGACCGAGATTCGAAATCGGGACCTCTTGAACGTGAGGCAGACATGCTACCACCTATGCTACCAAGAAGGGTGGTGTATGGGGATGTTGCACCATCATTTACCACACTGAAATTTTGGGCAGCTGAATTTAAACGTGGCCGTAAGGGCTTGGGAGGTGACGAACGTTCGGGATGTCCAAAAATTGCAACTATTGACAAAAACATCGACAAAGTTCACAAAATGGACTTGACGACCGCCGAATTGAAGTGAAAGAGACTGCAGAGGCTATGAACATGTCAAAGGAACGCGTTTGTCACATATTAAATCTACATTTAGACATGAGAAAGCTATCCGCGCATTGCGTGTCGCGTTTGCTGACGTTAGACCAGAAACTGTTCGAATGAACATTTCTAACGCTCTGTTGGCGCAATTTAGGAGCAATAAATCCGAGTTTTGGCACCGATTAATTACTGTAGATGAAATTTGGTTAGTTTTTTTTTTTTTTTTTTTTTTTTTTTGAGATAGTCATGAGCTTACTTCAATCGATTATGTTCAAAAAGGAGAAACCATTACAAGAGCATACTACGCATCATTACTTGACAAGATGAAGGCTTAAATTGCGGAAAACGGCCCCATTTGTAGAAAAAGAAGATCCTGTTTCACCAGGACAACGCACCATCTCACACCTCAGCGGTTACAATTAGAAAATCAGCGAACTACGGTTTGAACTGCTTGACCATCCGCCTTACAACCAATCTAGCCCTAAGCGACGTCCTTTTGTTCCCTCAGCTGAAACTTCGCACGGAGGACAGAGATTTTCGTCAAATGAACAGCAATCACCTTCGTGAACAATTATTTTGAAGAGAAAGAAAACGCCGAGTACTATTTGGATGGGTTACAGAGATGGAAGTATCGCTGGGAGATGTGTGTAGAGTTACAAGTTGACTATGTTGAAAATAGAAAATTCTGAAATATTGTCTTGTATCTTTATTAGGTTGGAAACTTTTCAGACCACGTATGTATGTATTACAGAAAAATGACTAGTATACTTGAGGCTTAACTTTCAAAGTATTCAGGGAAGCGATAAATTAACCAATAGAACGAATGGACTACGCCGAGAACAACAAGGCTTTGTAATGATCTCTACGGAAGCTGCTATCAACAGACATCGTAGCACGAACGATAAAAATTGCCAATAGCTACTGCCCGGTAAATAGGCATGTGAGAACTTAAGCCGTATTCTACAGATGGGAGAATGTAATACAAAGAGAGCTAAAATAGTAACCATGAAAATGAAAAAGCGTGGATTAGATGTTAAATGTTTAGTCAATGAACGCCAGCAGCTGTAGTGATAGACTGTAGAAGCAGTGAATGTAGTGTTCTAAACAGTTACTTCCGCTTAAGTTCTGTCTTAGTTGAATAACAAGAAAATACTCTACTACCTAGCTGAAGGAAGATGGCCACGCAACTAATTTAATTTGCGCAGCATAAACTACTCAGATGAATTAATCCGCAGAAACCTTCGCGATGAACTAAAAAGTTGAAAATACCTTAAAAGAATAAAACTAAATGCTAAATAGTATCTCACCAGTTAGAAATGTGACTTTATTTAAATTGCATATTTTACAATTGTAAGTCTAGGAACTCCTTATGGCTGAGGCATTTTAGTTTTAACAGTAAAAAACTAAGCTTTGATTAGGAAAAGTGATCATTCAAGCAAGATCCACATTCCAATTGATTTAATGGTTTTCAACATATAAAACTTCATTAATGACTTTGTTTGGTTTACTTTCTCTACTATTCACATACAGTAAGTAGATGAAGTATTATATTGAAGTGAAATATCCGATGTAAATATTTTATCAGAAATGCATATTTTCAGGCAACCTTAGTCCCAAACAAGCATTTTTACGAAAATGTTAGGCACTCCTATGTGTAAATGGCACAGGTAATTCAAAAACAAGCTTGATAAATACGAAGCATGGTATGTATAATAAGTTGAGTATCTTTCAAAGGCATACTGCTTTGGTTCCCTGCCATGGAGTGAGATCGGGATCTCTCTGGAACTTGCGAATTTTAAGTGCCTGGTATATGACCGGTGCCCTCTCAGCATCATGAGGAAAATGAGGCGCTACAGCCCTGATTACGTACACCAAATTTGCGGCTGGGTGTGCCGAGACCACAACAACAACCCCTTGATCGTCCACCTCTAACATGCGTATGTGGGGATCAGGCCGGTAGTCGGGTTGGCAGGCTCAGGCCCACTAGAGCTTTTACGCCAAAGACGCTGGGTAAAAATGTTAGACTAGTTTCCCACAACATTAACTACTGTTATTTGGAAGTCCTTCTCTCTCTCACTCACTCTCTCTCTCTCTCTCTCTCTCTCTCTCTCTCTCTCTCTCTCTCTCTCTCTCTCTCTCTCTCTGCCTGTCTCTCTCTAAATAAAATGTTGATTTTATTTAAAATTCCATATATTCAAAATATTCACATCACAAATTTAATCTGCTTAAATTTTCCGGGCCTCCCTTCTTGAAGTTCTCTTCTGTCTGAAAGGTATCTAGTTGGAAACACCTAAGAGATTGAGAAAACTTTATTGCACAAAAAATTTCAAATCTATTCACAGTCGAATTAATTTCTAGCTTTGGTGGGGAGGCTCTTGTTTTGGTTTACTTAATTTTGTTCATTTTTTTATTTTGAAAAATATTGTTGAAATTTATCCAACATTTTAATCGATTGAATTCTAACGTGGACCACCGATTACATAGCAGAGTCCTCTAAATAGACTATAATACCACCAAATTCTTTAAGTTTCAAGACCATACCTACTAATACTCTAGTTCTACTTCCTAGACAGACATTATTATTTCTTTATCATTTACACGTTTTGCATTTTTCTCAAATGGTAAATCTAACTGAGCTAGATTTGACTATTCCATTGTTTTCTTTTCAAGGATATACAAACAGGATGTTATTTCAAAGTCATCACATAGCTATAGTGACACTTTAAACACCACACTTCCGCTTTATTTGCTGTATTGTAAATGGCAATATGACAATGTTTAAAGAGGAGGGGGTAAGCACCTCGGTTAACGAAATCTTTGCACCTATATCCTGGGCAGCTCCCAGGATATAACGAATGCAATAAGAGGTTCCTAAGGTTGACCAGACCAAGACGATACAATAGCAGAGTGTAGATTTCCAGATTTCAATTCCCCAATGGTGTTTCGTACCCGCTTCTTCTCTGTACACACTCTGGGGTAAGATACCGTAACTGGCGAATTCCCCAATTTAGAGGACGAAGATTTAAAGGAGAAATACACCTGCCCTATACGCCGAAAACCCCGCCGACTTTTGGAAAGAGCCAAAAAAGATGAGAGACGAAGTGATTTGAAGAGTGTGATGAAATGGAGGAATAGGAAGCAGGGGTATGTAATTGGTATTATATCTAACAGGGCAATCCACACAAAGTGAAGACTGACCTACCCTCTAATGACCAGGGAGTTACTGAGCTGTCCCAAAAGGACACCCAGCGCCTCCGTGGGACTTTCCATAGGGCAAGGCCTAGAGACTAACAAGCCCCGCCCCCATCTGGTCCTAAGGTCTCAAGACGGGATTGAAGTTGATACGCCGCTTACGAGTGCCAACTCCAAAGGAGAACGCTACCGATATGCAGCAAATGATAAAAAAATATAGTTATATATAATTCACCACTTATTATTATCACATAATAATATAAAATAATAAATAAAATTAAAACTGACCTCGGCAAGGCCGCTGATGATCTAGCACAGCTTCTACTAGCTATGCAGGCTAGTACGCGGGAATATATGGCTTCCCTCAACCCCATCCGGAGACGTACCCGATCTCCCACGGGTAGCGGGAACCACTGCACCCTCGAGTCCAACCCAATTCGAACAACTCCCATTCAGGGAGTGGCTCGAATGTTCGGCCCGAGGTTCCACTGGTAACGTCAGAGCTACCACGAGTGCTAGGGGTCCGATGCTCCCGCACCACGGCAGCTGAAGGGGACGGATCCCCTCCGCTACGGGGATGTAATTGGCATTCCCAGAATTCGCCTAATGAGCCTTATGGACCAAGAAGGTCACCAAGAGAATCAAATCTACTAATGTGGACCAAAGGCTAACGCCGAGCGGTGCCGTTCGTTTGCTATAGTGGAATACGAATTTATTGTGAAATGAAACTTTTTTCTGGATCAACTAGACGTGAATAAAGTAGCAAGACTGTAGGAGTAGTTCCTAGAAAAGTAAGTAGACACAGACGTGTGAATGCAACACATTGGACGTTTTTGTTTGTTTCTGTATTTCTACGTCAGAGGAAATACATCCGTGTTATGCTTCGGGATATTTTAGCACTTGGTAATTAATTGAGGCATGTGTTGGAAACAATCCTTTCATCATTTCTGTTTACAGAACACGAAGGAATTAATAAATGTAAATTGGAAAACATGTCTGAAAGGCATACTGGTATAAAACATGAGAACAGGAAGGTACGGGACGCCTTTATGTACAAAGTGATGAATATCACTACAAAGTGGTTCGTTCCTGGTATACCCTCAGCAGTTCTTTGAGGCTGCCCCAATGAATAGATCTTGTCGATGTTGAGAGCCAGTTACAGAATAATGACGGCAAGATGTGTGAGCCATTAATGTGGGTCATGCAGGCGCCTCAGCGGGACGCTAGGGCCGGATCTTCGATACATTTCACGCAGGATATTTCTTGTGGGCGAGGTGTTTCCTTCCCGGGAGGCCCTTTTATCGGTCAGACATCAAAAGCTCCACGGGTCGCTGGAAACAAGGTAATAAAGGAAAGTCGAGTACAAAGCTTAAAAGTAGCGACAATGATTCTCTTTGTTTGGTGCTGGAAGGCGTGAATTAAAATACTGGTAGAAATACATTTATTTCTGAGGTGATGATGAAAATGTTTTCAGATTAGCAATGAAACCAAAATGTAGGTACATCTAATAGTGAGGGGATAACATTAATAATATTTTGTTTGTTGACATCGATGACAGTTTCCATGCCTCCTCTGGATTTAAAGTGGAGACGCAAATAAACATTGTGGTTTGTACCACTCCGCCAACAAACACCTTTTGAAGTTCTCTGCCATCAGCTGTCTACACATGCCTTATTGCAACTGCCATATCATTCACAGCATCAGTGCAGCGCTAGAAAAGTACTCAGCTAATATTTAATACTAAATTAAATCAACTAAGAAAGTTAAAGACAAGTTATAAAATATAGTGTGATCCATAAAAATCTGAACTACTTCACTAGGCCATAACTTTTGAACCAATAATAGGACATGCATGTAGCTTTGGAAGAATATAATAGGTCCACAGTTGAGAGATTACATTACAGTATTTACATGTCAGAGAAAATGTTGGAAATGTCCTCCAACAGCATCTATACATGTCTGCACTCGTCTTACCATATTCTCTAAGGCTTTACGGAGAGTATCCTCGCCAATGTTACTTATTTCGGTTAGAAATGATTGTTGATAATAGGGAAAAGCTATGGAAAATTATGGAAAAAAGTGGATTTCCACAAAAATTAATTTAAGTAATCAAAGATATGTATAGAAACTCCAAAATAATAATAAACATAGTTCATAAAACCGAACCAATTTTAATTAATAGAGGCGTAAGACAAGGGTGCAGTGTATCACCTACTCTTTTGAATATATATGTAAATGACATCATCCAAAATTGGAAAAGTATTATTAAATCAGGAATAAAAAGAAATAAGAACAGAGTTTTAAATATTTTGCTATATGCAGATGACGCGGTTTTAAAACAGGAAACGGAGGATAAATTACAATATGCACTACACCGCTTGAACCAAGTATGCCAACAGTATGATCTTAAAATATCGACGGAAAAATCTAAGATAATGGCCCTTTGGGGAAAACAACATATAAGATCAAAAATAATTTTAGACAACAAACCATTAGAACAACTAAAATAATTCAGCTATTTAGGATGTGATTTCATTATATAATGAAAACAGACAGAGATGTGAGCAAAAAGCTTGCAACATTCCAAATGATTTGTGGAACAGTGTATAGAACGTTGGGAAATAAAACAAGAAGAGATACAAGATTAAAGTTGTACAAAACAATGGCAGTCCCTGCACTACTTTATGGAAGTGAGGCATGAATACTCACGAAGAAAATGAAAAGCCAAATTCAAAGTGCAGAGATGAACCTTTTAAGGAAAACAAAGGGATGCACAAAGTTGGATAGAATAAGGAATGAAGACATAAGAAAGGAACTCAACGTAGACTTGATAAGTAGCAAAATTGAAAATTATCAAAAGGAATGAATGCAGCATATACAAAGAATGTCCGAAACAAGACTGCCTAAGATTGCATTCCAATATCAGCCACAAGGAAAGAGAGATGTTGGTAGACCTAAAAAGATATGGAAGGAGCAATTATTGTGAGACGGAACGGGCACTCTGCCCATGCCGTGAAGTGAAGAAGAAGAAGAAGAAGAAGAAGAAGAAGAAGAAGAAGAAGAAGAAGAAGAAGAAGAAGATGATGATGATGATGATGATGATGATGATTGCTTGAGAACATCAATTGTCCGTAACCTGTTCCTGTACACTCTAATTTTAGATACCCCCAAAACAAGAAACCCGGTGAGGTTAGATCAGGAGATGTGGGGGCCACAGAACTTTTGAAATTATTCGATTATCAAAGAAACTATTCAAAAAAGACTGTACAAGAATAGTCCACGGACAATTGATGTTCTCAAGGAATCTTTTCAAACCGAAATAAGTAACATTGTAGGTGTAAAACTTCAGATAGAACTTTAGAACTTCCATGACCTATTATATTTTGCAATGAAATTGCAACTATTATCAACTAATACTAATATTAATGCAATACTTAACACAAGATATTAAATTATATTGATTGAAAGTAAATAAGAATTTCTTCATAGGGGTCTTAATTCATGGAAGACCTCTTTCTTAAATTGTGAAAATTTTAATTTATTCTTTAGCATGAAATATCACACTTTATCTTTTCGCAGAAAAACTTTTTCTGCCGCAACTTATACGTCAGGAAAGGCACAATCAATATTACAACTTAATATCATTTAGCTAGAGTTCTAGGTTAAGAAAATCTATCGCTTACTAGAACAATGAGTAGTGTCCGAAGATATGAAAAGAAAATCAAACTTGAAGTGAAACTTGTTATTTTTAACAAGGGAATTATTTGAAACTTTTTTGTTTGAGTTTGTAGCAATGGGCTTAGTCTTAAATTTAACTTTTTTCTAGTAAATAGCGAACAATTTAATAAGTAGGCGAGAAGAAGCATACTGTAAATAAACTAGTGATTTTAGTGTCTTCAGTCTTTGGAGCAGCTCACTGAAACCACAGGCCCTTAAATTTGGCTTACTGCCGTTTAAAAGTGTAGGGGTAGTATGCCATGGGCATGCGTGCCATTTTCGAAGGAGTTTCATCTGATGAGAATTACAAAGCTAATCTCTAACATCAGTTTGACAAGACCACCTTGTAACTAATGTAAACCATCCATTAGCATAAAAATAAAGAAGGCTAGAATGAATACACTTATTCGAAAGGTACAGGGCGATGCTGATAAAATCTAATGGAAAACAAAAAATCCTTCGTTAAACTCAACCAGTAGCAAGTTGTTTTCAAAGCTGAGTTGAGAAATTAACTTCTAAGGAATCATTCCTGCTGATTCTTGATCCAAAATTTGTAATCGTGTTTCTCGCATCTGTCCTCATAATTAAAGACTGCTTGACTGTTACTATTATATACTGAGTGCAAGCAGAATGGAAATAAATTTCTTTGGGAAGGATTTATGAACTGTCTCGTATCTATTATTTTTATCTTAACAAGCGTCTAGTTCAAAATGTTGTGTTATATATTTTTATTTCTTTACGAGTCATTTCTGTGCAGCTTCACTGCTGCGTTTATCATCATCTTGCTTGCGTTACGTCATACAGGTGTTGCTTTAAGCACTTGATTTCGAAATCTTGCTGAACTTGATGACTATGGTCTTTAAAAATCCCTTTGTGTATGGAGATAATACAGGGTCAAATACGGCTTAAGTTTACCGTACGAAAAATTATTTTCATTTCAGCGCTTGCCCGTGGATTTATTAACGTTATGGCACCTTACAGCTTAACTGTTAACAAATCTATAACTGTATTACTTGATTGAGTATATTGTATTATATAAATACATATATTTATTATTTTTATTATTTATATTATTTATTGTTTATGCATATTATTTGTATATTGAGTTTATTGTATTATATAAATAAATCAATCAATAAATAAATCAATAAATCAATCAATAAATAATATAAATCAATCAATCAATAAATTATTTCAATCAATAAATAAATTATATCAGTCAATCAATCAATTATATAAATCAATCAATCAATTATATAAATCAATCAATCAATAAATTATATAAATAAATAAATGGATCGATGGATGGAGGGATGGACAGATCGACGGGCGGACAGACAGACAGACAGGCAGGCAGACGGACGGACGGACGGACGGACGGACGGACGGACAGACAGCCAGCCAGCCAGCCAGCCAGAGACAGACAGACAGACAGGCAGGCAGGCAGACGGACGGACGGATGGACGGACAGACAGCCAGCCAGTCCAGCTAGACAGACAGACAGACATACAGACAGACAGACAGATAGATGGATAGATAGATAAATAAATAAATAAACAAATTATATAAATAAATAAATTATATAAATAAATAAATAAATAAATAAATAAATAAATAAATAAATATGAAAGGTAAAAAATAAACAGGAATATCTGAAAACAGGTGGAAAAATTAAGCAGACAAACGAAGCAAAAGTATTCGAAATTTCCACGATTTTCTTTTACTTATATATGTGAGATTTAAAACGCCTTCTTATGCGAATTTCAGTTTCATTTTACTTTCTTTACTAGTGCATGTTGAGCAGAAGAGGTATTGCATTCCACCCAAAAATTCAACTCCAGATTACACTGTACATCCGTTTTGATGTCCAGGAAAGTGTTTTAGAGAAAGGACCTGTGTGATAGTACTTACTCTTACATTATGGTTTTAGTTTTATATCAGTTACATTGTACAAAATATGAATATGGAATATTAATTAAAACGTGAATAACAGCAATAATAGTTGTAATACTATTCAATAATTTACATTATGCACTATACGTTATAAATGATACATTACACAAAGAAAAGCAATTAAGAATAAATAATAATTTATGTTTGCTTTAGGCAGAGCTCGGATTTTCAACTTGCATACTGAATCAGATTGCCCTTAACATCATCCCTTCTTCCCATTGGCGTCTGCCACACAAAAACAATTGCGGATGGTGAAGCTAGCTGCCTCCTCGTTCCTAATTCACCTAATTCGTGCAAAATCTGGCTTGCCAAGGTTATTTGAAGATTAAGCTTCCACGTATCATTTCAAAACACACACCGTGAATGATGTAAAACTTATCTTCACTTCCGACGCAATCAGCTGTTCCTTGTAGACCATTAACTCTTTAGTAAATTCCAAAACTCCAGCTTAAATAATTTATATATTCTGTAACTTTTCCTCGCGAATTAAACTGCAATGGAATATTTTCTTAGGTCCATTGAGTATAATATTCACTTATGGTATATTGCATAAAGTACCTTCCATTCTGAATGTATGAGAGACAAAGGAAGGGCTATCTCGCCACATGTGACGACCTCAGGTTAGATGCACCTTCCATCCCTCGCTTGCCAGTATATTTCTAACATAAACTTCAAAGAGCATTACATTAAACTAATGTTTTATAAAGGTATTGAGAGTGGAGGGAAATGATACTAATGTGATTATAACTGCTTTAGAACTAATTTCAGCTACACCGAATAATATTTTAATAAAACTTGTTTGTTGCACTTACCTTTTTTTATTAATCTCTAGCAGTTAGGTTGTTATTCTAAAGTTACGCCTAACAGGAGAGTTTTGCAGTACCTTTCATAAATTCCAGTAACCTTTATACCGTAAATGACTGGAAGTGATTCCTTTAGTATCAAATACGTTTGAGAGGCATTAATGTACGCTGTAATAATGTACAGTTAAGAAACAAAACACAGGAAACAAGAAAGAGTGTAATTTATTTTTATGGCTTACAAGACATTGTGATATATACATATTTGTCAGTCACGTGCATCTACGGCAATGATAATCATCCTTATTCTTCAAAACATTCCCTTGTTATGCATAAACTTTTCACAAAAAGGAAAAGAAGAGTAATACTAAATCACTTTACCTGGATTAAATAACGCCGTCCTGAAATTATGCCAATCTACTAGAGTAAAAACGAAGCAAACACGCTATATTTTTCATTAGTGAATCGTACGCGTGCGTATTCCGAATGGTTTGTATAGCTCCTTTATCGACCTCTTCGCGTGATCAGTTATTCAGGTTATTATCTGCAGGATATAAAGACAAAACAAATATAACAACTTAATGTGAGGAAAACCAGTCTTCGTATGCTTCGGGCACGCCGGCTCCGATTTATTTTACGATATCTCTTTGGATACCAACGTATTTATTGCAGTTTTTCACCCCTAGCTAAGCATAAATGCCTTTATTTAGGCGATATTTTGTGAATAGTAGGTCCAAACAGCCATAAATATAGTTTATAATACATATCGGCACTGCCACAGAGCTTCAGCGATCCAAAATCATATACTTTCAGAATCTTTGTTCCCCGCGGTGTTTATGATCACAACAAACTTTGCAAGATGTTTGTTGTACTTTCTGAAGTTCATAACATTTGTTTATTGTCCCCTAGGCAACAGTTCCTTGGCTAAAAATAACCTGTAAATTTCAGACGAAAATCGATTGCAACTTCCAGTTGTGGCATAAAATTTGCTCTAACGCAGTGGGATTCAACTGGGTTTAAAATAAGAGCGCTATGTATTAGGATCTGTAAAACATTGTTAGATCATCGGGAGATTATGACCCCACTAGACGCCGATCTAGACTGCATCGGGTACCCCGCATGGCTTGCGGGCACCCGAGATAACCCAGGAGGTAATCCTAACAGTAGCTAAAGCTGACCTCTACATAAATCTCCTAAGCTGTTTGGCAGTAAAATTTTTCCCTACAAATAAACTTTTAAAATAAAAATTCCCGGGTGCAAAATACTGCACCCTGTCCTTCAACCTGAAGGTACATAAATTTGTAACCTCAAAATTAACTCCAACCTCAAAACCTACAAGACATCCTACAAAATCCCAACTGTATAACCTTACCTGCGGCAGAACCCTTATTTGGTGAGCACGCAGCAAAAACCTTCTGGCTTTATACAGCCAGCCAACACCCTCGGTCGGTCTGTAAAACATGATTCATTGTCTTGCCTTTAAAGTGACACTCCTTAAATGTTCCCAATAATTGCAACTACACTGAGGATATAGTTAAGTGCAATGAATAGCATTACCAGTTCATTCCTCCTAAACTGAGATACCATGAGTAATATTGATATTTAATCCTCTGTTAACCACGCTGTCATTTTCAAGGACCATATGAAAGCTATCGCACTGCTGGAGTTTCCTACTGCAGTTCTTTTATATGGCAATAAATCATGAAACTGTCACTTGTAAGAACACTTAAAACATTGGTTTAGTTTGGAGCTGAATACATACTTTGGGATCAAAAGATCAGCGCCTAACCAAATAATCTACCCAGACCTAGCAATTAGCAGATTAGGATATTTAGAATTTAAGTGAAACATGCAGGCAAATTTGACTCTTCAAGACGGAATAAATATGCCACAGATTATAGTATTCTGTTTAATAAGAGAATTTAAACATTTTTTTATCATGTCCAAAAATATTTTCTGTAACAATTGTTTTGCATATAGTGACCGATATGTTGTATTCCTTATTTGTCATATGACTCAAAGATTAGTACAACAGTTTATATTATTTCCTTGTACCTCTATAGGAAAGAAAAACGTTACTACCTATTTTTCAAGCTGACCATCAAGAGAGCCGTAATACTAATAAAAAAGTAATTAATGTTACTCCTAAAATGATCAATTAAAAACAAATACCTTTCAGTAGTTGACTAATTACCATGCAATTTATTATGCAAAGCAGTCACTATTATAGTTAAAAGAAACGTAACAACGGATGTAAGGAAAGCAATACGGGTATTACAAACATGCAAAAATAGTTCCTATTGTCACGGCAACAAGCATAAAAGTTTCGGCACAAATAGACAACAGACGGCGGCTATTGTTGCGCGGTAATAAAGAACTTGCATAAGTAGTTAACGATAGCTGGCAAACAAAGAGAGCTTATGTAAAGGACTTGCCGGCTCAGATAGGGCTTCAGTGTTTGGAAGGTTCTAGTGATACCTCGATTGACAGAGAAAAGTTGTTTTTGTTTATTGTTTCGGAAATATCTCGAATTGAGGAATGAGGTATTTAAGGAAGTGCCGACTCGCCAAGAGTTAGTTGTAAACAGAGTAAGCAGAGAACAGCTGAGAGTGTTGATGTTGTGAATAGTGGAAGTTGAGTAGCCTGTTTGTTATTGTCATCGTCCTTGGTATACTGATTGTGTACGTAACGTAATGCTGCTTTAATCTATAAGTGCATTTCATCGGAAATAAAAAACATTTAGGATTTCGGCAAATTGGACTTTTAATTCTACGAACCCACAAAGTCACAATATGTTCAGAGCGTGAAGTATTAATCCTTACACTAAGGTTAACATCACACAAAAATATATAATTCTCGATAAAAAATACAACGAAATCATGAGGCAAAAGTTTGATAAAAATTGTCATATAAAAGCCGTAATATATTTTTCAGATATATGCAGAAAAAATGTGCTATTACAGTATTCAAAACGTAATATGTTTTACCTTTAAGTATGAACCAAATTCATGCACACAAAGCTCTATTCGAAACAAATGTCAACTTTGGTTCTCGCGTTCTTTATTTATGATTCTAAATGTATAGTTGTCACTCCATTTTAATGACAGTATTCTTTGGGATTGTAGTTAGAAAAAATGAAATGGACATCATGGTTTTCTGAAAATAACCCGATGCAGGAATATCTGCCACAAAGATACTTATCCGATTTTGACACAGTATCTGTCTGCCTAAACGAGGTTGCTTCAATTTCTAGCAGGGCGCTTCACTCATGAGCAGAGACCTATCTCAGATTATGCCTGGGTCTATGAACAAAGTAAGGATGACACTGGAATCTAAGTTTGAAACCCTTAGAAATAGTGTTCACTTAAATCGAGAAGTTGCCGACTAATGGAGAGTAATATATATCTAAACGTCCACAGTTAATGTAGATCAATCCTATACTACGCGATAATACGTCATTTTATGCTTGATGCAAGAAGACACTTCATTCGGTTACCTAATGTTCCACTAGCGATGGGATCAAAGTCCAAGATTCCGCCAGAATGTTTTGATCAGCTTCCCCTTATAACCTCTCCTTTTGCTAGTAAATCTAAAAAACCCACTACAAGCTTTTAATACGATGTTGCTACTTCAATTTTATATTAATGAAATTTTATTTTTTCCAATCTAAAATTTCTCTATGAATTTCTAAAACGTACTTTCCAATATTCCAAGAATTCCAAGCTAGCCTGCTATGGTTATTCTGGTAACATTGGTTAGGGTTTTGCCCTCTCTTAAGTTAAACTACCAAACTACCCGGAATCTGCTTGGAAACCAGCCCTAGCTAATTACGTCCTTCTAATGTCCCCTTACTCCGAGCCAAACTGTACTCATAATGCATTACCAAGCCTACAACTCTTTAGCATTTAACGAAAGCATGAAATATTCATATTTGATTTTATTAATGTCTTAATTTTTCTAACTGGTCCATAATTTCTGCATGATTCAATTTTACACACACACACACACACACACACACACACACACACACACACACACACACACACACACACACACACACACACACACACACACATGTATAACTATGAAGCCTTAAGAGAAATGTCCCTACAAGTGAAGACAAAAGAGCCCTTGAAGTGGTGGAAATTATTTTTGTAGCATTAATCATTTAGAAACAATTTTATATATCCGATTTTTCGGTACTTTAGCAAACATGTTTTTGAATGCACTTCATTAGATTTCCTGAATTGTTACAATGTGTACGTAATGGAAAGATGGGTCAATAGAAACTGAGTTCCAGCAGAATTTTATAAACTGTTTCACCACGTATATTGAAATCATTTCTGCAATATTCATTACAATTAAGACGATTAAGCGCATTATAGCATTCTCTTTTACGTATATACTCCGGGACATTTATTAAAATGTAAAATAAAGTGACTGCACCCATCCGATCTTTCAGTGTTATTTCTCAAGGTTTCTTAATGTCATTACCTCACTTAATCTCCAGCAAATATTAGCCAAAATTTACCTAATATAATATCTATCAAGAATTAAGTGCATTTATGACAAAAATAGTAGTTAAACTGGCATAGTTGAGAAGAAGGAAGGTACATTAATAATTATGTATGATTGTTTACAGGGATTAAGAAACAGGTGACTAAAAGGCCAGATATTTTAAGAAACAAAAGAAAACAAAATTAGTTATCTTATTATAAGATGCACCATTGTTAAAATCCGTAAATATATTGGAGTTCATTACATAGTGTGTGTGTGTGTGTCTGTGTGTGTGCGTGTGTTGTGCGTGTGTGTGCGTGTGTTGTGCGTGTGTGTGTGTGTGTGCGTGTGTTGTGCGTGTGTGTGTGCGTGTGTGTGTGTGTGTCTGAATCCTCTCTTACTCCATGTAGCAAAACTTGTTATTGTTGTTGGAAAAATGCATTTTCTTACCATTATTCATGATTTTGCGTGATTGTTGCTAGCAGCTTTCTTTTAATTATATTCTTTTTAAAGGTTTTGCTTTATTTGTTTGCATGTTGTTCTGCATAGGATGTCATATCGATCGATCGAGCTGCAATTAGTGTAGCTATGATGGTACATAGATGTCATTATTTGCTTTCCAAGCATAGATGCCTTTATTTCTTTTACATACATGCTTCTGTCAGTTTTTTACCTTTTTATTCATAACAGTATGCATGAAGCTTCCAACCCCTGCCCCTCTTCTGCTTTCAGCTTTGCACTCGTGAATTACCTGACCTTCTAGTTGAAAATGACTCACGTGCCTAGCTGGAGGTGATTCATTGTTTGCGAAGGATCAATATAACTACATTGTCAGCCCATCCTCTGGCAGTTATTAAAGCTTTACAGTTCAATATAATAAGGAGATTTCAATATAATAAGCAGATAAAGCTGATAGCAAAGCTTCTTTCCGATGTAACCTAATTTTCGAGATTTCCGAACCTCATTACTGCATTCCATCTGTAAATTCGATGTCAAAGTTATCTAAAATGTACTTCTTTCTGCCAATGATTTATTAGTTCATATAAAAAAGGTTTAACTTCCAAAAATGTCAAATTTCGGAACCTAATTTTCCATCGATGAACAAGTGATAATTTTTGTTTAAGAATTATTTTCTCTGATTTTTCATATGTTAATACATTTATACAATGCTATGTTTGATAAAATTAAATAAAATGAATTCGTATAAAATTACCGTCTTACGTTCCTAAAATATATTTGAGCATATTTGCAGGTCATGTGTGATCAAAATGGCCATCTGATTCAAATTTTCTTTAGTTATAAAGAATAGCTTAGTTTATTTAAGCACCACATTTTATGACACATTCAATTGTTATAGTGCAATGAACTCACGCAAGAACGGTGTTCAATTCAGTGATACAGAATTTTTCTCAAAATTTATTTTAGGCTCAGTTTTGAACTTGCAAATATTCAGGGCATTATTCCTAACAAAAAAGTCGGGGGACCCACATCTAAAAATGTTCCAGATGCTGGGGAACCGATTAGAATTCTTCACTTGTAGATTCGCCTTCCTGCTTTGGTTGTCCTCAGCATGCGTACGACCTCTTATCAATTCTTTTATGTAATCCTCTGGGTTCCACATATGTACTGGAGGTCCATTAATAGTCATAAACATTATTTGAATGTATTTTGAATGTAAGTATATATTTTGTATTTTTGCAGTATTTTGAATGTTAAAATAAGAAAGTCAATGAATTTAAAAAAAGTATGAATAATATTATTAGTAAGCGAACTGCATCTCCCCCCCCCCCAAATAGCGGGGAAACGGCGAATATCCAAGTTTCTCTCCACTACGGCCCTACAAATATTGTAATCAAATGTACATACTGGATATTTTTGCTGAATTTTCAACATAAACTATAAGTTATGGTATAAAATAAGTCAAACTTTTAAATATCTAGGAAGAGATGACAGTCAATTTATATACCGAAGAAAGACTTTTAAAAATAAGTATATTTAAAAGATTCATCAATATTTATGAAGGAGCTAGATTACTTAAAAAAGAGACAGTATCTCAGTTTTTATTAGTACTTATAAGAAGTATTTATTTTTTCCACGTAGTACAGATTGCACAGTAAAGTTAATAAAATGTTATTTTAACAAATTATTGAAGATCCATATGTGAAACGTAAAATATATATCAGAAAGTTGTGGATGACGTATTATTCAATTTTTTAATACAAATGTTCATAGACGCCCATTCTGATCCATTTAGTGTGCCTCATAGCATATATCTTCAAGAATATTTCCATATTGTAATTTTTGGGTGAACCTAAACTATGTGCTCTACTTACACAAGTGGTGAGAAATTAGAGTCCCTTATCTCTATAACGATTTGCATTTCTATAATGCTACAAATATTATAAGATACATTTTTAAGCCTGAGGAGAAAAACGCTGATATTTTGGCAAGCTTGCTTTCAAAGTATAGAACTGTTTTTGCAACACATTCACAGTATATTGAAATACTTGCAGTTAACTTACTGGATGTGTCAGCGAAACTCCATCTTAAAGATAAGCCCAAAAGAATTTGGCACATTCGTGCTGAAATCATTACGTTTACGCCAATATTGCAGCGCACTATCTTGCACATAGGTTACACTTTTTTAATATACGATAAGAATTTCAGACTATAGTCAAAGTTTTTGTACAATGTCTTGTCTTTTTTTTAAGAAATTAGGAACAACAATGACTTGCGATGTGACATCACACCATATACTAACTTCAAAACCATGAAGAATTTGTTGAATTACAATCCGTCCGTCACTTTCCAAGAAAACTCTTGTGATTACTTCGTTAACTTCACGGTTAGGGAATAGTTTGTTTCGTCTGTCCACAACATTTAATGTGGGTATTTTAATAGTGCGTAACCCATTAAAGAATGTTAACTGTGCTCTCTCTTTGTTAAATCTCAGTGTTTCCTGAGTAAATATAGAAATGTAGTATTTATTTTTGTTTCCCTAATTTAAATATTTATAAAGCTTTACGACTTGATATGACTATTCTCTGCCAAAGTTACGCTGAAGATATCGCATCCACACACCGAAAACGTGTCTGATATAAAATTGCTCTTCGGCCTATAGATTCTGTAAATAATCGGCAAATATAAATCTTATATACAGAGTAGATTGTAAGCTTCTCCCTCAAGTTTTTTCTGGAATAATTTTATTAAATACACTATTTTTTAACAAAAGCTCCTTACTACATCTTGAAGAATGAATTGGGAAATCATCTGTTCACTTCAGTATTTTTTATGGCGTCCCTGATAATGAAGACATTCTTCAACTCTTCTGCCAAAAGTCTCTGCCAGTACTGCCATTTTTCTGAGAGGTGATTGTATTCTATTCCTCTTGAACATCCCCCTAGGGGAAAGGATCCGTCCCTTTTAGCTGCCAAGGTGCGGACGCTACGGACCCCTAGCACTCGTGATACCTCTGACGTTACTAGAGGAACCTCGGGCCGAACATAACGAGCCCCTCCCGAATGGGAGCTGTTCGGATTGGGTTGGTCTCGAGGGGGCATTTGGTTCCCGTCACCCACGGGCAATTGGGTACCTCTGGCCAGGCCGCCAAGGGCCGCCCGGAGGGGGTAGAGGGTTGCCTTATAAGTCCCGGGGACTAGCCTGCAGAGCTAGTAGCTGGTGAGCTAGACACTGGCGGCCCTATCAAGGTTATTTGGTAGCTGGTTCATTAAGGACTGGCGCGTAAGTGGCGTATCCACTTCCGTCCCGTTTGCCGTGTGCAGACGGGGGGGCAGCTTATAAAATAGGTGCTGTCCTAATGGAAATAACAGATCCACCCCAGGATAGGAGAAGTACACCAGAGGTTCAAGTCCCTGGTGAGACGGCTCCTAAGAGCACACCGCCAAGAGGCCTGGGGAAAACTACTAAGGCACACCAATCTCCAGGAGAGAAAACCGTGGCGAATAGTCCGTAGCCTGCGGAAAGACAAAACCGTACACCAGCACCCCCTACATAGCCCTATAGGTCGACTCGTCTACGAGTCGAAAGAAAAGGCAGATGCACTAGCAGATTATCTGGAGGCTCAATTCCAACCCAGGGTAGAGCCAATGGACGATGACCATGCTGACCTCGTGGAACAGGTGGTGGAGGACTTCCTAGAAGCCCCGCCCCCTGACGACGAGGAGTTCCATATCCCCATCGTTACCCCTAGAGAGTTAGCGACCACGCTTAACTCTCTAAGAAACAACAAAGCACCCGGGCAGGACCGTGTCACAGCGGAAATGCTCAAGCACCTTCCACGAAGAGCCGTGATTCACCTAACCCGGATTTATAATGCGTGCCTATACATGCGCCACTTTCCAGCTATCTGGAAGGAGGCGCGCGTGCTGTGCGTTTTAAAGCCGGGGAAAAATCCGGTTTTTCCTTCCAGTTACCGCTCAATAAGAGGAAAGGGGCTTAATCCCGGAACATCAGTTTGGCTTCCGTTCTGGCCACTCCACGACACAGCAACTACTGCGGGTTGCCGAGAAGGCCTCCCTGGGTTTCCAGGAACGGTCTAAAACGGTAGCAGTGTTGCTGGACGTGGAGAAGGCATTCGCCACTACCTGGCATGAGGGACTAATTTACAAACTCCTGGAGCACGAAATTCCCCGTCCATACATTTCCTTGGTGGCCGGTTTCCTCGGGAACCGAAGCTTCCGAGTAAAGATGGAGGGGAAGCTGTCCACAGAGCGGCCCATTGGCGCTGGGGTGCCGGAAGGCAGCGTGCTGTCGCCGGCACTCTTTGCAGCTTACATGGCCGACATACCAACGCACCACAATACCCACACCTGTCAATATGCGGACGATCTAATGATCTTCCCAGTCAACAGAAACCCAAGGTATAGCTTTCGGCAGATCCAAACCCAGCTCCGGGCCATTGGCGAATGGAGCGCAAAATGGCGAATGGCGATTAACCCGGAGAAAAGCTCTGCGATTCTCCTGGCAAAAACCAGAGCCAATCGGTTGCAGCAGAACTTCGTTTTACGGCGTCGTGGAATCCCATGGGTTCAAACGGCGAAGTATCTCGGAGTGACGCTGGACCGCAAATTAACTTACGCTCCGCACGTCAAGGGCAAGGTACAGCTTGGGCACGTCGCGCTCAGGAACCTATATCCCATATTCCGCTCAACCGTGCCACTCCGTCTCAAACTCCAGCTGTATCGGGCGATCATCCCGCCCATGATGCTGTACGGCTGTGAGATCTGGGGAACAGTGGCGAATACCACTTTCGTCAGACTCCAGACGCTGCAGAACAGGGCGCTACGGGTCATCTACGATACTGACTGGAGATTTCCCGCCCATATCCTTCACGAACATTCGAACATTCCGTACATTGTCGACGTCATTCGAGAGAGGGCTCGTTCAATGTACGACAAAATTCAAACCCATGGCAACCCTTTGGTGAACTCACTGGGCAGGTATGACCAGAGGGAGCAAAGACGCTTGCCATCATACAAACTCCCCAGAGACGTCTTGGGGCCCCTTGGGTAACCCAAGGAAAACCCCAAAAATACTCAATCCACTTAACGCCTGATGGCTCGAGCGTCAGGACACCCGTACTCAAAACGGGGTAAAAGTTCTAAAACAGATCCTCCCCCAACGGGAGAAAGTAACAACAAACCCGCCCTCAGAGGACAACTCAAGGGCAACCAGTTGAAACCTAATTGGAAACACTCAAAACCTACCGCCAGCAGATCAAAAGATATCACACTTGACTCACTTCGCAGGTTAAGCCGCAAAGCGGCTAGGTACTGCGGCAAAAGACACCCGGACGGGGAAAATTGCCCCGCCCGACCTGGACTACCTCTGGACCTCTGGAAATAACAGATGAGGCCCGGGTTCCCGGTCCTACGGGGCCGGGGCTTATGGGAAGTAGACCTCGGTGAGTATTCCTCTTGAACATGTGCAATAAGGTGGCCTCTGTTGCTAGACGTGGGAACGGGGGATGTTGTGTTGAAAAGCGCCATGAACGAACATGTTCACATTTTGTTTCTATTTTTAAAGATGAAGCCCTGGAACGCAAGATGAAAAACGAATATCACCCCAGAGCAGTATAAAGACGAAGCTAAAATAATTTAGAAAGTAATATGCAATCCATTTGTTCATTCATTTTTCTATTCTTTTATTAGGAGAAAACTTAAAACTGTCTAAAAAATTATTGAATGACAAATTTTCATTAGGTGTTATATTTATGACAAAGATCTGCTTTGAAGAAATATATCCCCATAAGGACATTAGCCAACAGCACACAATTACAGGAATGTGTTTACAATGAGTCAGCAAGAAGTAAACAGAAGTATATAGGTCATACAGCCAGCACAATTTGTTGGAGTACAGTAGGACTATCTCTACAGAGCACCAAACCTCAGTGGCTCAGTTCATAAAAGAGGAAGAAACTTTCTGTCCAGTGTGTATTACATTAGATTTATTATGTCAATTACTTTTAAGAATGCATGGAAATCATTTCAAAGACCAACAAACATAATATTAAAGTCAACACGAGTACGACATAATTCTGTGGGCAACAATGCTGTTCTTACCCTGCTTTTAAATGAAAGAACTACTTTAACCTGCCTTTCTGATCGTGACTATTTTGCTGTATCTGTACCTTTATGTCTCATAAAAATGCAAGCCATAAATAATACTATGAACAGTGTAAGAATTATGAATTTCAACACATATGGTTTATAATGTGTCTGTTACGATGCCCAACAAATATGTTCTACACCTTTTTATTTAAAAAAATGTACCATAGGTGGTTTACAGTTAATTTAATTAGGTATGTATATGAACAAAATACACTGCAATAAATAATTAACTGTTATATACATTCTAAAAGCTCTTAACCTGAAGATAATGAGATAACAGTGCTGCATTTCCTTGAAATATGAGCTAGCCAAGCTAGTCTAGATTCACTTTTTTGTTTGTTTGTAATTTACCTCCTCCAACGATAAGTCATATCGGACGATGAATGGAATGGATGAAATGATGCTTAAATGAGCCAAGGCTCCATAGAGTTTAGTGTTACCCGACATTCGTCTTCCAGGATAAGGAAAAAACCGGAAAACCTTACCTAGGTTACTCACCCTGACCGAGATTCAAACTCAGGAGCTCTTGAACGTGAGGCAGACACGCTACCACCACTCTCTGAGGCAGGAAAAATCTGAATACGTAGAAGTCTCTCAGAATAATCATTATTCAGAATAACATCTAATAAAAAATTCAGCTTTTCATTTATTTAAATATGTAATGATAACAATTAGCTTCCTGTAATATTTTTACTTTTATTAAAATCTTTTTATTAACCATATTGGGTGCTTTATTATTCACCAAAAGCACTGATTGCTCGATTATCAGCAGACAATAATTTCAAACACAAAAATCACGAAAGCAAAGTTATTGAAATTGTTACCAGCCCTGGAGTAAATCAATAGGAAAATAAGCCTTAATGACTGGAGTTTACATAGCAACCATTAAAGCAGCATGCAAACGGCCTCTCCATTAGTTTGTTACCTTAAGCATCCCTAACACTTGACAATGTATTATCCAGAGTACACTAAATAGCAATACTCACGAACAACAAATGTTTAGAAGCCAATACGGACAGTGTGTACTCAAGCTAAAGTGTTTGTAATACATACAGCACTATGGAGTGCCAGGTCACGTACACACTGAACTGCCCCACCTCACCCAAAGGGAACGCATACAGTGTAAAATTGTCATTTACACAGGACTGAAAATGTAACCTTCATAAATATCAATTCAAATTAAACAAGTATGAAATAATTTTTACTACTTAAAACCCTGTTATACTGAGAGATCCTGCAGGTATAAAAAGGCAAAATATTACAAGCGAGTTTAAGTTTATTTAAAAGAAAGTATGAATCTCTGTGTGCATCACTCTTTTGACGTTGTGTCATCTTGGACCACTCTCGCCTCTGTAGCATAGTGCGTAGAGTGTCCGCCTCATGTTCAAGAAGTCCCGATCTCTTGAGTTATCAGGGTGAGTTATCTGGATAAGGCTTTCTTTACGGGGTTGTCCCTTATCCTGAAAGATGAATCTCGGATAATTCTAAGCTCTATGACCCCTTGGTTCCTTTAAACATTATTTTGCTATTTTCATTCATCATCTGATATGACATAATGATACAGGATTTTAAAAAATCTGGGACTTTAATGTAACTGCTCCATTTAGCTACAAAATATTTAATTCTGGATATGCGCGAGTGTGTGTGAGCACAAACAGCACCAGTTAAATAAATTCCGATATATTTAAGAGGCTACTGTTGATCTATATGAAGAATTTTCCGACTGTTTTAGAATGCAGAAATGTACTAGGTACGTCCAGAAAGTAAGTTCTGTTTCGTAATAAAATTAAATCGTGTACAGATACAGAAAAATTATTTATTGCACAAAATTCTACAACTCTTAAACTACCGAAAATTTGCAGGCATTTGTCATAGCGAGGCACAAGTTTTTGTATACCTCCTTTATAGAAGTTTGCCGCCTGTGTCTTCAACCAGTTGGAAACATTTTCTTTCGGTTCTTCGTCATTGTTGAAGTGTTGACCGCCAAGGAAAGATTTGACATGCAAAAACAGATGAAAGTCGCTAGGAGCGAGGTCAGGGCTGTACGGGGTGTGCTCAAACACCTCTCAGCCAAATCCCTGTAGGATATTTTTCGTCGCATTTGCACTCTGTGGTCGTGCGTTATCGTGAAAAACACAGCACCTTTTGACAGCATTCCTCAGCGCTTATTCTGTATCGCGCGCCGCAATTTCCTAAGGGTCTTGCAATTAACATCTGCTTTCATTGTTGACCACGCGGTAAGAAATCAGTGAGTAAGATTCCTTTCCTATCCTAGAACACTTTCCGTAAGGGAGGGGATCCGTCCCCTTCAGCTGCCGTGGTGCGGGCGCTGCGGACCCTTAGCACTCGTGGTACTTCTGACGTTACTAGAGGAACCTCGGGCCGAACTGCCGAGCCCCTCCCGTACGGGAGTTGTTCGGATTGGGTTGGACTCGAGGGGGAAGTGTGTTCCCGACACCCACGGGGAATTGGGTACTTCCGGCAAGGCAAAGGACGTCCGGAAGGGGTCCAGCGTTGCCTCTTAAGTCCCGGGTAATAGCCTGTAGAGCTAGTACAAGGTGTGCTATATCACTTTCGGCACCACCGATGTTTTTCGGTAGTCTTCCCTGCCGGGTTGATGCGCGTAAGTGGCGTATCCACTTCCATCCCGTCTTGACGTTGTGCTCAGCGGGGGGATTTTTAGACTCAAGGTATTGCCCTATGGAAAGAGCCCCGGAGTTTCCATCGCTCCCGGGTAGAAGGAGGCCCGGGTCCTTGATCCTACGGGTCCAGGACTAATGGGAGTAGAACTCTGTATTTAAATATTTAAATGTCCCAGAACACCCCTTACTAGAGGAATCTCGGGCCGAACATGCCGAGCCCCTCCTATTAGGGAGTTCGGATTGGGTTGGACTCCAGGGGGCAGTGTGTTCCCGCCACCCACGGGGAATTGGGTACCTCCGGCCAGGCTACTGGCCGCCCGGAGGTGGTAGAGGGTTGCCTCATAAGTCCCGGGTGCTAGCCTGCAGAGCTAGTAGCTGGTGAGCTAGACACCGGCGGCACTACCAAGGTTATTTTGTAGCTGGTTCATTAAGGACCGGCGCGTAAGTGGCGTATCCACTTCCGTCCCGTCTGCCGTGTGCAGGTGGGGGGGGGAGCAGTTTATAAAATGGGTACTCTCCTACGGTAAATATACCCGAGAGGCCCGGGTTCTGGTCCGACGGGTCCAGGACTAATGGGAGTACATCCTCGCACTTGTCCCAGAACACCGTGCACATCATTTTTCGAGGTGTCAAAATTTTTTTTCAGCTTAACCTTTGCTGGGGATGAGGTGTGCCTCCATTTCATTCATTGACGCTTACTTTCAGGGGTGTCGTAAGAAACCCAAGTTTCATTTCCTGTGACTATCTGTGTCAGAAATTCTTCGCCACCTTCATTATGACGGGTCAGAAACTGAAGTACACTATCCATCCGTTTTGTTTTGAATTGCTCAGTAAGAATCTTTGGCACCCAACGTGTGCAAAGTTTACGAAATTTCAGATTTTCGGTAACAATTTCCATGAACTAGGAGCGTGAACCAGTTCTTCTGTAACCAGAGATTGGACGCCCACTTCGTTCTTCATTGTGTACTTCACTACGTCCTTAATTGAACTGTCGGACCCATCTTCTCACCATTGTATCACTCATCGCATTTTGTCCGTAAGCATCGCAAATTTGCTGATAATTTCAATTGGTTTCACTTTCGTAGCATTCAGAAAACGAATCACAGATCTGATTTCACAAGCGGCGGGATTTTTAATCAACACCGACATTTTAAACAAGCACAACAAAGCGTACGTGTCTGACAGCGATCTCACAATGGCGCATGTTACTTCTCCTTGATACAGAGCGTCTACCGCGCATGTGCGGAACTGCGATCGCAGCACTGCAGCGGAGATAAATTAAAACAGATCTTACTTTCTGGGTGAAACATACGTTCTGGTTGATATCTGGGGTGCTCAATTAAAGCAGAAAAGAGGAAGTTGAAATCACCTCCTTCCACCCGCTGCGATAGAATGGCGCGATTACATGTGGTTACTGAGTTCCAGTGACGCAACATCACTATTAGTTTGACGTATAGGAAGTCATAAGCGTTCGCACTCATAGTTAACTCCTTACTAGCTAATGCTTCTTAGGATGACTTCTGTAGCACAAATTATGTTTTATAAGGTCTGCAATATGTGGTGCAAAAGACGAAGTGCACAGTCTCAAAAGATAAGCAAGGTGATCATCTCTGACCTTGCTGCGATATTCACTTTTAATGTAGTTCGTCTTTGAAAAGTTTGTTCGTAGATATATGTAGAGCCAAAGACTGCAGTTAAATTAGATGCAAACAAACGTAATCTCTGATAATCACTGCAGGGCAAGGATTTAAATAATTTCCGTCATTCCTTCTCAGAACATTTTACATCGTGGAACTTTGCAGTAAAAGTAGTTCCATTTGTTGCTCGTGTGGGGCCTCACTACAGGGAAACTTCAAAGGAGTGTAAGAAATAATTTGATATTTGTCTCAGTTTATTTATATCTTCAAATTGCCAAGGGAATGTGTCATGTAGTTGCTTCAGAAGTTCTGTATACCTTTTCAGAAGTATGACGTTTATTGTGAAGACGGGAACGCAAGCAAGAGAAATGATATAAATCTGCAAATACTAGCTATCTTTCCCATAGTCGCAACTGTGCCATAAATAAGATATTCAATTCATTATCAACTCCCCTCAGAAATACAATTAACTGCACCTCGTCAGATCTGTCTCCCGATTCGTGCAATGCTAGAGGAAAAACCATGTTAATTACCTTATTTTGTCCTTTAATTCCCCTTAGAAATCACAATCCAATTCTTCTATGAGTCTGTACCTCGACAGAGACTGACTGATGCAAATAAATTGACTAAATCGGGACAAAATTCCTTCACAGCAACTAGCAAGCTTTGCCTTCACTTAATGTTTCATTTTTTCCCCAATAAGTTCCGCCAATTTATAAGAAAACTGTACCAAATTTTCAACATAGGGTCAAATTTAACAGGTGCTTTCATTTCTTTCAGCTTTTCTGATCTGGCTTCACCTGGAACAAAGATACGCTAAACGTTTGCAGCAACGCCAGTGACTGCTACCTCTGTCTCTCGCTGCCTTGGTCAGTGGTGTGGGGAAAACAACACGTGTAGGGGAAGGAAGCGTATACTGTGCAATTGAGCACGAGAGTAATATACGAGGGCTGTTCTATAAAGAATGATCATAATTTTTTTACGGTCATAATTTTTCGCATTAAAATTCAGTCTTATTATATTGTGACTTTGTGGGTTCGTGAAATTAAAAGTCCAATTCCACAAACTTAAAATGTTCTTTATTTCCACCAAATTACAGTTGGAACACTTGCCGATTACATAGAATTACGTAGCGCACACAATTACAATTCACCAGTTCGTCTGTCACAGGTCCACTTTGCACTAGCAATTACGTCAACTCCTCCGATGTACGTAACCAGTCTGTTGCCTCACTCGGCGCTCCTCACAGCTGCTCGACAAGAACTGAACTCACTCGCCACTGCAGCCCATTTATATAGGAATATCGCTCTTTCTGGAAGTCTCGCGGTTCAGTGAATCATCACGAAGATTCGTGACGGCAGGGAGAGGGAAAGAGACGGCACAGTGGCCTGCGATCCCCTCAGTTAGCGACACGAAACAAATGGGTAGGAGTGGTCTAAATGCTTCCCATCTGGCCCTACCCTGCTGCTAGCTGGTAGTGACTTCCGATAATTAGGTGACAATATTCTGTTAGCTTAATGTGAAAAACACACGCCGTAGTAGTTTCATTGTTGGTACTCCTGGTTCCCCCTGTGAGAATCAGGTAAGTTCAGACATGTTCAGAATCGCCTACCGCTGCAATGGAGGTAACATGCAGTTAAAGTTGATGTTAGAGGAAGATCCGTAGTATCTTTCAAACTAATCACTGCTGATGAAACTTGGCTATATCATTTTGATCCTGAGAGCAAAAAGCAAATCTCAGTGTGGAAATCTCCTTCATCACCAGCCCCAAAAAACAAAAGTGGTTGCTTCTGCTGGGAAAGATATGGTCATCTCATTCTTTGATATTCATGGAATGGTTTATCAACATGTTGCACACACACACACACACACACACACACACACACACACACACACACACACACACACACACACACACACACACACACACACACACACACACACACCTGTAAATGGACAATATTACAGAGATGTCCTGAAAACATTGCAAGTCCATATCAGACGCAAAAGAAAACATCTCCATGAAGCAGGCTGGATGCTCCACCACGATAATGCGTGGCCGAATATTGCCAATGTTGTTGCTGAATATCTTGCAAAAATGAACGTGAAGTGCATCCCTCACCCTCCCTTAGTCCAGATTTAGCCCCATGTGACTATTGTCTATTCCCTAACTTGAAGAAACGCCTGCGTGGGAGGCATTATCTATCATCAGAAGCAGTGGTGAAGGCTGCGGAGGCGATTTTGAAGGACCTCTCAAAAATCGTTCCAACATGTCTTTGAAGACTGGCAGAAACGCTGGGATAAGTGCATCTCATTCAGGGGAAACTATTTTGAGAAGGACTATCAAAATTATGAGGATAAACGAAGGTTCGTTGTCAAAAAATAAAAATTGTGATCATTCTTTATTGAACAGCTCTGGTACGTGGAAATTTAAAGCTGAAATATTAAACCCTTTTAATTTCGGACAGATCAGAACCACGCAAAAAATAACTATCCGTAATCATGATAAGCGGTAATTGTCCTGAATTGCGTAAATGCTAAATAGAAGTTTCCCTGCTGACAACTGCTAAATCAGTATAACCTAGAAGCGATCCCTAGGTATTTCGTACTGCCGACATCATAGGTAAACACTTCTGCAAGATTATAAAACATGGAGGAAAAGACATTAGTTTTGCAAATTCACACCCTTAACAACATTAATCCCACCTACTTCATCCTGCGCCCGTTCCTATTTATATTGCCATGTTTTAAATTTTTTCTAGCCCAAGCCGTAAATTCGAAAGTGCAACCTTGGGAATATTAGAAAAAGAATGAAATATATCAAAGTTCTATATAATATTCTCATCAGCAAAACTATGCTGATGCTTTTGACAAGGAAAATTATAGGAAAATATAACAGTACCTAGTTTCTAATGACAATTAATACCCCCTCTCAAACCAATATGTGCTAAAGAATTATCTGTTCCCCGAATGTCATTTTTCGTTATTGAACTTCTTAATATCTTCTGTGTATCATTCCCGTTAGTGGCTTCTCCGATCACAACAAAGTCATCAATTGTGATTTAAAGCGCAACGGGTATTCCCAATATGGTAGCTGAAACAGTAATAGTATCAGCACGGAGAGATAAAGTTTCTTGTTTCGAATCCGGGCCGTAGGACTGAACTTTTCAACCTTGACTCTGATTTCCAACCTTATGTACACATGCACTTATTGTGGAACTAATACATTATAAAAGACGATCCATTGGTACCCAATACAACATTAAAACCTTTGTCTGCCACCGTTGTACTCTTGCCAACTACTGCCAACATCGTACTCGTTGATAATTTGAAAACAATGCTGTACTTTTCATGTTAGAACACCAGAAAAATTTATCTGATTTTGAGTATGGACTAATTAAGTTCATGATCTTAAATTTATGCACCATTTCAAATTTAAGGTATAATTTTACAGGAATAATGTAATATTTCTATAGTGAGTATTTTAAAAATAACATAATAAAAGTTACACATTTCTGGAGGCTCTCCATTAGAACTCTTAATTTTGTTGCACTTTCAGCTAGAAATCTGCGTTCCTATGTATAAAATGTCAAGTTTCCAGCTGTGGCTCGTCTAAAATGCACACATTTTTGGAAGCTCCCCCATAAATTACCCTCTATTCCCAAATGCTTTTCAAAGTCTGGTGTATAATATGTTAAACCTGTAGATATAGGATTTCTGACAAAAAAAAACGCACTATGTTCTTAACGGATGGTAATACGATTTGAAAGGCGCCAATAAGTTTCGAAAGAGCTCTGTATACCTATAAATTGCATCTCCTTTCCTCAAAAGAGTTGTGAAATGTTTCTTTCTTAAAGGTATAGGGCATATTATCTGTTAAAACGTTTGCTATAACCACTAATGGGCCCTATTATAATGACAACTGATTTTCACTTGTTCTAGACTTAATTGCAGAGTAAAATTACATTACAATATAGGCTTGCATAGCGAGCCAAAGAAAAAACAACTACTGGAATTCAAGTGACGATAATTTAGAAATATTTCGGTAGAAGTAGTTGAATATAATTCTTTTTAATTTTGCTGGCCATCATCTACTGGCTATAGTGGGCTGTAGCGTGCCTAAGAATCTTCGGTGATGAGTACAGCTAGCTATGTGTACTGTGGTCCAGAAGCTTAGTTATTTTTCGGAGCGTTCCTCCACGGTCACATTTGAATACTACTGTTATAAATTCTCCCACCCCTCCGCGCTTTGGTTCTAATTCACGAGAATTGTGCATCAAGTTAAAGGGCTATGCCAGATTGTTCCATTTATACTCTGCCTTTGATTGCAATGGTCCTATCGGCGGCCGTTCTCCTTTAGCACATTTCGCGATGGGGTTATCTCGTAGACGTTGGGTTGGTGGTATTTCGGATTTGTTATTTTAATCTGTAGATCACGCACACATTGGTACTCTCATTCATACTTCCAAACTCCGGGGATCCTTCACAGGGCAGGCAGATGCCCTTCCGACTTAGCTACGGGCCCAGCCAGAGTTCGATATACTCAAAAACACAATTTTTAATTTTGTATGTGATCTTCTTCTTCTTCTTCTTCTTCTTCTTCTTCTTCTTCTTCTTCTTCTTCTTCTTCTTCTTCTTCTTCTTCTTCTTCACTTCATGGCATAGGCAACCAAGTGCCTGTTCCGTCTTCGAAGTCCTCCAGCCATCGTTTCCTGGGTCTGCCCACCGATCTCCTACCTTTAGGATGATACTGTAATATTTGTTTTGTAAGCCTATTGCCTGGCATTCTTTCAACATGTTCCTTCCATTTTTGTTTGAGACATTTTAAGCTATCATTCATACTAAAAATGTCCAGCTCTTCTCTTATATTTTCATTTCTTGTTAAGTCCCTCTTCGTGCATCCTTTCACACTTCTCAAGAATTTCATTTCTGAAGCCTGTATTTTACTCTGTTGCTTTTTAGTTAACGTCCAAGTCTCACTTCCATATGTCAGTATAGGTACAGTTATAACTTTATAGAACTTTAATTTTGTTTCTTTACGTATTTTGTTTCTAAATGTTCTATTTATTGTTCCACACACTCTTTGAAATTTGCATGTTTTATTGTAGACATCATATTCCTTGTCATAACATCAGTTCCCAAGTAGTTAAAATGGCTTACCTGTTCAACACAACGATTATTTATAACTATCTTTGTTCTAATTGGCTCTCTCCTAATGAATACCATTACCTTTTATTTTATAAAAGAAATTTTCATGCTATATTGCTTACAAAGTTCACTAAGTTTAAAAATAGATTTTTGCAGGGCAGACTCGCTATTATTTGTATGTGATAAAGAAGGAAATCTTCAGCTTCAAACTTCTATATTTCAGTTATTAGCAAATTCGGCATATTTAATCGCCAATTTAGACTTCATGGCGCATAACCATGTCCACTTTCTCGTGCCTTCGATTGTACTTTTCTATAAAATAATTTAAAGTATGAAACGAAAACTTTATTTTGTTTTGTAATTTTATAAAATGTGATATACTTTATATGTGTTCGTACACTGAAGTCGTTTTATTTTCTATAGGTTACAGGTATAAGTTAAATGTTAGTATGAGCTGCAACATTTTAAACAAAGGAATCACTTTCATCACTTCTCAACTTTTCGCGAGAGTTGTCTTTATTGCCATTATTTGCAAGAACAAAAACTGTTACGAAGGTAATGTATTTATCAGTGATTCGTAAGATATTTAACAGCCAGAATTTAAATGTTGAGTTAGCTTTCTCACACAAGTGCCCCAAAATAGTTACAGCAATGTTTGTTTGCAGCGCTTATGAAAGAATTGTGATATTATCTGGACAATATTTGCTTTGAAATATAGATTAAGACTTTTAATTCATTAGATGTAATTTCTATGTGTATACCCTGAGTACCTACCACATTTTGTAACCCATTGTCAGTTGTACACGCCGTTATATCCTCAAAAGAATGCGAGGAAATGGATGCAGCGGTGCACACAGGAAGCGCGCCCACGTGGAAAGTGGTGAGCATTGAATGTAAATGAGGTGGAATGGACGATCGCTCGCTCCATGGTGCTGCGTGCGTGCGTGCGTGCGTGCGAGCTTCAGTAGTCTCACTACAGCCTGAATTGAAAACAGTGGTTTATAGCTTTCTTAACAGGTGTTAAATCATCTGGCAACTAAATTGCTATTCTATCCAAACATCGCAGCAGGATAAGAGAAATATCACGTGACATACGAAGGTATTTTCTGATGTGACGTCATGGTCAGTGGCGGTGTGGGTAAATGCACCATAATAACGATGCAGGATGCTCGATCATTGCGTGCCGTGGCAACGTGATGGGTAGGGCTGGGTGGAGACGTGCGAAATTCGCTGATAATGACGCTCCCAAGAATTGAAACCGGTGTGGTATGAAATTAGATGTTTTGAAATGACTGCGATAACGAGCTAGCAACGTTGGTACAAACAAACAAACAAGCAAGCCTGGGGAACGAGTCAGTCCAAGAAATAAATATCTCGCATAAAAGCCGCTTCACTCTGCATACGGATTCTTCGTGTGCCAAAACATACCTTTTGATTTCAATGCTGTAAAGAATAAAAAATCGAGTAATAACACCCCACTATTATGACTGATTTGTGAAATTAGTGCATAAAGTAATATAAACTACGTAATAATTAAATTCCTTCACTCGTTTTCGTGTAAACGGAAAATGGTCTCCAGAACTGCCCGGCCCTCGTAGCTATGGTCGTTGGAGCGTATGTCTCTAGCGTTCCGTCGCGTAGAGAGTCGCGGGTTCGAGTCCCCTTGAGTATGGGTGTTTATATGTATAACTACAGAACAGAGAGAGTAAAATAAAGTGAAACAATAAAAAACGGTTAAAGCTGAAAAAGAAAAATATATATCTATGTATATAGATATATATTTATTTATTAAATATAAAAAGAAAAGAAAATAACACTATTATAAAAATGTTAAGAAACAGTGGTAAAACTTATACATCAGATTATATGGAAAGTGTCAAATGATAAACCAAAATAAATCTGCAGGAGACAGAAATAATTGGTCTGATGTAGTTCGAGGGACCATTCCTCCCTTCCTGACCTCAAATTTCAAAACTTTAGGTGTACCATTTGAAAATATTTGTGTCCATAGACTCGCTAAACCTATTAAGACTCATCAAAGGAGCCTATTAATTTTAAAACTGCATATTCACTGATCTATATAATATTAATCATATTTTAAATTTATTAATTTCTAAGTTTCTTAATATCTCATTATTATAGATAGAGTCAACATGAAAAATTAAATGCCATGGCCGGAATTTGAACCACATATCTTCTGGTTTCCGTGCAGTTGCTCTAACCCATTGAGCTACCATATCCAACGTGCCGTCCTGACATTTAAATCTCCATTGGACTCGAATAATTTCCCGGTAAACCACTAGGGGCTCTCGCATCCGAGATACACCGTTTGTGGCGACTTACTATCGAAAGTACCTGAGTCCCAGGCTTCATCATTTAACTATTATTATTTTAGTTAATTGAAGGAAATTAATTCCATCAATTTCTCATTATCATATTAATTTGCTATTTATACAGTACATTTGTTGATTATTCTTAAATCTGTCACATTTGCTGTAACTATATATCATTCTTTCCTTTGTCTTGTTAAATTTTATCCAATTTTATTATTATTAAGTAAGTTAAAGTAATAAATGCAACGTAGAAAGTAGAAATCTTAGTAATAGGTCATGTGTACTCAAAAATCAAGATATATTTTTTACAAATTATGATACAGAGAAAATAAGAGGTATTATGCAAATACGTTAGCTACATACTTGTTTTATAAAATAATTATGTTACAAATTCGCATCATTCCCTTAGAGAAAATTAATGAAGGGAGGTTTTAAGACTGTACACTCATATAATGAAGTATAACTGAAATGTTCAACAACATTAAATCAAAGCAGCATAAGTAACATTAACCATAAAGTAGAGCATCCAACAAACACAACACATTTTGACAGCCAATACATTTCAATTGGTTTCACTTTCCTAGCATTCAGAAAACGAATCACAGATCTGATTTAACAAGCGGCGGGATTTTCAATCAATACCGATATTGTAAACAAGCACAACAAAGCGTACGTGGCTGACAGCGAACTCACATTGGCGCGGATTTCGTCTCCTTGATACAGAGCGTCTACCGCGCATTTGCAGAACTGCGATCGCAGCGCTTCAGCGGAGATAATGAAACAGAACTTACTTTCTGGATGCCCCTTGTATTTCCAAGTGACGTAGTGTATGCCAACTTCTTCCTCCTTACTCCTATATATAAAATCCCACTTGATAAGTACTTAAAAAACACTTTTCACGTTTATTTTGGAGCGTTCCCTTTCTTCCTTTCAGTCCCTCTCTTTCTTTTACACATATACATATAATCACAGAGGTACATAGAGATTTTAAAATTCCTCATTTGGTACTAAGGTTGCTACAGCAACAACATACGACTGTACGAAACAATATACGACTGTAAAGCAGTAAAGACTACACACTACTGTGTATGCTGAATACCAATCAAATACCAAACTAAGTCCACTTAACAGTTCGGCTGTAAAATATCTCCTACTAGCTAGTGTTATAATGAATTCTCAGGGGAAAATAAGTTGCAGATTGAAATGTCTGGGTAATTCAAGTGTCATTAAATGAAGTAAGGTTTATAGCCACTCCAAAGAAAGCACGTACAAACCATTTGCAGATCCAGAACAAGTTCTTTAAATTACATGCTTCATTCGCGAGTTTCATGATATTCAAATATTAAAAGGTGCATGAAACAGATCTCTCTATATTCGGGCTGTGATGAACAACTTTCATAAAAGTTACTTATGAAGCAGTTATTAGAAGTGGTGTTTTGGTACGTGGGAATGTTTGCCAAATGAGCCAGGAAGCCGAAAGGGAAAACAAAACAACTTCTAACCTGGGTTGTCATGTACGATCCTTTAGACAGCCCTGCATGTTAAATTATAAAGCATCGAGTGGAATTTGCTTGAGAAGAGTAATAATGCCCATCGGTGAACTGCAGTTAGTTCTTTGGTAGTCGTTGTTTTCTGAGCTTTATAGCACTAGTGCTGGTAACATGAACATTTGCCAATCATTATCACGGTGTTCATTTTTATCTGTAATTTTACCGAGCAAAATTTGACGTCATCAATAGCATCGCTGATGGAGCGAGTTTATATACGATTCTGCTAGCAGCTTGCGATCGTACCTGTGCTGGCAGCAGCTTTGAGGCCTCGCTCTACCGGAGGTAAATATACCATTTTTGAGGTGGGTCCTGCCCGCCTAATATAACGGTGCGTAATCTCGCCTAGTGCATAGATATAACTGTCTTTAAAAGACAATATACTGCAATGCAATGCACTGCAAAGCTAATTATGCAGCCATAAAAGTATACCATGAACAATATACGAAATGATAAGCCAATGAATACTTATTTCACAATGAACATCTGTTTTTCTGCTGTAGTGGACATATATGCATATTGTAAACTTGTCACCTAAAATCTAAATATTTCAATTTGATCTCAATTCTTTCCTATCATCCACAACCACAATTTAACTTCATTGCAAACCAGAAAATTAGCAGAACATGTTCAAGGAACAATATGTACAAAGCTTTTATCAAGTTTAAACAAGAAAGTACCTCTAGTACTTAGTCTTATGGGTCAATTTTCTTATATTTCTATTCTTTATTCCCTTTAAACGCTGTTTGTATTGCGAGAAGGTATGCTTAAGGCCTTTCTGTCATACCATTATTTATTACTTCCAGATTGGAACCAGTAGCTTTATAGCGTCCAGTGTCTCTTTTTGCGAGTAACTGATCCTGTAGCTTGAAAATGTTAGATGCACCTGTTGGTTTCAAAAGACATAAGGATACCAACATTAATATACATTTTAGTTAAGCGTGAGAATGGTAAAAAATGTATATCGTATAGTGATAAAACGTTAAAGTTTATGTTGCAAACAAATGTATATCAGTTTGACAACATAACGCTCCGAGAGACTTGTTTGAATGCCGGAAAGTGTTGCATAAACTCCTCTATGCAGCGATTTAAATTATTCTTTTATGTCGCAACAATTTTAATGTCGGTACGATAGTAGCATTCAACCATTAAGACACGGAGCTCTGTGTTCATATCCAGTGGAAGCTGGTTGTATTAGTTACCAGTGCAATGACACTTGGAGCGCTGTAATTTCCTTAGTGTTCCGCAAAAATTACCGCTTCTGATCCATAGAGGGCACTACGATTTCAAGATAGACTCATCAGTCAACTATGACGTCATTCTTGCTCAATTGGAGTGCGGGAAATAACGAATAAAAATGAACACCGTGTACGCTCCTTACCTTAGACGATTGAAGATACAAGGCAACAAGTTAACTTTGGTAACAATGCCAATGTTATCCTCCCCCTTGCTTGTAGAATTTCTTTAGGTTCTGCCCTTCTTGTCCTTCGCATTAAGAAGGTCAGTTCTACATGGCAAAACGTTAAAATGTGTTGGCATTCATGGAAGAGCTCTGCATTCGCTTACAAGGCGTACGGCTTTAGAAGGCATATGGAGCGAGTGTAGGGAGGGCTCGCCTAGAGCGAGTGTCCTATTATAGGCGCGCAGCTCCGCCTAGTTTGGAACCCACAGCACACAAGCTGTGTCTTTCTCACGTGCCCAAAATTACTACTGGAAGTTCGTCATTGTAATATATCTTGCAATATGCGGCAAGGATTTCTGAGGCAGTCTGTACAAAGGTTTTCAGTTTATCGCTCCGGGAATATGCCTATGGTATGCTTCAACTGCCAATCTAGCTCTGCCTTATTTCTTATCATTACGTAGTACTGAGTAAGATATTACGAAGTGCCGTTAGGAACTGCCTATATTTAGTTAATAAATTAACTGACCACGGATCACTGCAGTCCAGGTCGCGCGCATGTCTTAAAAGTTTGGCACAAGAGCAGTCCGTAGCGCAAATTTGAGTGCAAGGTGCTTTGTGTAACTGTGATAATACCTAAGTACAAAATTCACACTTACATTGTATTTTTAACTACTAACAATGCCACTTTCAAAGTCTGGTACCAGTGGCGCAGGTACTAAGGGAGGTACTTCGCTCCCACGCCAGAAATATTAATCTTAAAGTGTAAGTTTCTTTAAGAAAATGTCATCTGATAAAGAGTGACCGGTTCAATTTTTCACGACCAGACCCTGCAATGTGAGTGTGCATACTGTGTCGTGTATTATAAAACAGAGCATAACTTCTAGCACAGAAGCTGCTGAACCTTTATTTATTTTATTTAAGCTAGTGGAACAAAGAGAACATATTAATATTGTGACTTTGTGGGTCCGTAAAATTAAAAGTTCAATTTGCAGAAATTCAAAATGTTCTTCGTAGAGCTACACTCTATTCAATCCTTACATAACAGAATCACGTCACATATACAATCTAAAAAGGTCGATGATCACAGAAACAGCGTTCTGATTACATTTCTTTACAACGCTCCTGTTACAACATCTCTTTACGACACACTGTTTACAACTCCACTCTGCTTACGACTGACTCTTGGCGAGTCATCGCTCCCTTAAATACCTCATTGATAAATTCCAGAGATTCCTGGAACAAACACGAAATCGACTGTTCTGTCAATCAAGGTTTCACTAGAATTTTCTAAACGGGAAACTTTATCCGTGCCGACAAGTCTTTATCTCGCGCTATCTTTAACTGCTTATACAAGTTCTTTATTACCAAACTGCCTATCGGTTCCTTTGTGTATACAAGCCGCGCGAACCCTTTGTGCGCGTACGCCGCTAGTCGCAAAAAAAAATCGTGACAATATTGAATGTTACCGAATGTTACACCTGCGTAATTTGACGTTCCGATAATATGTCAGTCGACAAATATTACTTCCCTGATCCCACTCCCTATCTTCCGCTCTCTGGCGCATCAGATGACAATAGGGCAGCTACCGTGTGCATGCATTTGTTCAGCTCACATCCCGTGCGTCGTTTACAAGACCGAAAAGATTATCTATATGAGGAATGAGTGTAATTGTTTAGTGAGGTCGCTGGTGTAGCGTAGCTCGGTTTAGGGAGGTCAGAGAAGCCGGGAGTATAGTGTGGTACAGCCTGACCTTCGAAACATCAGCACAGCTTACATAACACGACATATTTTTGCACTTGGGAAATCGATATCCCATGTCTTTATGCTCCAGAATTTGTCCTTCTACCTTAAAGGCATTCGTTGGTTTTCTTATATTCTCGAATAGTAAAACTTGAGAAACGTTCTGCGCACACATATTTTTCAAACTCATGGAATTCGAAATCCTTTTTGGATGTGGGCGATGTGTACTAGGTATAGTAGGTAGTGAAACTTTTTCTCACATACGCTTTGAATTTTGAACTTCTTTGGTTATATTAGGCAGATTCGTTCACCTTTCTCCAGTGCTGTTGCTGTCATTTTATAGCATCATTTAACTAATAATTAATCTTTTACGTTTCTCTTCTTCATAAAAGTGTAATACATTGAATATTTCATTTTCTACTTTGAGAGCGTGTGAATTGGCGCGATGGTGTTTGCATTTTGACTTGATTCCAATCCGTCCATTGTTAAGGCTCAAATACTGCATTTGAGTATTGCCGAACCGTATAGGTCATGCACCGTGAATGGTGGTGACGTAATAGCGCTTATCTGTTTCCACATAAGCTTCCACTGGTTGCCCTCTGAATTCATCCAGGTTGTACTTGGCGTATAGTAAGTGACGAAACAAGAATAGACCGCTTAGGAGCTGTGTTCCTGATGTGAAATCTTAGATAACTAATCGTGGATTAGGTTGGTCCTTGTTCCGGTCTCACATCAATCCTACACATCCTAGTTCATGCTGCTGCCTCTGTTTTCTTGGTTAATATCCCCTTATTTGTTTGGGGTTTCTCTTGGTAAATAATCGTTCGAAATTATGAAGCCAATTTTCTCTACATTGCATCAATTTTGCTAAAACAGAATTGACGCTCAATTCATTTCTAATTTCTTTGTCTATAAATTGGCCGTTTCTTGTACATTCTTTAGCAGATTTCAGAAAGCACAATTCCGCTGCTTGTACTGCATTTAAATACTTGCTTCTTAATGTTCATGTCCTGCTGGGTGTACAAAAAATAACGGATATCCATTCCCTGTAAAGAGTAATTTGGGACGGAGATATTTTGTTGAAAATATGCGCGTCATATCCTTTAAAAATAATAAACTTATTACAGTTCTGTGTTCGAGCTACCTTTTCTCTTTGAATAGGCTGTTCTCCCCCTCACACATTTTTGGCCACGCCGTGGCTCAGTGGTTAGACCGCTTGGCTTTCACCAAGGCGGCTCGGGTTCGATCCCAGGCAACCGCAAAGTGAGATTTGTGGTGGAAAACACGGCGTTGGGACAGGTTTTCTCCGGGACCTCCGGTTTCCCCCGCCATCTCATTCCACCGGTGCTTCATCTTCATCTCATGTATCATCAGTGTCACCGCCTGTGGTGCCGCATGTAGTAGAAGCGGGCGTTAAACACTACACGTTCATTCCACACATTTTTATAAAATGTTGCTTTTAGAATCGCGAGAATCTTAAAACGTGTGTTTTCAATTTCGAAATTTCGGTATCTTATTCTTGGAAGAATGCAACATTCTCACGTGAGGGTTATTTCATATTTTTGAAATAGTTAAGCATTTGTTCTGAGTTGTTATGGAGAAGGTGATTCCTATAAAATAGGAAATGTGAAATTGAGAAGGCCACAGAATGATACAACATACGTAATAGCGTTACTATTGCTTTTACAATAATGCAATTACGTAATGTGATGACGTGGATGTTCTAAAAACATCGTGCGCAGAATATTCAGATAGCTTGGCGCCATTCTACAAAGGAAAGTCTTCATAATAAGACGTGATTTTTGGTGCCACTCTGCAAGTTTGCAGATACTTAAAGCTCAAGCATGCAACAATTATCATTTTATGAAAGGATAGAACCTTCGGAATTTAACATGTTAATATATTTTTTTAATGGTTTTGCGAAATAAATTCCACGAAATTTAAAGGAGAACAACTGTCTTATTCCAACTATTGCAGCATAGAATACTCCCATTTCGATACTACTACCAGAGATAAGACGCTTTGCTCCACAGCACCGAGAATTCCACCAGAATTCCACCAGATCGTTACCAAAAGTGAGAGGTTTTTTATTTATGTCCTCCAACATTTAGTCATATCGGACGATGAATGAATGGAATGGGTGAAATGATGCTCAATGTGTCCGGGGTCCATGGAGCTTAGAGCTACTCGACATTCGTATTTCAGTATAAGGGAAAACCCCGGCGAAAACCTTATCAAGGTAACTCACCCTGACCGAGATTCGAACTCGGGACCTCTTGAGTGTGAGGCAGACATGCTACCATCTACGCTACCTAGTCGGGCAAAAGTGAGAGTAATTAATCATCTATCGTCATGCATTTTGCAAATTATACTGTTGCAATCTATTTAGTAAGTATAATCAGAAGAGAAAGCAAATAGCATTCCTTCTGTATTCGATATGATACAGATATTAATATGTCAGATGCCAAAACGATGCGAAGTTTATTTATGATTAATATTGATATGTTTAAAATGATGAGAGTTCTGCTTTGCTTTGGTATGAGCTTTAGGTGGCCATGAAAAAATAAAGTAGGTCATAAACAGTGAAGATATATGTTAATATCCGAATTAGTTAAATGGTAAATATGATAAATTAAATAGAAAGATAAAATTATAAAAAAAGTTGCTTTTATGACTTTCTATTTGGAAAATTAGAATATTATATAATTCAAAATTAATATATTGGCCACAGGACAAAGTGATGTAGAGTATAATAATTAGTTACCATGGTAATAAGGAAAAAATCAATAAGTGAAGAGGACAAGATAGCGTCTTTTTTGTCCTAATCGAAGAGCGAGCAGACGCGTGTTAACCATTGCATGAACTCTGCTAATTATTCATCATGGATGTAATGAAGTTTTGATATAGTGCAACCTTATTTTCTGAAAAATAATGTTTGAAAAACCAAGACATAGCGTGTATGTAAAGACAACAGAAATCTAAGAATAATAATCATAATTGTATAAGAATATATTTGATCATCGTAGACGCTGTGAATTGCAGTGAGTTTAAATTAAAGAAAAACTTGCAAACATTTTTTTATTTCCTTAATATTGAGTTTCACAATCCAAGTATCCGAGACCACGATCGGCAGAGGAACTCATGCAAACCGGAGCTGCAAAGGACGCCACAACGAAAACATCATCAATACTGTTACATTTTCATCCCCCACCATCAACACATTTTTAGTAATACTGCTACAAATATAACTTCAAGAACACCATCCCACCATCTTCCCATCCTCGGCCATAATAACGGTTGCAGATATTAGTTCGGTTCTCAAGAAATTGAGACACAACTGTTACTTGAGCGATCTTTAGCTCTTCAATTGTTTTATATAATCAGCACTTCTTTGAGGGGATCTCAACAATTAGAAAAGGAAGTTTAACCGCTTAATTAATTCAAGCTGAAATTCTATGGCGGGGTACCGGTTTGGAATTACTTTGATTAATCCTTCCTTTTCTTTGCTAGGAAATACGTTTAGTACTCGCTCTTTACATTAAGTCAGTTCACAAGATGATCAATGAATTTATTAAAATATTTTCATTCGCTGTGAGGAATGATGTTAAATTACCTATGTTTTACCCTTACTTAGAGGACCCTTTGAACCTTTGTTAGCGGATTACATCCTGAAATGGAAAGGGAAGGACTAGAAGACTTCAAAAAATTATTTTGAACGTAACTTGTACGGGAGGTAAGATTTAAAATAAAATCGCTAAAGATCGTTAAAAGTTCTCATCACTTTTCGCTTATAAGTTTCTGCATGGATATAACTTCTATTAATATTAATTTTATTTAATTTAATACCGTTCAAACATTGCATTTTAACAGTATGTGTTATAGCAGTCAGAAATGATCAAAATTTGGTTATTCTATTAAAGTTAATGTCAATAGCATACGTATACGAGGGCTGTTCAATAAAAGATGATCACAATTTTTTTCCAGTCATAATTTTTCGCTCTACAATTCAATCTTATTATATTCTGTTATGTTAATGTGAAACAAAGACGCCGCAGTAGTTTCATTGTTTGTACTCCTGGTTCCCACCTGTGAGAATCAAGCAAGTTCAGACATTTTCAGTTGCAATGGAGGTAACAAGCGAGGAACAATATGCAGCTTTGAAATTCTGCATTCGTCTCAACAAATCTTCAGTACACAATGTTACAGGAGGCCTATGGAGAATCTGTTGTTCAATACTGCAAAACTCGAAGGTGGTATACAATGTTTAAAGAGGGGGAGAGAATCAATTTCAAAGGAAGGTGGACCCGGTGCTCCAGTTACTGCTCTTACGGAAGAAAACATCAACACTGCTGCTGCCATTGTGAGAGAGGATCGACGAATTACCTTAAGATCACTTTCTGAAATACTGTGCAATTCATTGGGTGCCATATTTCCGTGAAGCAGGCTGCATGCTGCACCACGATAATGTGCGGCCGCATATTGCCAATGTTGTTGCTGAATATCTTGTAAAAGTCAGTCCTCAACCTCCCCATAGTCCGAATTTAGCCCAAGTGACACTTTTCTATTCCCTAACTTGAAGAAACGCCTTTGTGGGAGACATTATCCATCATCAGAAGCAGTGGTGAAGGCTGCGCAAGCGATTTTGAAGGATCTCTCAAAAAATTGTTTCCAGCATGTCTTTGAAGACTGGTAGAAATGCTGGGACAACTGCATCGCATTCAGGGGACACTATTTTGAGAAGGGCCATCAAAATTATGAAGATGAGTAAAGGTAGTTGTCAAAACAAAATGTGAGCATTCTTTATTTAACAGCCCTTGTAATTTTATAATGCATCAACATTTCACAATATATGTTTACCCTATCTCTGAAATAAATACAGTGTGGTCATAACACAAATGGCCAAACTGGGAAATTATCAAAATGTTTTCAGTTGATGTTTATAAATATTATGGACTTGTATGTTGCGAATATATCCAGTTGTTAGCGATGAAAAATGCTATGTATGAAGCCACACATTTATATAACAATAGACTAAATACTAACATGTTTGCGGTTTTGTTTTGCCTTTCGCAGTGCCGTTAGACGTTGTTGCCTTTATTAACTGTTTCGTGTTATTGTAACATTTAATTTGTTAATGATGACATTCACTGGAAAGTTGAAGATATTTTGTTCATTATTTTGAATGTATTTTTGTAAAAGGCTATGAATGTTTACGTTTTTATGTGCTGTCCATGGTTACGCACAATTAAATTTCTTTTTTAGTACGTTCTTGCGTACAAAAGATGCTCACAAGAAGCTTAGAATGATGAACAATATCATTTACAGTGTGTAATAAACGAGAGATACGAAATAGGCATAATTAAGGTCACCTATCTGTTAAAATCCTAAAATCTACAATTTTGCTTGGATTGACTTGAAACTTTAACACAATTAGTTTAATATCAACGATAGTTCACAGACCAATTGTCAGACCTTTTACCAAAATAGTTCTTGTGATATTAATGTATTTGTAGTGCTTATTGTTATTTAATTAAATGTTTCACATAAAGCAATTTTAGTTTCAAAAAATAATACTTTGCGGTTATATTCATAAATATATTATTAATAAATTTATGAGATGAAATTTTAATCTGACCCTTGGCTTAGGATAAAAAAATTATTCACTTCTCCTTGTGTCCTGCACCGTGGCATAGCGAGCTAAGGCAGATTTTAGGTCCCGGCTATGGGACCAGTGCCCACTCAGCATCGTGAGGAAAGTTACGCTAGGTAAGCGGCCCTGGTCACGAAAACCAACATTCCAGCTAGGGGATGCTGAGATGCTGACCACTTCTCCACGTATCGGTTGGATGAAGGCCCACCTCTGCCGTGCGTGAGGCCGGTAGTCGGGTTGGTAGGTTCAGGCGTTCTTGGGGCTGTTACGCAATGGGTTACGTTACTTCTCCTTTTATTAATTTTAATATTTAGTTGTAAAATATGTGCTTTTCTAATTAATTGCACAAACACTGGTGACATTATGAAAACCCATCTCATCAATTTCCTTTGGAATTTTTTTTATCCAAGCACAAAAATTTTTAAGCTTCTAGTTTGGAAGCTGCATCGGGTGGGCAATTTATACCCTGAAAACCGCTGAAAATTAAAAACATGAGAAAATCACTAAAATGGGTGATATAAAGCACTGCGCCCACTTAGAGTGACCCACTTAAATTGTCATGTGCCACAATTTTTAAAGGGTGGTATGACATTAAACATAATATGGAATTGAATTACTCTATTTAATTAGAAAAAATATATTTTCTCAGTTTCTGCACCTTTTGATCAATTTTCACAGATGGGTATGCTTAAGGAATTGTACTGCAAGTGGTGAAGCAACTAAGGACGAGGGAATCTAGTGTACTGTAGAGGGAAGAGCTACAGGTTAAGCTACCTGCTGCTTTGAGAGAAAAATGAATATCGTATTTAAATCCAAATAACAGATAGTGGAATTGAGTTTAAAATTACTACCACAATCGAATAGAAATGTAGCTAGAAAAACTCCCAGTTTAGTGATATATTTTGATGAACCGAATTCCGACTACGTAAAAATTTATAAGAACTATACCATTTCTTTAACGCCTTCTTCGGTTCTTTGGTCCATTAAGCCTTTTTTTTTTTTTTTAAAAATTTACGTCGTCCAACGTTAAGTCACATTGGACGATGAATGGAATGAGTGAAATGATGCTCAAATGAGCCCAGTGTTCATAGAGCCTAGAGTTACCCGACATTCGTCTTTCAGGATAAGAGAAAACCCGGAAAAGGCCTTATCCAGGTAACTCACCCTAACCGAGATTAGAACTCGGGACCTCTTGAACGTGAGGCAGACACGCTACCACCACGCTACCAAAGTGGGCTCCATAAGCATTTAGATACCAGTATAGGATTAATAGTAATAGTAACGATAGTAAAATTAATGTATTAATTGATAATAATGATCATTGAGTTACACTGTTGGAAGGAACTTTGTTAAAATTGGTTGATTATTGAATTATCACATTTCCTATTAATATTATTGTGGAATTACTCATTTCAAGTTACTCAAATCATAGAACCAGGTAAAAAGTTTATTACCCTCCACTAAGCATTTCGAATGACGTAAGGACGTCTGACAAGTGTCTAGAATTATGCAAAGGGAAGGTAAGAGTTAGGCTTGAGAATTTAGAAGCCACAACTTTCCCCCACCAAGACATACGTATTCACGGATCTGTATAATTAAGTGCTGTTTACTTCGTCTATCTTAACCTCATTCATTTGAATTTTCCTTAAATGTATAATTCATTAAATGTTCTTGATGCTTAAAAAGGATACAAAGTTGTTACATTTCTATGTTGTATGTAATATTCTCTGGGAAAGAAGAGTTATTATTCCTAAGAAATCTCAATTTCGTATTTTGTGTTCATAAATAAGTCTTTGCAGAACTAGTTTTAATACATATTTTACTGTTGGAGAGAGGAAGATGCAGAAAGTAGAATAGATAGTTGTGTGCTCTGCATGCTGACTTTGAAACTGCATAAACTTTCCATGATATCACAAGAAGCAACAGAATAGCGACTAACAACGTAACATTTAAAGCAATAGGTAATAACGCATATTTAAAATATGGATGATGTTCAGAAAAGGTTATATGACAAATTGTGGCAGTTAAAAAAAAAAAAAAAACGTTTCTACATTTTCTCTAGTAAGCTTTTACAGTAAGCTACATTTTATGCCTGACACGTTATACCAAATCATATAAATCTTCTCCTGAAGAGAGACACGCTAAGCTTGTTCCAGAAAATTCTATATATAGGTACCTTAACTAATAATGTAAATGTCTCAAACATAGGCATCATAAGAACAATGGCTAAAACCAATTTCGCGTAAATTAAAATTTTATAATAGTTTTCAATGGAAGCAGTGTCGTAAATTAGGGAAATTTTCTGTGGAACCTATGGAAGATATTTTGCTAAGACATTTTTTCAATATATTATTTTGTAAGTTACAGTGTTTACAGATAAGTAGTTTCTCTAAAAAGTTGGGTTCAGGGCCATTCAAATATATGTTTACGATGAAATCTCAGCAAAGCTATTCTGGGTGAAATACATTGAAGCAACATGATTTTTTCTTAGTGCTTGAAAAATTTGCAACTGTTTACGAACTGAATTGTGACGTACATACGAGGTCTGTTCAAAAAAGAATGATCATTTTTTTTATAACCACCCTCATAATTTTGATGGGCCTTCTCAAAATAGTCTCCCCTGAATGCGATGAACTCGTTCCAGCGTTACTGATAGTCCACAAAGACATGTTGGAAACCATCCTTTGAGAGATCCTTCAAAATAGCCTCCGCAGCCTTTACCACTGCTTCTGATGATGGATAATGCCTCCCACGAAGGCGTTTCTTCAAGTTAGGGAATAGAAAAAAAGGTCACATGGGGCTAAATCCGGACTATAGGGATGGTGAGGGATGCACTTCACGTTGATTTTTACAAGATATTCAGCAACAACATTGGCAATATGCGGCCGCGCATTTTCTTGGTGCAGCATCCAGCGTGCTTCACGGATATCTGGTCTTTTGCTACTGATATGGGCTTGTTATGTTTTCAGGACATCGCTGTAGCATTGTCCAGTTACTGATGTGTGATATTCCATGAATGTCAAAGAATGAGATCACCGTAAGTTTCCCAGCAGAAGCTGGGAAGGTAGGTGATGAAGGAGATTTTCACACTGATCATTGCTGTTTGCTCTCAGGATCAAAATGATGTAGCCAAGTTTCGTCAGCAGTGATTACGTTTGAAAGAATCTCCGGATCTTCCTCTAACATCAACTTTAACTGCATGCAGACCTGCATGCGAATGTCCTTTTATTCCTGAATCAACAGTATTGGAACCCATCGAGCACGAACACGTCTCATGTGTAATGTTTCCGTCACCAACGTGTGTGTGGCACTCAATGAAATGTTCGGAATTTCAGAAAGTGATCTTAAGGTAATTCGTTGATCTTCTCACACAATGGCAGCTCCAGTGTTTGTGTTTTCTTCCTTAAGAGCACTAACGGGAGCACCGGGTCCACCTTCTTTTGACATTGATTGTCTCCCCTCTTTAAACATTTTAAAACTACCTTCGAGCTGTGCTGTAGGAACAGACTCTCCATAGGCCTTCTGTAACATTGTATAGGTCTCAACTGAAGTTTGGTTGAGAGGAAAGCAGAATTTCAAAGCCACATATTGTTCCTAGCGTTTTTCTTCCATTGCAGCGGTAGGCGATACTGAACATGTCTGAACTTGCGTGGTTCTCACAGGCGGGAACCAGGAGTACCAACAATGAAACTAGTATGGCGTGGTTGTTTCACATTAGGCTAACAGAATATAATTATTGAATTTTAGTGCGAAAAAGTAATGACCGTAAAAATTATGACCATTCTTTATTGAACAGTCCTCGTATAAACTGCATTTGTTTAAAAGTGTGTTTAAGTATTACCAAACTCTAAAAGGATGTACATAAAATGCAAATTTAAATGACTCTACACAGCTAGGAGGAAGACACGTCGGTGAGAACAAAAAGAAATGGACGTTCTTCCATATGAATTCACTTTCTGAATGACACAGCATGGGGCGAATGCATGATTGCTAATGATGGAAGACGAACTACTGTCCCCATCACGTGACTATGTACAACTAGCATCTAGTGAGGCCAACTAATGGCCCCCATCTCGCCGTGTCCTCTACTTTTGACTTCGAAGTTCCTCCTTCCACCATCATCATGTTCTCCCCATTTTCCTTTTGGTCGTACTTCCTGTGCTGGAACCTAAAATACAAATTGTAGCCATTTAATTTACAAGCTGCCTCTCCGTGGTGATAACGATGATCAAAGAGCTGCCCCAGCCGTACATTTCCATCAGGGGAGAAGGAAATGTTGGCTTGGACATGGAATGGGTTAAACGCTGAATGAGGGGCACCGAGTATTTATGTTTGGTCATGCAAAGGGGGTGACCTCCCTTCAACACAATAAATTCTAAGAGATAGTAGGCGGGCAACGAATGAAAGGTACTGCTTCAAGTTCGGAAAGAAGTGCTCAGTTGAGCAATAAATTTGATGAAACAGTTGGGAAGCATATGGATAAGCATTCGACCGCTTCTGGGCACAGAACAGGTGGATAGTGTAAGCTAAAAGTCAACATACTCGTGAATATTCTGAATAGTTATAGATATTATTGGAGGAAATAGAGCTGAAAAATACTTGCATCAGGAAACGTCATTGTTATTTGCTAATGATCTGTATCTTAAACGTATGTCCCAATAATAGGATGTTATTTGCGTTTGAGTACGTTCTTGTATCTATAGAACTCCCTGACACAACATTAAATGTTCCCTATCAGCGATAGTATCTAGTTGCCTCTAAAGGGTGCACTGTGGGTAATTGTATATTTTTATTCTATGGAAGTGTGTGGCTAAGCAGTCATGGCCAGTAAAGCATAATATCTATTGTATTATGTGTAGGGATCCCAGATGTCCCGGATTTAACGGGACAGTTCTGGATATTGGCCTTTTTCGTTCAATTGCTCCGGTGTCCCGAAAAATTTTACCCGGGTCGCTAAATTTCCCGGTTTTTAGAGGTTTAATAGTACTGTATATTTTTGCAACTTAAATATCTCTAATTTTACTGCACTTGCATTTCTTGTCATTGACAAATATGTTTCTCCGCATAATCAGGTAAATATCCAAAGGGAAATATTTTGCTATTTGATTGTTATGTTGGTACCGAAGCGTAAGTTTACTATCGGCGGAAGTTGCGTTCTAGTTTCTACAGACGACGCGGATTGTCTCGTATCTCATTCTATGTACATGCTTTGAAAGTGAACAAGTGGATGCTAAAGTTATTATTCGATTTAATTTGTTTCTACTTTAACTGTGAAGTAAATAAAGATGCATACGTGAAAGTGTATATTTAGATTTGAAGTGGTGTGTGTGTGTGTGTGTGTGTGTGTGTGTGTGTGTGGTGTTTAACGCCCGCTTTTACTACATACGGCACCGCAGGCGGTGACACTGATGATACAGGAGATGAAGAGTGAGTACCGCTGGAATGAGATGGCAGGGGAAACCGGCGATCCCGGAGAAAACCCGCCCCAGCGCCGTGTTATCCACCACAAATATCACTTTGCGGTCGCCTGGGATCGAACCCGGGCCGCCTTGGTGAGAGCCAAGTGGTCTAACCACTGAGCCACGGCGCGGCCAAAGTGGAGTGTAATTTCTGCCACAGTATGTTTAGCGTTAGCCATGAAGGGAAATCTCATACAAAGGAACACGTTCAATAAAATAAGGTTCAGCTAATGGTACTGTGCTAATATCTGTATTAATTTATTATTTACCCTATTTATATATGTAACAGGTATTTCGGTTTTCGCATAACATAATGCCAAAGTGTGCCGGTATTTTCATTTCAAAATCTGGAATCCCTAATTAAGAGGGATACTATTTATTGTCTTCTAAAATGATACATCTTTTTCACTGTATTCGCAGCTTCAAAGTCTTCTTCTTGAAGTAATGTTATTATTTTCTTAATATGTAATATGGGACTTGAAAAGATAAACTAATACTTTTGACTGTTCAGCTTTTGGGTCTTTTGTGGTTGACATATCAGCTAATCTCATATGTGCTGGAATCCACTGTAGAGATAATTACCTAAATGTTATAGCAGTATTAATGAATGGAGTATTTCATTTATTATACTGCCATTTGAATACTGATTGGCTATTGTTTGAACCATAGAATATTGTTGCATTGTTGAAATGATTAACATAGTTACAACAATGTATCAGGAAATTTTGAATCCACTATTGATGAAAGCTAGACAAATTAAATATAGTTAGCATGGCTTACTTATGTTCCGAGCTCCAGTTATGTCGAATTGATCCACCCATCTCTTACATGTACCTCCACTTCGCCAATTGTTATAAGGCTGAAATATGAAAGATTTCTTTATGAATTAAACTCTTAAAACGTGTTGTTAATAAAATTTCAGAAGTGATTTAGTTCCTTCAAAAGGCTGAATATCTCTTTCTTAATTTTTTTTTACATCCTCCAAAGCTAAGTCATATCTGACGGTGAATGAAATTGGTGAAATGATGCTCAAATGAGTCCGAGGTCCATGGAGCTTAAGAGTTTCCCAACATTCATCTTTCAGGATAAGGCAAAACCCCAGAATAAACCTTATCCAGGTAACTCACCCTGAACGAGATTCGAACTCGGGACCTCTTGAACGTGAGGCAGACATGCTACCATCTACGCTACCGAGGTGGGCTCTCTTTCTTAATGGTTTAATTTTTAACTGTCTATTCTTTGATAGCTTATCACAGTGCACATCTCGTGTCATATTTTTTCTGTCTTTCTTTGGCAAACTTAACTTTCGCATTCGTAGAAAAATGAGACAGCTAGTAGGTACTTTATACAGTTTTAGGTTTTCTTTCCAGTTTTGTTTAAATTGATACCTTTTATTATTTCCTCATAAATAATTCAGTTGTTAAATTTTATTTCGCATACCTGTTTTATTGTTCTAACTCTACGTAGTAAATAATGGTGCCTTTTTACTGTTTCTACCACTTAATTTCATAATATAGAAAAAGAAAGGTATATCTTCTGCTTTAGTGTACTACTACATTAGGTATATTGGAATTTAAAATAATTCAAGTGTTCCCAAGTTTACTAAAATTAATATAAATATTTTGAAATACTCGATTCCTTTTTTTCGTTTGCTTAAGCTTTAGATGTGTAACAGGAATTATGGTGCTGATGGGAGTTGGTGTTCTCGAAACCCCGCGTTGTGGCAATTATGTGGAACGCTATTATTCTCACCTGATGTCGTCCCGCGTTGTTAATGGGGTTGTGGGTTGATCTGAACCCCCGGGAAGACGATGACGAAGCCAGGAGTTGCTAACTCTTACTGGTCCAAACTATCACTCTGATGCATCGATGTACATAAAACATCTTTACTGAGCTATGCGAATTCTTGAATTTTCTGACGTGGTGGTGAGTGAAAGGACAAATTTTCTAAATAAACTTCAACATCCCGAAATTCTTCTTACTTTAAAAATAACAACATGTTCAATTTGATTTGAATAATTCATACAATTTTTCGTATAAACTTGACAATAGTATTGTATATCCTGATTGCATTCAACACAAAACGGTTCTTCCATCAAAAGACGCGTTCTTTCCTTGCTGTTCTCGCAAAATTATTGATTTTTCCTTCTCTCATTGCCGTCTCTACCAATCAACCTTAATTTTTACTGGTCCACATAACACATTACCTAATCTCATTTTAAAACTACCAGTGATAAAGCATTCACATCACATCACTTACATATTGCGTCATCTCATGACCTATTGAATTTTAACAATTTCCTTTCTGATTTATGTCAACCTGTCCATATTGATTCTTAAACCATTAAACATATTAAAAATTTTGCAACTGATAGAGCCTAAACGAAAACAGCGGTTACAATATCCTACATTTATAATCTCTAGATGGGGAAGAACTTGATATAACGTGCTGAAAACTTAAGACTTTGCTATAAGTCAGTTGATACCTTATTGTATCTATGTCAGTAATTTAGTGTCAGAAGTGAAAATTCCAAAAATAGACTCTTCTAAGGAAGTTTTATTTCGAAATCTAAAAATAAAACGATTTACCAAAGCACTTGCATGCTTTTTCGAACCTTTATTACAATGAAATAAAGAGACGTGCAGAAATATCTGTCGTATGTCTACAGTTTTTTTTAAAGTAACCATTTTATCGCATTTGAGAAGATAAATTTTGATACACATTTGATGTCTCATAGTTCTCATTGATGATATTTAATAAATTTTTATACAAGAGTATTTATTTGAGAAATCACATTTTAGCTGAGGTATTTAAACAAGAAGTAAATATAATACTGAGCTTCTTTCTGGAAGAATTTTGCTTCAAGGTGTCGACAGCTTTAAAGGAAGCCATATTACTAATAATGAGCTAGCGGTCCGTCAGTTTGGATATCCATGAGTGGTACTAATGCGTTAATGATTCAACAACTTTGTGGAGTCAAGTAAAGTTTCACCATTGTGTGCGTGCATGTGTGTGTGTGTGTGTGTGTGTGTGTGTGTGTGTGTGTGTGTGTGTGTGTGTGTGTGAGCTATATTAGAATGTCCACGAAGGTGACATGGAATGGAAACCTTTATTTCCAGTACTTTATTATGAAGTCTCTGTGGGAGGGTGTCCCCACTTATTTCCGTGGCATAAAGGAATTAATCATGAGGGACTAGGAAGGGAAGATAAAAGGATCTGAGTAGGGAGCAGGAAATCATCTTCTTTCCAAAGCTTCCGATGTACATCTGCTCCAAGCCACCAATAATTTAAGACCTCACTTTTCTTCTTAATTGAGACATTTTTAGTTAATTTCCTCACAAGTCAACTAAGGTACAGGAAAATCAATCCTCGCTCCCCTTGCAGGAACATTTAGCAATCACCAAAGTACATATTTTAATTTTTTAACCTCCTTCTTTTATTCTTCTCTCATTAGACATCAAAATTCTTTGCGTGTCTCAGGCAGGACTTCTAGTTACCAGTGTTAAGGGAATATTTAATTAAGTATTTGATGGAACTACTGTAGAAAGTGACCTATTTTACAGAACATCAGAAGATTACTAATCAATTTAACATAGAGAGGTTACAGCGAGGTTATAAATGCCAGGGTTAAGCTCCTAGAATGAGATTTTAGCACCTCAGATGTAGAACTCACGACTTCTTTAGTACATATCCCGCAGGAGTTCAAAAGTAGTACACTGCTGACACGATTTTTATCTGTGTGTCAAAACCCACACAAAACTGCTTGTTTGTACTCTCATAGCTCATCTCTACTGGCCTTAGCACGACGCGTTTTGCTTGATAACTTCATACCACTGTGACAATAAATGTTTCATCTCATTATTTCCCCGCTGGAAGAAAGTCTTGCAGGACTCTTTATAGGTTGATGTGTGTTGTTTTGAATGCCAGGTGCCAGATGAGGGGTGTTGGTCCGTCTCCTTAAAAAGCTGTTGCCTTGTTGGTAATGCACGAAATTTATCCGCCCCCCCTTAACTTTCCAAATATCGCACCGGCTACTACCGATGTAGCCATAATAAATAAACGAAGAATAGTTATGGCCTGGCGGCTAGGTGCTGCTTGTTTGCTTACTACGGTTTGATTTATGTGTTTCGGACTCGTGATATGTTGCCATAACAGCTCACTTTGTATGATTTGTTCCTTTGCCTCCTTTGTCTGGACGACGGTTTTTCCATCCCTTCATGCCACCTGTGCTCTTACGGAATGTGATCGTGAAGATGGAAAACACGATGCTCGTTTATTATTTTCTCTACCACTTAGGAAAGTAATATATACAAATTATATCACAGCATCCAAGACTTACATACTGAAATTTATTTAAAATACATTTGAGATCCCTTAATCGGTTAAAAAAGAAAAGGTCTGCGATGTCTCGTGTCATACAACAATTACACTTTTAACATTTATACCAACATTTTTATTTTTCTCTCTATCTTATGTTCATCATGATCAGGTATAGGATTATAAAGCAATTGGTTTCAGGTTACCCGTGCTTGAAACCTTTCCTTACAAAAATTTAAAAAATAGGAACTAAAGTTATTGTCAGACAGGAGAAACCGATCCTAGCGTTGCCTGAAAATAAGAAAATAATTAACGGAGGATGCGGCGAGGTTGATTATATTCTCTTGTCTATAGTCAAGTGGGAATTCAAGCTAGTTCACAGAATTAATGTTCACAATCCAGTGGCAAGGGCAACGGTTTAATAAAGAATGGAACCCTCGGGCACTGCGCCCTACACAGGATTTACTGTAGTTAACATTTCCAAGATTAAAGAAAACCATAGGAGTCCACAGGATAACAAGCACAGAGACCACAGAGACGCGCTGAAGTCCTGCCCCCGACGTGAAGACAAGTGACCACACAACACCACTCAGTGCTGAGAATAGAATTTCCAATGTGCACGTATGCGCCTTACACCAGGAAACTTCAGCTTCCACCTAAAATATGACAAGGAAATGGAAAGAAAGGAAATGACGGAAGGTAAATCGTGACATGAAAGAAGCCACTCCGGCATTGGCCTAAGTATGACCAAGTATCCAATTAGACTGAAAAATTCAATGCCCTAGCCGGGATTTGAACCACGAATCTTCTGGTTCCTATCCAGCCGCTCTAAACCTTGATCTACTATAGCCAACGTGCCGACATGACATTAAATTCTCCAACTGACTCGTGTTTTTCCCGGTAAACCACTTAGGAGTTCTCATAAACACATGAGACAACTGCCTTAATGGCGACTTACAACGTGCAAGTACTTTAAGGCCCGGGGTTTATAGTTAACCACAATTAGGTCAATTAATGGGCCTTAAAGTACTTACACGTTGTAAGTCGCCATTAAGGCAGTTGTCTCATGTGTTTATGAGAACTCCTAAGTGGTTTACCGTTAAAAAAACACGAGTCAGTTCGAGAACTTAATGTCACGTCGGTACGTTGGCTATAGTAGCTCAAGGGTTAGAGTGGATGGACGGGAACCAGAAGATCCGTGGTTCAAATCCCGGCTATGGCATTGAATTTTTCAGTCTGATTCTATGTTTCCATACTTAAGCCTACACACGGCCAGTGTGAAGGAACAATTAATTTCCATTGGCTTAAGTGACAAAAGTAAACCACAAAAACACCCAAGTGAAAGCCAAACGTATCCGTGACCTTTAGAAACAAGTCAAAAACGTCATCACTATTGTCATTGTTAAGGATGTAGCACCCTTTTCAAGTTTCAACTTCAGTAATCGACAATTAGTGTTCTGGGATTAGCAAAACTTTCATTTGACTAGTTGTAGCTTAACATTCCTTACTAACCGACTTGTTTAGTGCAGGGAAGGTCTCAACTAAAAGCACACTATATATTGATATATTAGGAGAAAGAACAGAAAAAGAAAGTGGATTAGGTTAATCGGCATAGGATAAATGAACTCAAAACTGAGGTTAAATTTGGCTTCAAGGGTGTTCCAAGAGTGAGTGAAGTGACTTCGGCTTTGTTTTGAAGAAGGAAACTACGTTATACAAAAGGACCATACATTTGGTACCAGATATTTCAGCACGTTTAAAGCTTGGAGGGTAACTGTGTTTCATAGCCACAAAAATTTAAATTAGCCTAACGTACTCATAGATGGAGTAACGTTCTTTAACTACCTCAGAATAAAAAAAGACCGATAAAACAGTTTCGGGCTGAACAAGTGCAACACGTTCAATCAAGATGCTAAGTCAGTTAAGTTTTTTCAACTGCTTTACCAATGAGTTCAACATGTTAATATTCACTGGATGTATTCATGTTCTTCATGTCAAACATTGAATAGTGTGGACCACACTTAGTGGAAGCTTTTATGCTGTTTTTATCTGAGAAAACAATAAGAAATCCCGACATACTTGGAAACTGTGTATAAGTACTTGTTCTGAAATTACAGAAAAGCACTATTAACCACGTCGGCACACTTTAAACCAGCACTTTAGCCATAATCCAATTTGTGAACGATGAAAAACAGATTCAAAACATTTAGAGATAAAAATGTGCCTCGACAGTACTGAAATGATTTCTGTTTTCTACAAGACAATCAGAGAAAATGAATAATTGAGGACCCTGATCCACTATTTACTAGCATTAAAAGCACATATTACATCCCAATGTAGTAGTTCAATATTTGTACTGTAGTTATTAAAGTGCTGCTCAAATGGTTACCCTCGCTTTATTTTTGTTAACAGGAACCTCTCAGATAACTCACTGGTTACTCCACATGGACATAACATCTATCTATTATTTGTGATTCCTGCGCATTCCATTGGCTAAAGTGACGCGTTCATTGACTCTTAGCGTATGACCGAGGGGCGCGCCAGCACACTTCCCACTCTTACGAGAATAATCAGTTGTGTTATCTGAGATGCTTGTATTAATAAAGATAAAACCAGTGTATCTTCTTGAGCATCACAGTAATATTCAGCCTCCAATGTTGATAAAACAGTCAACCTTTAAAAAAAGTTGGAATCGTAACAGAGGAGAACAATACAATAATGGGAGGAAACCCTGGAAGTGGACATTTGAGTGTAGGCTGCATTCCGTCGCGATGAGTTGTAAACTTCAAGCGATCCATCATCGCATTCTTCTTATACCGTGTGAAGTGTATAGCATAAATAAATAACAGGAATTCAATCGTTAACACTGAGATTAATATGTATTATTATTGCCGCGGCGGTAGTGAATGCTTACCGCAAAAGGATTAAGTGTAATTCGCCCCATCCCACTGCCTTTTGTTGTTTCCCCAAATTCATGGACAACCACGTCACCAAGCCGGAAGTACGAGCACCATTGCTACCGCGCGGGATGTTTTACAGACCGTTCGATTTCGGTGGAGCTAGAAGATACATTTAGAAAATCTTCCATTTCTTCGACTCGAGAAATTGGAGGTGCAATAGAGATATAAAGGTGTATTACAGCGACGTATTTTTTCTGTGTATCTGTAAAAAGTGAAAGTAATTGTAAGTTAGCATTGGACTACGAAATTTACTTACAAATAAAGTGAGTTTGCTGCAACTTCATTTTGTCCTTTTTGTCAGGATATAGAAAGGCGGACGAATTTAATCCCAGTTGACCACTAATATTTTTATGTATTCAACCATTCATGTTATCATTGTGTGGTGTAAATTGTCAGTTCAACAGTAGTTTCCACTTTTGTATCGCAAAATGGATGGTTTAAGCATAGTATTCCCTTTTTAAATACAGGCCTAGTCCTCTTCTAAATAATATTGGGACTTTGTGGGTGCGTGAAATTGAAATCCAGTTGCAGAAACTCAAAATGACTTTTATTTCCACCGAATTACAGTTGGAACACTTACCGATTACATACAATTACGTAGCGCACACAATTACAATACACCAGATCGTCTGTCACAGGTCCACTCCACACTCAAAATTACGCACAACTCCTCTGGTACACGTACGCAGCCTTTCCGTCCGTTCGCCAGCACGGTGCTCTTCACGGCTGGTCGCCAAGAACTGCGCTCTCCTCCAGCCCGGCGCGTTGCTTACCTATCTAGAAGGTTCCGGGTTAGATGAAATATCGCGACTGTTCCAGACGTCAGGTGGAGGGTAAAGAGGCGGCCAGCGACTAGTGATACTTTCCTAACTATCCTCTCAGTTAGTGGCACGAGATAAATGGGTAGGCGTAGTCTGAATGCCTCCTGTCCTCCACTCAGCTGTCAGTTGGTCGTGCCTTCCGATAATTGGGTGACAATATAAACAATATGTACTAAATATGCTATTTCCATAAATAGTCTAAATCTTTCCTTGTACGTCTATTTTTCTACTTTCTTCATTTTAATAACTTATCATTTTCGCGTGTTTTCTTTGCATTTTATATTGTGCTGTTTGTCATTTCCGATTTCTTAATTTTAATATTTTCTAGAGCTTTGTGTATTTATGTCTCTATTCTGTGGTATTGTATTGCTTGGTAATGTGGAACGGGAGACCTCCTGAACGTAAACAAATACATACCTGAATAAATAACCCGATGCCAAAAGGAACAATATTACACTGTTGTATTTAAATATGTGTTGATGAAGATAAACTCAAAGTTCACTTTCAACTCCTTCACTTGATTGTTGGTCCGAAAAAGCTATATTTCCATTTTGATTAATTTTCTCTTGGGATTAAATATACACAAAACTCTTCGTCCGAAAATTTGATATACACCCAGCTGCTAAAGGTTTTGGCGATATAGGCAGAATTCCCCACCGCTTGGGTTCGCAATACCCTTTAAATAGTCAATCATTAATGCGACAGCTATTTTAATCATGCAAATTTGCTCAGAAGCCTTGTAATCATTACTACTGCCGCTATTCCTACAAGATTTTTAATCAAAAGGGAAGCAGAGGGGATTGGTCACAACTACCCGCCCCTTTGCCACTTGTCTCCCCTAAAGCTTTCAATTGAAAAAGGGTGCTCTATGTAGAATGATGCAGCTGCTTCTTGTGTGGTCCTTTCAAGGATTTAAGTTCAGTTAAGCAGAAAGCATGCACTCAGAAAACTTAAAAATCATATCGGCTAAAATTTCGAAGCAACATGCTTTATTCTGATAATAGTTAATAATCTACTTCTGGACACTTGAACGTGTAAAATTATAAAATATTCTAAAAGGAAATATGTTATTTTAGTTTAAATTCGTATCTCTGTACCAAAATTGTTGTAATTTTAACCAAAGTTAAGTAACTTAATAAAAAGTAGGCACACTAAAATAAAACGTGAAATGCATGACTAACACTAAAAATTTTGATAAGAAATTTTAATTTTTAAGATAATTATTAAGTCCGTGGTAGCTAGTTTAGTCTAATATTACTTCACTTTGAAAGGTGAAACTTTGTAAAATTTTTGTGGGTAAACTAAGTTCAATTTCTACTTTAAAGATTAATAAAAATAATAGAATTAAAGCTGACTTGGTAACTCTTTTTAATAAACTGAAAATCAGCTTATTCATTCGAAAATTAAATTTACACGTTAATCCTATAATATGGATTCTATTATATGTTGCAGTCCACTTATTCCTTACCTAATTATTCTTAAAAGACTGATTATTTTGTGTACTGCATATACGTAACTTAGGCTTTTGCAGAAAAGGTTATAATGCATATTTCCTTCTAGTTAAAACAGATTAAGGTTAACACAGATGGCTAAAGAAATAGTCAGGCCCTTTCAGAGCGTGTTGTTATACCTACCATAGCTTGAAGGCCAAAAAGAAAGTTGTATTGAATCAAGAAGTATTAATGATAAGTAGTATGATCATAAGTAAGAAGTAGTATCCATGTATCTGGTATCGCGGAAAATATCGTGTATCGGTATTGAAAATTAAGTATCGAAAAAGTTAAGGAATTAATGCACATAATTTAAATGGATTGGCAGTAAAATAGAGCCATCAAGAAGCATTCTAAACATTTGTCTGCCTTTACATTGTTCTTGATCATAAAAATGTTTTAAATATTTAACTGATGGGGATTGAATTTAACGAATAATATTAATTCATATTAATAATTTCAGGTATAAGTAATTTTAAATAACCAATGTTTATTAACGTATCAAATTTCTAAATCCTGTATTTAAAGAATTGGACAACTTTTGTAGCTTGGTTCCCTAAATTATTACGTTTTGATATTTATCGGACTCTTAATTTTTTAGTTACTCATTCACACACAGATGTATTTTTCTCTAAAAATGTCATTTTTATTTCAGGTAGCCTAAAGACATAAATACCCTGTGAAATCTTGTGATCAATTAATGCATGGAATACAATTCTTCCTTTACTATGAATTTTTAAAACAACTTCCACAAAAGGCTTTAAATCATCTTTTTGCAATCTTCAACTGTATATTGAGTGCAATAACGTTTCCTGATCAGTGGCATTGTGCTATTGTAATTCCTATTCCCAAGCCAGGAAAAGATTCCTCTTATCCAGATAATTATCGTCCCATCGCCCTGACAAATATAGTATGTAAATTAATGGAGAAAATTGCTTATAGACAATTACGTTGGTATCTTGAGCATATAAACTTATTTTAGCACTACACAAAGTGGTTTTCGTAGAGCAGGTTCAACTGGACAATCTTGTTAGCTTAGAAACTGAAATTTGGGAGGCTTTCCTCAATAACCAACATCTGGTAGGACGAGTGCTGTTCAATAAAGCACTATCACAATTTTTTTTTTCTTTGACAACGTACCTTTACTCATCCTCATAATTTTGATGGACCTTCTCAAAATAGTTTCCTCTGAATGCGATGCACTTGTCCCTTAAATCCAGACTTTAGGGAGGGTGACGGATCCACTTCACGTTGATTTTTGCAAGATATTCAGCAACAACATTGGCAATATGACGCCGCGCATTATTGTGGTGGAGCAGCCAACGTGGTTGGCACCCATTGGAATGTTCAGTATTTCAGAAAGTGATATTAAGGTAATTCGTCAATCCTTTCTCACAATGGCAGTAGCAGTGTTAATGTTTTCTTCCGTAAGAGCAGTAACTAGAGCAGCGGGACAACCTTCCTTTGAAATTTACTGTCGCCCCTCTTTAAACATTTTAAACCACCTTCGATCTGTGCTTTAGGGAAGAACAGACTCTCCATAGGCCTTCTGTAACATTGTATAGGCCTCAAATGAAGATTGTTTTTTTTAGACGAAATCAGAATTTCGAAGCCGCATATTGTTCCTCGCGTGTTACCTCCATTGCAGCGGTAGGCGATACTGAACATGTCTGAACTTGCCTGGTTGTCACAGCCGGGAACCAGTATTACCAACAATGAAACTAGTACGGCGTGTTTGTTTCACATTAAGCTAACAGAATATAATAAGTTTGAAGTTTAGTGTGAAAAATTATGGCCATAAAACTTATGATCATTCTTTATTGAACAGCCCTCGTAGTTAGTTTGGATGTCAAGAAGGCATATGCCATGGTGTGTAAGTACCATGTAATCAAAACATTGATGGAATACAACAGTTCAGGAAACATGCTTCGTTTTATCTACAATTGTCTCAAAGAATGCAGAATTAAGGTAAAAGTAAATGACAACTTGACTCGGGGAGTAACCATTGAGAATGGAGTTCCTCAAGGATCAGTCATCAGCGTTACTTTATTCCTTGTTGCAATACATGTAACTGTCTCCAACATTCATTTATCATTTGCCAAAGATTTGTCTATTTTCGGTGCAGGTAGAAATAGTTAAACTACTCTACAATTACTTCAAGAAGCAATTGATGGCATCCAGGAATGAGCAAAGAGTACTGGATTCAAGTTCTCAAAAACATAAGCCAATTGCGTTGTGTTCTCTAAAAGTAAATGTAATGTATTAGCTCCTAAGCTGACCATAGATAATCATATACTTGAGAGAATATCAAGTATTAAAATTTTGGGCATTTTATTTGATATTAGACTAAGTTGGATTTCTCATCTGAAAAACCTCAAAGATGATTTGCTGAAGCATGGCCCGCTGAAGATGACCACGACCGTGGTAGTAAATATGTTCCGGAGGACAATTTGAAGATCTAAAGTCTGAGTGAGTACTCTTATACAAATTAAAGCATGCCAGCTACTCATAATTAATAAAAAGGATGTCTCACTTTAAATACTTTGGCAATTCTTTATAATCAAATATGAATGTCTACGCAGGATTAATATAATGAAGACCACTGCAGCAAAAATTTGGAGATCAGACTACAAAGTTTTAATAAATACATACGTAGCATTTATTAGGACTAAATTGGATTATGACAACTTAATATACACTTCTGCAAGACCATCTGACCTCAAGATTATTGACTCCACCCAGTCAACTACTCTTCGACTTGCTCTCGGAAGTTTCCGCCTCAATCCAGTAGTCAATTTGCAAAGAGAAGCAAATGAACCATCACTTGCGATCAGACTTAAACAGCTAAGTTTAACATATGCACCTAAAGTATCAATTATGACTGAATCAGTTATCAACTCTTATGTATTCCCTACTAATAGACGCAATGGAACAAATGTTGAATTAAAACGACAACCTGTATCTTTCAACATCAGAATATCAAAGTTACTTGAAGAATTAAACCTAAATATTCCTCACATACTGACCTCAAATCCCTCTTATGGTGCTCCTTCTTGGTGTTCATACCTTTCCAACAGTCAACTTTGAAATGAATAAAACTGTCAGAAGCCAAGTTGAAAGATCACAGTATAGTCAATTGTTTGTTGAAGTTGCCAATAGATACCAAACCCACAATGCAATTTATACTGAAGGTTCAGCATTTGAGGAAAGAAACTGTTACGGAATAATACATCCTGATCATATTATGCTAATTTAACTTCCTGACTTTTACACTGTTTTTTCTGATGAGCTTTTTGCACTTAAGCAAAGATGATGGTATATAACTTGAATACTGACTCCTGCAGAAACTCGTTTATTATTTTCTCTGATTCACAAAGTACTCTAAAGGCAATTGAGAGGCCATCTTTGACCAACATTCTTGTACCAGAAATTAAGTTGCGCTTTAATAAAATAAAAGGAAAAGGTAAACAAGCAATACTTGTGTGGATACCCTCACATAGTGGCATTCATGGCAGTGAATCTGCTCCTCAAGCAGCCAAAGAAGCTACAGGTCTCCCTTTGTGGGATCCTACAATAGCTACACCGCATACTGACATCATTAAATTCATCAAAAATAAATATATCAACAGTGGAAGATAAATAGGCTTAAATCTTCCAAGAGTAAACTGCATGAAATAACATCAGAAGCCATAGTACATCATCACCTCCATACACTGTCTTGGCATGAACAGTTTTGATGTCAGGATTAAGAATAGGTCATAGTATCATAACTCACAACTATCTTCTTGAGAAAAAAAACCCTCCCAGATGCACAACTTGTAACAGTAGCCTAACGTCAAGCATATAATTTTCGCCGGCAGGATGGCATACCCAACAAGACAAGTGAGGCCTTCTCTTCCCTATCTCAGTGCAAACTCGTCAGGTTATCCAGAGACATTGGTTTATATTTCAAAATTTGATCTTGAACTTATAACTGATCTGTACTTGTTTGTATCCATTCCTAAGGTTTTATAGTGCACTTAGTTTAATGTAATGAAACCTCTCTAGTTTAATGTTCTCTTTTTCATGGATTTATTTTGTATTAATGCAATGTAATCTCTATTGTTAAAGTCGTGATAAGACTAAGTTAAAGCGACTATAAACTGTCTTAATAAAATAAATTCTTTCTCTAGTTATTTTAACTAGAAAATAGAGAAATTAAAGGCTGTAGCAAAACCAGTACTAGAAGTTCATCTACGAAATTCAATATGAATCAAAATATGATAAAGATGAAATGTATTCCGACGGAGCAAAATAAGCAACCTAAAATATTAAATATTACAATGTCTGAAAAGTCAGTATTCTTTGGAAAATCGGTTTCAAGGATTTCAAATTTCAGCGTATTCCCTTATGACGAAATGCTGAGGGTAAATTCTTGTTTATCTTGTGCAATATCTTCGATGTGTTCAAGACCAACCTTTGGCATAAGTTGAGTAGCACACACGCAGTTCAATACGTGCGCGCATGCCTTTCCGGTGCTAATTACATCTATGGATTTTTTTTTCCCCTCGAAATAATACCTACCAACTGTAGCCCCCACCACCTTTTGTTGCTTCAAATTCCCTCCTCCCGAACCATCGCCCTCCATTTCTACCCTACTCTTCGGCACATTGTTGGTATGATTCAGCCTCTGTTATGCTAGGGGTTGAAAATTACATGAATATTCATGTTGTGTTTGGTTTTTAAAAGGGAGAACACGAAGGAAAAAGAATATCCACATGGGATTCCGGTGAAAGGAGAAAACCGCGTATTGTAACACTGGCCTTTGCTTAATGAGAGCAAGTTTAAGGGGCGTGTTAACCACTGCCCAACATCCACGTAACTAAAGACATGTACTTCAAATTTAGACAAGGAAGGCAGCTTGTTTGAGTATCCCATAGTAAACAATTTGGAATAGCAATTTAATATTTTAAATACTCCCGGCATCAATTCGAGGAGCTTTGGCAATTTAAAGTGTTTATAATTAATAGACATTACGATCACCAATATAAATATTGTGACTTTGTGGTTTCGTAAAATTAAAAGTTCAAGTTGCTCTTTATTTCCGTAGAAACACTTATTTAGACACCCTTGGCAGCAAGATGACGTAAAATAAACCAACACAATCCCTCGTCACTTCTGCAAACGTAAATAAACAAATAATATAAGGATACCAACATTAATATACATTTTAGTTAAGCGTGAGAATGACAAAAGTTTAAATCGTATACTGATAAAGCGTAAAACCTTTATATTGCAAACAAAAGTATGTCAATTTGACGGTACCTGTACACTTTTGACAACATTACGCTCCGAGGAACCTGTGTGAACTCTGGATAGCGTTGCATTAACTCCTCTATGCAGCGGTTTAAATTATTCTTATATGTCGCACCAATTTTAATGCCGGTACAATAGTAGCATTCAACCATTAAGACACGGAGCTCTGTGTTCATATCCAGGGGAAGCTGGTTGTATTAGTTACTAGCGCAATCACACTTACAGCGCTGTAATTTGTTTACTGTTCCACAAAAATTACCGCTTCTTATCCATAGAGAGCACTGCGATTTAAATATACACTCATCAGTCAACTATGACGTCATTCTTGCTCAATTGGAGGGCGGGAAATAACGAATAAAAATGAACAACGCGTATACCCCTTACCTGAGACGGTTGAAGATTCAAGGCAACAAGGTAACTCTGGGAACAATGCCAATGTTATCCTCCCCCTTGCTTGTAAAATTTCTTTTGGTTCTGCCCTTCTAGTCCTTCGACTTTAGAAGATCAGTTCCACATGGCAAAACGTTGAAACGTATTGGCCTTCATGGAAGAGCTCTGCATTCGCTTATAAGGTGTTCGGTTTTAGACGGCATATGAGGCGAGAGTAGGGAGGGCTCGCCTAGAGCGACTGTCCTATCATGGGGGTGCAGCCTCACCTAGTTCTGAACCCACAGCACACAAGGTGTTTCTCTTTTTCATGCGACCAAAATTACTACTGGAAATTCGTCATTGTAATATACCTTGCTATATGCGACAAGAAATTCTGAGGCAGTCTGTGCAAAGGTTTTCAGGTTATCGCTCCGGGAATAAAATCTACGAGTAACTCACGTGTTTATGCTTATGGAATGCTTCAACTGCCAATCTAACCCTGTATTATTTCTTTTCATTACGCAGTACTGAGTAAGATATTACGTTAGAAACTGCCTTTATTTAGTTCATACATTAACTGACCACGGATCACTGCAGTCCAGGACGCGCGCGCATGTCTTAAAAGTTCGGTTGAAGAGCGGTCCGTAACGCAAATTTGAGTACAAGGGGCTTTTTATAGCTGTGACAATAAGCAGAATTTTCACTTTCACATTAAGTTTTATGAACTGTTAACAATGTCACTTCCAAAGCCTGGTACCAGCTCACTTTCAAATCACAGCTTCGCGCGTACAATTATCAGTTCCATTTCGACCGACTCCAATAAACTAGCCACGACTTCTTTCATATCTCTACTCAATGTTCCATAAATTAGTCGAATATTCTGTAGAGAGCACCATACGAAACACGAACCTTCCAGTCTTCTATTTTTATCTGTTTTGTCAAGCCTTTTATCTCCGCGTTGCACTGTCACTCGCAGTATTGAAATCATGAAGCAAATATTGCCTGCCTGGAAGATAATCTCGTTACAGTAATGTTATGCACTTATTCGTGAAAGTAGTTCTTACTAAAGATTGATTATTCTGGAATGCTTTCATTTGTATTTTTGGCAAGTAATTTTACTTTTGTAATATTACCTGTTTATCAACCTTAATATTTCAGCACTTCATTACTTTGAGGGTCTCTCTTAATTAGTAGAGTAAATAGAGTAATGAAGAGAGCAGAAAACTGAATAGCTTTTGAATGTAGCTCTTGGCTGTTTCTATCCGTTATTTGCATGCCCCATCAACAATCTCTGAAGTGTCATTTACGTGAGATCGAGACGTGACCGAGTGGTTATTTACGCAGCGAAATGATCGATCGACACAGCGCAAATTCCGAACTGCAAGTAGAACTCATTTGAGAAGGAAAGTATTTGCTTATTGGTTTTCGGTCCAGCAGGTTCAATGGCAAAACTTTTGGAATGGAGCCCTACAGTTACAAAAGGATCGAGCTTTAGACTACATGTTAATTTTAAAGTACCCTAAACCCCAATCTCAAAATGGAAGGGATTACAACTTACTGAAGAATAACGAGGAAATAAGAGCAAGGGTAGAGTAAAAGCAATTTTCTGTGGTTTTTTGAAATAGCTTCTGCTCTATTGCCAGAATAGATAGGTCATTAATGAATTTTGGGATATTCTGGAGGTAACTATGATTGGTCGGTAAAGGTTTAACACGCTACTATGAAGACGCACCTGAGAATGATATATACGAAGGCTGTTCAATAAAGAAAGATCATAACTTTTTTACGGTCATAATTTTTCGCACCAATATTCAAATTTATTATATCCTGTTAGCTTAATGTGAAACAAAAACTCCGTAGTATTTCAATTGTTGGTACTACTGGTTCCCACCTATGAGAACCAGGCAAAATTCGACATGTCCAGTATCGCCTACCGCTGCAATGGAGTAACAATATGCTGCTTTGAAACTCTACTTTCATCTCAACAAATCATCAGTTGAGGCCTATACAATGTTACAGGAGGCCTATGGAGAGTCTGTTCTTCCTTACAGCACAGCTCGAAGGTGGTTTAAAATTTTTATAGAAGGGAGAAAATCAATTTCAAAGGAAGATGGACCCGGTGCTCCAGTTACTGCTCTTACGGAAGAAAACATCAACACTGCTACTGCCATTGTGAGAGAGGATCGACGAATTACCTCAAGACCACTTTCTGAAATACTAAACATTTCATTGGATGCCACATTTCCGTGAATCAGGTTGGATGCTGCACCACGATAATGCGCGGCCGCATATTGCCAATGTTGCCAAAATTAACGTGAAGTGCATCCTTCAGCCTCCCTATAATACGGATATAGCCCCATGTGACTTTTTTTTCTATTCCCTAACTTGAAGAAACGCATTCGTGGTAGGCATTATCCATCAACAGATGCAGCTGTGAAGGTGGCGGACGCAATTTTGAAGGAGCTCTCAAAAAATGGTTTCCAGCATGTCTTTGAAGACTGGCAGAAAGGCTGGGACAAGTACATCGCATTCAGGGGAGACTATTTTGAGAAGGACCATATAAGCTGTGAGGATGAGTAAAGGTACGTTGTCATAAAAAATTGTGATCATCCTTTATTGAACAGCCCTTGTATTTTCCAATACCTAATAACTCTAAATCATGTCAAAATATTTTATATTGTTGAAATAAAAATAGGTGGTCGCTAACTATTTTTGGATTAGGTTTTCAAAGCTCTTTCTGCGACTCTCACGACTACAGGATATTTCGTATCTAACAAAGTATTTTGTAATACAGCGTTCTTGGTCGAGTTTCTATTTCTAATGTCTGCGGTAATGACGTTGGTGTTACACTTAGCATCTAGCGAACCTCCGTCAAAGAAGGCCGCTTTCCACCCTTGATGGTGCATTTGACAAGGTTAGAAAGTTTTCTGGTTTAACATGGATGTTCCAAGATAATCTACTGTTCCTTAACCATTCTTCTGGAACTGGAAGGCAATGATATACACCGGCCTCTTCAACTTCCGATAGACTATAAACAAAAGAAAAGTTAATAGAAAATAATGATTTTATTACCAAAAGTTTTGTACACCTATGGTTACTTTTCAACGTAATCAGCGAAAAGATTGAGGCATTTATTGTACCCATGGAAAAACAATGCAATACCCTCTGCAAAAAAAAAAAAAAAAAAAAAAAAAAAAAAAATGTTGCCGCCAATGATTTCAAATGAGCCTTGACGTTATTTTGAGGATGCATCCTTTGTCATGATTGTCGTTTTGTTTTCGGTGTGTTGCATTGGATATAGGTTTCATCTCCAGTAACAGGTGATTTCAAAAAGTTTTCTGCTTCATCGTGATATCGGTCAAGGAAATTCAAAGCTGACCGTTATGAAGATGAAGAGAACTTTTTGAAATCAATTGTTACTGGAGAGGAAGCTTGGATCAAATACGACACCGGACACACCGAAAAAATGACACTCCCAACAATGGATGCATCTTCAAAACGATATGTACTCTCCTGCCCCCCAAAGATTCATCTACCTTGCTATGGCTGTCCTCAGCATCCGAGCTGCCTTGCTCATCTCCAGCTCGTTAGATTATGGGCTGTGCTGCCTAGATACGAGTCTTCTGAGAGTGCTGCCGCTGAGTCCTAGGTAGCACTGTGCCGCTTGTAGAGGGAGCAAGAAGTTCGACAGTTCAATAACGCAGCGCTGGGAGGAACTGGCTTCGACGTTTCGTCTGAGAGGATAGTGGACAAGATGTGGACTTCTGACTGGGATCTCGGAGACACAACATTACAACCTTCTCTTCGACCCTTCGTAGGTAGGAACATTGGGACAATACTGTTTGGCTTCACTTCTGCATGTAAGTTTTGGTCATGCCTTCTAAATTGTTATTCCAAATTTTCCCTGTGTTCTTTCGGGTCATTTAAGGCAAATTTCGAGGAGTTATGGCACTTAGAACATAAAAGAAGCCGCATTGGCTTTCAGTGTAGTTAAAGGAATAACCATTTGAAACCAGAGGCGGCATGTACTAGAACTAATTGTAAACAGTTTTTAAGGCAAATATAAAATGTACATTCATATATTTAGGTTCTTGGCAATATAAAGAATTAGTTGAAAACAACCAACTTTGAAAAGTTTTGTGCCTGTTTCCTTAAACATCCTATTTGGACCATTTTTTAATTTAGGGCTTCCTTATCCTTACTGATCTTCAAATATGTTGGGTCAGTGAGACCATGCTTACAGTATGCTTCCACGTGTTAAGTCATTCACTGGAAACGGGAGAGATATCAATGCTTATTTGAAATCATTGGTGCCAACATCTTTTACAGAGAATATTGAAAAGCTTATCCACAGGTACCAAACATGTATCAATATTTTCGTTGAAAAGTAACCACACGTGTACAAAATTCTTGGTAGTAAAATAATTGTTGTCTATGAACTTATCTTGTATTTATAGCCTATCGGAGGTTTAAAAGAAGGCCCTCGTAATAAAGATCGCGAGAGATATAAAAGAGCATTTGTGGTGGATTTTATTGCAATATGAATGTTGATATAAGCTATAATGCGAGTATGGGGTGTTAGGATTAGGTTTGGGATTACTACCTAGGGGATTTGGCACAGCGACCAGTCTTGACCTATTGTACCTATGTCCCAATTGGGGCATCCCCAGAAGGAAGAATGAGGTGAGAGGGGACAGAGGGCGGTTATCCCAATCAGCCACGTCAGTGTAGAGGGCAGGTTCCCTCTATTTTACTTAGAAACCTCCACCAGGAGGCGAGGACAATGGACATTGTGCCCTCTTCTGTGGTTCCGAAATGGACCCGGCAGCCGGTTTGGTGCCTGGCTACCTACCGGAGGAGGAAGCAGTGCCTCAGTACATGTCATCCCACCCTATACCGCCGAGACACCCGCCGACACTTCTACCCTGAAAAAGATTATCAGATGAGAGATGATGTGAAATGATAATGTAGATGAAATGGTCGTCCACGGGAATCAAACTCGGACCTCCCGAATTCGGCCGCAGACGAAAGCGCCTGCACCATCCGGCTCGTTGAGTTTAGAATGTTAATTGAACAGTTCAGCAACAGCAAAACCCGACATAATGACCACCTTGAAGTCCGTAGCCGTCATAAACCCATATGTTTCGTAATATTAAGTTATTAATTAGTCATTCTATTCTCCATTCTAAGCAATTAACCATTATGCTCAAAAACTGTTTAATGAAAATGTATGGTCCTGTGGGATGTGACAACAGCAAGCATTACTTAAGTAAATGACACTATTTCTATACGTTTAACAGGGAAAATAAAACCAAATGTGTTTTTATTACAATAAACATCATTTATTTCCGGTATAACCCATATGGTAGGAAAAAGATAGGGTTCCTTCATTTATGGATGTTTCTATTTAGGTGTACTGTGTAAAGTTCAAATACGTACTATGTGAGCACTCTTTAAACATTCAATTTGTTTGCAACAGAGAGACATAGTATAACTATTTAAATTAATGAAGATAGATATCAACTTGGAATCTGATTTGACATAGCTACCAGGATAAGATTTCTTGGTTTGTTTTCTCTTCATTCTGAAAAGTAATTTGGAATAATCTGAGGTACTGAAAACATAAAACTACAAAAAATTACTGCCAAATTCGCCATTGTTCTCTGTGCATGTTCGTTATACTTGCAGAATTTATTCTTCTAGATGATAAAATTCATTCTTTTTGCTGTAAATTTTAAGTTTTTCAATTTTTGTAACCATCTCAATGATTGCATTGAGGGTGTTCATAAAGTAATACAGAGTGATTAAGTCATTACAGAATTGGAAAATGAAAATTACAATTAAAATAAAAAGAACGATGTAAACAATATGCTTCTCAAACCCAAGCAATAAAGGCAAAAACATATTTTAAGACATTCACTGTGTCTCAAGGTGATTGGAAAGTCGGAGCGGTAGAGTCAATGAGGACTTGTCAGCAGGAGCTGCGCGATACTTTCGTACTAGTCATATAAGTCGGGTGGCCACGCTATAATTGAAGGCTACATAGTTCAGAAATTCCCAAATCTTGATTTTAAGCTAAATATAATAAATATGTAATGTATCCTAAACCGATAAATACGTCTTCACCTATCAAAACATCAAACACGGTACAAACCAATGGATCCGCTCAATAATATTTTCATTCACAGCGATATGCATACCTTGAGACGATGGATTCTGAGGCCGTAAAAAAAGCAAATGTCCTGCAACAGGCGTAACAGGAAGTACGGTACGAAAATGAATCAAGAACAATTCTGCGCATCAAGTACACTGGCAAGCCTTCGTTGCGCCAGCTGTACCTAAATACAGAAGCAGCACGCTTCTCTATCATAATATTTGGAGTCTTATCACCAGATAACCAAAATCATGTGGAAGTTTCTTCACGTCTACGCTTCCGAATCTCTATGGAAATATGTGTCGAAACAAGTGAGTGTTCTCGCTATGGAGTCAGTCAGCAAGTGAGTAAGTTAACGAGAGCGTTTCTGTTGCAACCAAAAATGTTGTTGTTCAAGCCATTTGTAATGATTGTGGGGCAGTGCAATTATTAATTTAACTGCAAGTGATCAGAGACGTTGTGTATTCGACTCAATGGAGCGTGAACCATCCGGAAGAAGAGACTAACTCGTGCAGGGTATTTTGTTATATGAGAGCAAATTTAATTACAATTAAAAATTAGATAGCCACAATATTGTGACTTTGTGGGTTCGTAGAATTAAAAGTCCAAGCTGCAGAAATTCAAAATGCTCTTTGTTTCTGTAGAAACACACTTTGGTCAACACTTAAAGTAGCAGAATTATGTAACATACAAAAATACAGCCTTCAAGTTCGTCTGCCACACCCACAAGGAATTCACTTTCAAAACAGAGATGCACGATTCGGATTACCACTTCGACTCTGTCTCTGGTGAGTCGCGGCTTCGTTTTTATATATCTCTTCATGGTTCCCGAAGATAATCAAACGTTCTGTAAGAAAGCACCAGGCGATACACGAACGTTCCAGACGTCTAACTTTGTCTGTTTCGGCAAGCCTTTTTTCTCCGTGCTACACTTTCTGTCTCTTTCTGTGAGTCGGCCGCGCTATTGCGACAATGTGTTCGCGACAATATATTCTAGCAGTATGCACCTACTGACTGTACAATAGGCTAATCACCTGTTATAGCAATTAGTGCTTTAATGCTGCTGTATTTCCAGTAATATCTCAATTGTACGATGGCTGTTCAATAAAGAATGATGTTCACTTCTTTTTTGACAACGTACCTTTACTCGTCGTCATAATTTTGATGGTACTTCTGAAAATAGTGTCCCCTGAATGCAATGCACTTGTCCCAGCGTTTCTCCCTGTCTTCAAAAATATGCCGGAAGCCATTTTTGAGAGATCCTTCAAAATCGCCTCCGCAGCCTTCACCAATGCTTCTGATGATGGATAATGCCTCCCACGAAGGCGTTTCTTCAAGTAAGGGACTAAATCCAGACTATAGGGTGGGTGAGGTATGCACTTCACGTTGATTTTTGCAAGATATTCAGCAACAACATTGGCAATATTCGGCCGCGCATTATCGTGGTTCAGCATCCAGCCTGCTTCATGGAAATGTGGTCTTTTGCGCCTGATATAGACTTGCAATGTTTTCAGGACATTCCTGTAGTATTGTCTAGTCACTGATATGAGTGCAGGTATATCATTCTGATAAACCATTCCATGAATATCAAAGAATGAGATGACCATAGCTTTCCCAGCAGAAGCAACCACTTTTGCTTTTATGGGAGTTGGTGATGAAGGAGATTTACACACTGAGCTTTGCTGTTTGCTATCAGGATCAAAATGATGTAGCCAAGTTTCATCAGCAGTGATTACGTTTGAAAGAAGCTCCGGATCTTCCTCTAACATCAACTTTAACTGCATGTTACCCCAATTGCAGCGGTAGGCGATACTGAACATGTCTGAACTTACCTGGTTCTCACAGACGAGAACTGGTAGTACCAAAAATGGGACTACTACGGTGTGTTTCTTTTACTTTAAGTTAACAGATGTAACAGTATTTTTGTTTAGTAATGTTCGAAGGAATAATAAATATATAAAAATGTATGTAGTTGTGTGATTGGCCGAAGTAGTAGTGGTATGACGTGGTGTGATGACGTGTCAGAGAATCGGCCAATCACAAAATAAAGTGGGAATTACTATGGGGACAAGAAAATCAATAATCTAGAAAAAGTGAGAATCTTGTGTCTTGCTGGAGAACGAGGAAAGATGTTACGATGATTGTAATTGTAAAGGAAAATTAATAAGATTCAAAAAGTGTTATTCAATATTTATAATAGATAAGAGTGAATCATAGTTCATATTATATAATTAAATAATATATTACAAAATTGGACTCATCTAAATTTTATTTTCACCAAAAATCCGCATCCACACCTGAGAAAAGATCTCACGACTCTCAGTAGATTAAAACTCGACTTGGATCTTATAAAAAGTTGGCTTGCTTCTTATTAGTTGAAGATGAACGAAAATATAATCCCGTTACAAATGGCGCAGCAACGTGTGGGGCTCGAATAGGATAAAGAAGAGGAGATTAAAGCATCGTGCAGCTCCGTGGGAATTTAAAAGGAAAGAAGAAAGAAGAGAGAAGAAAGAAGAAAACGAGAACTGGTTTAAGTGAGTGAAGTTTAAAAAAAAAAAAAATAATAGTAGGAGTAGTAGATTTATGTTGTTAAGAAATCAGAAAATAGTTAAAAAGATGGCGAGTAGAAAAGAAATAATAGTGGAAGGAGAAGTTACTGATAGTGTAGGAATGAATAGGGAGGATGCAAGATTAAGCATAGATAATGAGTCAATGTTGGAAAGAATAACAAGAATGTTAAGTAATTTAGATTCTAAAATAGAACAAAATGCAAAGAATTTAGATTTTAGAATGAGAGATGTAAAATCAGAAATAGGAGATGTTAAATCTGAAATGAGTAATTTAGATTCTAAAATAGAACAAAATGCAAAGAATTTAGATTTTAGAATGAGAGATGTAAAATCAGAAATAGGAGATGTTAAATCTGAAATGAGTAATTTAGATTCTAGAATGAAAGATGTAAAATCAGAAATGAGTAATTTAGATTCTAAAATAGAACAAAATGTAAACGATTTAACTAAGAAAATGAATGATTTAGATGTAGGAGTAAGACAGGAACTAGCAGAAAATGTGAGTAGCTTAGAAATTAATTTATTACAGAAGCTAAAACAGGAATTAAAATCTGAAATTTCACAGGAGATTAGAGAAGGGAGAAAAGAGTGTAGGGATAATATGGAAAGGCTCATGCAGATCATAGAGATTAATAAGGATGAGAATAGAAAGGAAGTCAATGAGTTGAGAGAGATAATTCAGGAAACTAGGTTAGGTCAGGACATTGTAAAACAAGAAATAAGAATGGAATTAAACAAAGAGTTAGAAACATTTAGGATACAACAGGCAGAAATAACACAAAAACAAAGAGAAGAATTAGGAGATAAAGTAGAACAAAGAATCAATGTAATTTGTTCTGAAATGCAATTACAACATGATGAAAGTAAGATACACCAAGAGGAAATAAAGTTACAAATTGATGAGATAAGTAAAGCAAAAGAAGAAGTAATTTTGCAAATTAAAGAGGTAAAAGAACATTTTGAAAAAGAAAAGGATAACTTAGGAAAATTGACACAAGTTGTAATTGCATTACAGGCTAGAAAAGTAAATAACGGGAAAGAAATGTCTAGAATTACAAATATAAACGATTGTGACTTACCAGGTGAATTAAGCAATCAACAGAAGTCTAGTGATGTAGTAAGTGAATGTAGTGATTTTGTGAGTCCAGATAATGATATTAATTATCACAGAAACACACAGAACATGTCCTCACACACACAACTCCACAGTCTAGGTCAAAATGAATGTGTACATTATTCACTAAATGATATTAGTCCACCAAGTTTTGATGAGGAATCAGGTGATAATCCAAAAGTATTTCTTAGGGAATTGGAAGAATATTTCCGTATTAAGAGAATTCCCAATGAATTTCGGATGGTAATAGTAAAACGCTGTTTGAAGAAAAATGCTCTTGAGTGGTTAAGGTTAACTTTGGCTTCACATGAAACATACAGTACTTTCAGAAATCTGTTTATAAATAGATTTTGGGGACCTGAGAGACAAAGAAGAATAAAAGTTGAGTTAGCAACGGGTAGGTTTGAGTTTAAAAAAGGGATTTCTATGACTGAATATTTCTTAAAATTAGCAAACAAAAGTAAGTTGATCAATCCCGAAATTTCTGAGACAGAAATTGTCAACATGCTAATACGTCATTATCCACCACATATCAGAAATCATTTAATTGTGGCTAAGCCTATCGATTTCTCTGATATGATTGAATTATTATCCGAATTTGAAGCACATAACCTCATTAATGATACTACATCCTGTGATGGTAACTATAATAACGTCCATATTGAGCGAGGAAGAAATCGACAGGAATCACAACCTACAAATAATAGGAATAATAGGACGAGTTTAAATTGGGGCGGGGCACCCGTGAGAAATCAAAGATTTGAAGGGAGAGGTTATGATCCTAGACGAACTTATGAATCTGTAATTCCCGGAACAGGAAGTGGAGTTCAAAATAATGTGCAAAGGAATTATCATAACAATCAGTCGACGAGAATTGGAAGAAATGATCAAATAAACCATGTAAGATTTTATCGAGGAAATAATCAGCGAATAAGTAATTTTAATAGGGGTAGAGGTACTAGTTTATTTAGTGCAAATCAAAGAGATTTTAGGGGTGTGAGATTTGAAAGAAGTAATCAAAATGAAATAGTCGAAAATACACAAAGCACAGAGAATGATGCGAATATAAACGATAGCACCAACCTAACCAATAATGAAAGTATTAATTAAGGGCGAATAGGTGAATGGAATTTCAATTTCATTGCGTTGGTAATTCCACATTTGGCAAGAGATGTAATTTTGGGTAATGATTTATTATATGAATGGCAAAGTGTATTGAATTTCGAAATGCATGAAATGAAGGTTAAGACAGAAAATGATTTATTAGTAATAAAATTATTGGAAGAAGATGGAAGAAAAGAAGAGAACAGGGATAATATAAATAATGAAAGGTTTTTTGTGGAAGATATACTTTTGCAAGAAAATGGTAATATTGAATACGATGAAAATAAAAATTGTGGGAAGAATTTAATTATTGATGGATTGTAAAATAATGTAACTGACCTTGAAAAGCATTGTTGCCAATTATATACAATACAAGATAAGAACGGCGGAAGCCAAGTGGAGGAAGAAATAGAATTCCAGAGAATATTACAAGTAAAGTTAGAAAACACATACAATTTAGACCAAGCGAGAAAAGAACAGTTGAAATTGTGTATATTAAAGAATAGAAAAGCCTTTAGTTCAAAACCTGGACTGTGTAACAAATACACACACACATTTAAAGTGAATGATACTGATCCCTATACACATAAAAGCCTTGACAGTAATTGAAACAATATTGAATATATACTATGTGTGTGTTAAATAATAATAAAAATAAAACATTGTTAAACATCAATATATTGTTGTATTTTAATTAATGTTAATTTATTGTTGTTAAATGTTCATTTATTATATTTCATCCAATGTATGTATATTATTATATTTTATGTATGTTGTATTGGAGTTGTGTAATATTGGTGTAAACGAAATTGTTAATTGGGGCTGTTCTTCGAAATATATGGAAACAGATTGTTAATTCCTTTATTTGGTTATTTTCCATATATTTCGAAGAGGGGCATTTGTAACAGTATTTTTGTTTAGTAATGTTCGAAGGAATAATAAATATATAAAAATGTATGTAGTTGTGTGATTGGCCGAAGTAGTAGTGGTATGACGTGGTGTGATGACGTGTCAGAGAATCGGCCAATCACAAAATAAAGTGGGAATTACTATGGGGACAAGAAAATCAATAATCTAGAAAAAGTGAGAATCTTGTGTCTTGCTGGAGAACGAGGAAAGATGTTACGATGATTGTAATTGTAAAGGAAAATTAATAAGATTCAAAAAGTGTTATTCAATATTTATAATAGATAAGAGTGAATCATAGTTCATATTATATAATTAAATAATATATTACAAAATTGGACTCATCTAAATTTTATTTTCACCAAAAATCCGCATCCACACCTGAGAAAAGATCTCACGACTCTCAGTAGATTAAAACTCGACTTGGATCTTATAAAAAGTTGGCTTGCTTCTTATTAGTTGAAGATGAACGAAAATATAATCCCGTTACACAGATAAATAAGATTGAATTTTAGTGCGAAAAATTATGACCTTACAAATTATTATCATTCTTTATTGATCAGCCCTCCTAATAAATTGCTACCACATAAATTGATATCAAAACAGCGCACTCTGTATAGTGTTGTGAACTTGAGGCAGATATTCTGTCTTCAGTTGTGAACGAGTGATACGAGATCATTTTCAACTTGCGAGTGCCTCTGTACTTATTTTAGAACGATAATATATACCTTCTAAGAGAAAAGTTGAGAGTGCCTTGCCAACCGTATTTATTGCACCTAATAAGTTTATATAATTATACACTTCATTCTTGCAAATTAAGAGGAACTTACACCTAATTAATTCGATTCATGGCCAGCTATGACCATACCTCCAGCTTTTGTACTTGTTTTCTAATATGCTTCGTTGCAACAAACTCATTCCGCCAGCGTAATTATGAAGTTTACAACAAAAATGGTTCAGCACCGGTCCAGGCAACTCACCCTCAGCAAACTTTCTAGTTTAATCGTCGTTTATGCCTCTATGGACTTTGAAAGTTTTAATCCGTGTCGTTCGATAAGTGGGACCCTATGCAAGGTTTAATGAGTGAAGTCTCCGTGGGGCAAACTGTAAATCACTTTTCCTGTATTCCCATTTGGAACAAATAACGCTCGCAGCACAAAAATAATCAGCTATTAATTTACATAGCTTTGTGGGTGGAAACCTTACTGATGCTCAAGGTTTCGGTGTTCATTAACGCTTGGCATGGCGTTTAACGCATATGGAATGTGTTTTAAGGTACTTATGACCACTAAAGCTTCAGATTAAGCTGAAGATGGTCGTTTCTGTTAACGTTATAGAGCAGGGAAAGCTGTTTGGCGTGATTGTATAGGAAACGGAGAGTAATGGCTTCTTTAGCTTCATTGCTTTTGGAAATTTCTCCTTGAACACTCACTCTTCATCCAAGACTCAATTCTCAGACACAACAAATTATGAAGTCAAAACAATTATACCAAGGTTATGTTATTCTTTAATATAAAAGTAACATTTTCAATTTCCAAGTTTATATTTGATTATGAAAAGGCTATGAGGTTCATTTTGACCTACAGAAGAAATAAACAATGAATTAATTGATACGAATAAAAACACGACAGAGAATCCAGTATTTATAAATGTAATTTTGAAAGAAGTAGTGCAAAATGGAAACAATGTTGTTACTTTTGAAGTTGGAGCTTATATCCAAATCTCATGTAAACCAACAAACTACACTGGGAAAATAACACATGAAAATTTTTCGGGCTTAAAAGTAGTGAATTTATATGTATTTCCATCTGCTGAATTCAAAAAACACCATAAAATGATAGATTAGCTAATGTTTTGAATATAAAGTGACATTTCATTTTTAGAGTGATTATTTTAAATTTGGGGGAACTCTTTTGGAGGTTGGCACACCTTTCAAATAACAAAATACAACCTGAGAGAAATTTTGGAAATTAAGTGATGCAAAAGTTAAGGAGGGCATTTTTAAGACCAGAAATAAGAGAACTTGTAAAGGATCCTGCATTTGAACAAACTTTGGAGGGGAAAGTAAAGGAAGCTTGGGAAACCTTCAACAAAAGTGATGACAGCTACAAGCATTTGGTGATAGTGCTCCTGCAAAAATACCGTAACCTTGGATGCAATATGTCCCTTAAGATCCATTTTCTTCACTCCCACCTAGACTTTTTCCCTCCTAGTTTTGGAGCTGTTAGTGATGAATATGGGGAGAGATTCCATTAGGACATTTCTGTTAAGGATCAAAGATATCAGGGCCCTTGGAATGAAGTAATGCTTGCGGATTATTGTTGGTCTTTGTATAGATATTCTGCGGAACTCCATCACAAGAGGCAAGCTAAAAGACGACGAAGTCAATAGGCCACCACATGATTCTTTTCAGACACGAATATCTGCGAAGTATTTTTCCAGCAATTTAGTACTCTTAGAATATAATAATAATAACCCATGGCGTAGCAGCCGTTAGAGGGCCAAGGCCTACCAACCCGACTGCCTGCCTCACGCCCACTTACGCACGGCAGAGGTGGACGATCATCCAACCGATACGGGGAGGAGATGTAGTCAGCATCTCGGAAACCCCCAGCCGGAATGTTGGTTTCCGTGACCTGGGCCGCTTACCTATCTTAAGCTCCTCACTTTCCTCACGATGCTGAGTGGGCACCGGTCCTATACCCGGGACCTAAAATCCCCACCACATGGATGGGATCGAATTCGGGCCGCTTTCCGTGGCCAGGGACCAAGGCATGCTGCCTTAGCCCGCTGCGCCACGGCGCAGGACTTAGAATGTAATTACCAGTTAAAAAAATCAAATCCACTTTCATTGTTGTTAGTATGTATGTAATTAAAATGTATCCTTTTCTCTCAATCCGTTAATGTGTAATACTTCCACCTTGTGTATTTCATGAAAACTAGAGCTGATAAAAATGTTTCATTGTCACATTTGTTTTTCTCAACCCAAAATTAGTAGGAATTGCTTCATGAAGTCCTCGAAACATTAAATTTTTTTTTTTTTTTTTTTTTTTTTTTTTTTTTTTTTTTTTTTTTTTTTTTTTTTTTTGCTGCCCAGTGTTGTCTTAGAACCTACAAGAACTGAAAATATCCAGACCGAAGGAACGTTTCACTTCAATGAGAAATGTTGGAAAATATTGTACTTAGATTATAAATATTTGTATACATTTATTTTAATAAATAAATTTATTTGATAACAACTGGAGTTGTTATCCAGTTTTGTGATTCCTGTTTTACCCAAAGATATATTAGGGATATAGTTTACAAATACAATACGCTATCATCTAGATAATAAATAGTAAACATATAAATTAATAATCTATTTTAAGAAATATTTTGTTCAAGAAGGCCATGAAATATTGATAAGTTCTGTAATTCATCAAAATACCTGTAAGTGCTTTTGAAAAAGCGTAACCTAAGGATTGAAGCAATAATTAAAGTTCATATCTTTCAAAACAGAAAGCGCAGCAATCAAATAAAATGTGAGGGATTTCTTGAAGATGATTTCCACAGATATAATCAGCTGTGCATTTACAAATAAGTATGAATACAAGCAGTTCTACAAATATTTGTATCGATTAAGATGAATTAAAAAGCAGTATAAACTTTTTAAACAATAATTTATTATAAAAGTGTATGGGAAATCAGGTGGATGAAACAACAGAATTTTGTTTTTGTTATTTCCGGAGTTTAAAATTCTTGAAGGGCTTACTTCGAGTTATATGGCTGCTTTGGCTTTTAGCTGTTTGTTATTAATTTATTGTTTTCTTGCAGTTCAGCTCATTTCTCCCCTATACAGTAGCGTAACAAAGAAGTTTTTGTTACCAGAGAATGGCAGGCAGCAATCACTTTTGATATTTTCCCAGAGGTAATTACATCACCCGTGTCAGAAGTCACCCCGGATGCAGGAGGGGTAGCTCTGACTCTTGTTAAGAGGATCAATTCACGCTACATACGGGTACCCTCTTCCTCACGTGCTTACAGCCAAAACAAGTTTTGTTCTGTGCCAGCCGGACCGAAACGATAACCTAACCCGCAGCATTCTTTTTTTTTTCCTATCCGCAAATTGGATGAAAACTGCAAACCATTATGTTACTTTGATAATCGACAGTCATGGTTCAGTAATGGAGTTTGAAAGCATGAAATTGATCTTAAAGAGAGAATAATAGAAACTCCATTCTATCTCGAGACCAAGGGAGTGCAGGAGAATACGTTTTTGTTCCAAATTAAACTCTTTTTGATGTGTTCTTTGTAGAGCCTGCATAATTTATGTTGATAGCTCCAGTTCTCATATCCTCCAAGTTTAGCTTCTCAGCTTCCAGCGTAAAATTTCTTTGGGATTACCTTTATCTTACACTCTCGAGACGGTAGTTTTTATGTTCGACGATAATGGAAATTTGAAAGAGAGAAGAACCCATTACTGACACCCGCTAATATGGAAGGAGCTGAGAAATGTGCTATAGGTATACCATGATGTGCAAAGGTTACTTTTTCGTTTGTTTACGCCCTAGTTCGAGAATAATTATTTATCGAAATTAGCACTGCGCCATTTACAAAATACAGTCCACGCTTTAAGCTAACACCTGTGTTAAGTGATTATCTGAGGGAAAGAATTCATCCAAAAGAAGTAGCAAATATAACTTGTAAATTGACACATTTAATGAATTTATTTACGAATTATGATCAGTAAAATCTACACATAAATTTAAATAATAGGGCTTAAAGGTATTAACAATCCAAATTATCGCCGCCTCGGTAGCGTGGATGGTGGCATGCACGTTCAAGAGGGTCCCGAGTTCGACTCTCGGTCAGAGTGGGTTACCTGGTTAAAGTATTTTCATGGTTTTACCTTGTCCTGAACTCTAAGCTCTTTGGGGCCTGGACCCACTTGAGCATCATTCCACTCGTTCATTCACCATCCGATATGACAAAGTTGGAGGACGTAGATTAAAAAAAGAAATCCAAATTATCAGTTTATGGCCTTTGAATTTCTGATGGAATGTTTACCATTCAGCCCCAAACACTGAAAAAGAGCTAGAATTATGAAACGTCTCAGAAACCCATCATTATATATTTGCATTTAGAGTAGTAATTGTTAATTGCATTGTAATTATGAAGCCATAAATAGATCTAAATATAAAACGCCGTTGAATAGTGAATGCGTAGGTAAGTATAGATTTACCGAAATATGAAAAAGACAGATTCATCAAAATGAGCACCACGCAAATCCACAGCTATATTTTTAGGAACAACACGGCCAGATACCGGCAGCGACGGTGTCTTAACCGTCAATCGCGAGGCACACCTTCACTGACGTCAAATGTGAATCGGCAAACTATTAGTGAATTTACACCACTGAACTTTACACGGAAGAAAATACATTTGACAGATTAAGTAAATCCGACACAGCTGCCATTACGCTAGTGCACAATCTACATCTCATATCACAATCGAGTATTACTAGCAAATTCTACACTAGTAAAGCATTAAATGATATATTTTCTTATCACTAGGCGAGGAGTTACTATATTGGTAGATACTGATTATCCGGACTTGTAGGCCGTGGTCTATTGGAAAATAGTCTTCCAGACGTTTCGTTCGAAACTGTGTCGAACATCAGTGGCGTGGCCGTAAAACTCTTGTTCTACTTTCGGCTGCGGCTGTACCTTTATCAGTCGCAGCCTTAAGTACAACAAGAGTGTTACGGCCACGCCACTGACGATGTTTGACACAGTTTCGAACGAAACGTCTGGAAGACTATTTTCCAATAGATCACGGCCTACAAGACCGGATAATCATTATCTACCAAATGACTCCGGCCGTGAAAGCCTACGCACCACAATGATTTACTATACTGCTTATCAAAACATGCTTTTCAAAGTATTAAAACCCATGCGTCCCAGAACTGAAGTAACATTTAAGCATCAACATTTGCTAGCTAAGTAACCATTTTCTTAAAATTAATAACAAAGTGTTTCGTAAAATGGATGCGTAATTTCATGAAAATGAAATAATAAATGTGTTTGTTCACAAATGATTTAAATTAAATGTCTGTAACGAAGACAATTTGAACCGGTATTCCTTGTGAAAGGGTAGAGTCAGACTGAAAAAACCAATGCCACAGCCGAGACTCGAACCACGGATCCTCCGGTCTCCGTCCAGCCGCTCTAAACCACCGAGCCACCATGGCCAAGGCGCCAACGTGACATTAAATTCACCAACTGACTCGTGTTTTTCCCGGTAAACCACTAGGAGTTCTCATAAACACAAGAGACAACTACCTTAATGGCGACTCACTATGCTGTTAGTAATTTAAGGCCCGGGCTTTATAGTTCGGACCACTATTAGGTACAATTAATGGAAAAATTAATTGTTGTTTCAAAAAAGCCGTGTGTAGGACGCACTATGAAAGGGTAGAGTCAGACTGAAAAACCCAATGCCACAGCCGGTACTCGAACCACGGATCCTCCGGTCTCCGTCCAGCAACTCCAAACCACCGAGCCACCATGGCCAAGGCGCCAACATGACTTTAAATTGTCCAACTGACTCGTGTTCTTAATTTAATTCTCGTGATTCTTGTGATTTAATCAATTCACAAAGTTTTAAGTGATGTTCCGTAGGCTCCATGCATTAAAGCCAGAAGAAGGAAATACATTTTTAAAGGAATACGTAGAAGGTTAGCAAGTAACAATCAAATCTTTTACATCTTTCTGGCATTTGGGCGTGCGTGGACATCGCTAAAATAGATTTTTATCTGCTTATGAGTAATACTTAGCCCCGGTTGTTTACATATCGATAATAAGGACTACAGACTAAGAATTTGTGGTGAATATTAGTAATTAAGTTGATTTTCTATGTTTAACTTTCAAATATCTGCATTTTGAAGCAGATGTCGCATCTACGGACAGCTTAGCTCTAAAGTTTGCAGCAATTGACAAATTTACTCAACAGTTAAGCTCAGCAAACTGGGTGGGAAGAACCTTTACTGAAATTATGTCATGCTTTGATAAACATTTCTGCTATAACATAAAGTGCATGTATTTAAAGACAATATGTATGTGAGTGTGAGGTTATTCATCATAAGGGTTTCAGTTGTATTCCATCGTTCTCTGGATTCTTAGGCCACTGTTACTTTTTCTTCGGCCTGCTATCCTTCTTTCTTCTAAAAAATGCATGACTTTGACTATTACAGCGCCACCTAAAGGGCCCTTTTAGAGAGAACCTAGAGACTATCAACATATGGTCCGCATTCTTCGCTTCTGGTCCAGTAGAATCTTCTCTCTAGAAGAAGAAAATAGGTTCTATGATTAACCCCCCCCCCCTTTTTAATTTTACGTCCTATAACGTTAGGTGATACCGGACGGTGAATGAAGTGGGTGAAATGATGCTCAAATATGTCCAATGTCCATGGAGCTTACAGCTACCCGACATTCGTCTTTAAGAATGAGGGAAAACCCCGAAAAAACCTTATCCAGGTAAATCACCCTGACCGAGATTGGAACTCGAGACCTCTTGAACGTGAGGATGACATGCTACGATCTACTCCCCAATTAACTTGAGGTGGCATTTGAGTAAAGATGCGTACTAAGAGAATTAATGTTACCAATCCTGAAAGGAGACTGAGTATGATTTTATACATGTAGAGATATTGATGGTAGATGTATCAAGTACTTCACAGGTATAAATCACCTTCAGTCATCTTTTAGATTTAGTATTAGACTAATTATTTTAATGCGCATCTTTACTCAACTGCCACCGTAAGTTAATTGAACTGTACGCTACTGAGGCGGGCATAATACCCTGATGAATTAGTAATTTTTCATGAAAGTGAATGATACGTTATAAATAAATTTAAATCAAATATGTAAATTATGACATTTGAGATAAAAATAAAATCAAGTCACCAAGCGGAATGGCTCAGGCGGTTTAGTCTGTGGTATACATTCTGGAGGCCCGGTTGGATTCTACTTGACCCATAGGTTTCCGCGAGTCCCCAGGAGAATGCAGGTAGGTTAATTACATTCCCTGATTATCATGTCTCTCCCTGTCATCTTAATTATCATTTCACAATGTAATTCACAAAATAAACACTAGACAAAAGTATAATATCCATTATCCCAGCGCTAAACTTTCTTGCTTCCAGAAAGGTGTGTATTATGAAACTATCAAAATATTTGGCGCACTTCCTAATGTTCTTAAAGAAAAAGTTGATAATTTCGGTGCTTTTAAAAAAGCTGTTAGAGAGTACCTTTGCTCAAAATCTTTTTATTCTGTACAAGATTATCTGAATGACAAATTATCCTGATAATGCTTCTGTAGCTCTATAAGTAGTATTTAACTATTCCAATGACAAATCATTACTTATAAATATTTGATGCAAGCTGAAAGTTTATTTTTAATCTATATGTATTTAATAAATAACAAGAATGGTATCCATTGCAAAAAGGTTGAGACGTACTGGCATAAGCCAAGTGAAAGCTGGTTTAAAAAGTGTTTAATTTTGTATCAAATATAATTATCCCTGCTTTGTTTTCCATATTGTTGTTCATATTGCCTGTGTACTATAACATGTGTCTTATGTTAACTTTTGTACATATATACGCTATTAAACTTTATACCTCTAGACATGTTCAATGTTCACAGCCTTTTCTGGCTACAAGTGAACCTACTGAACGCAAATCAATCTAATCTAATCTAATCTCTCATCTGGTGGTCTGTTTCAGGGTAGAAGTGTCAGCAGGTATCTCGGTGGTGTCATGGCTCCTTGGGTCGGCCGTCCTCTGTCTCCTATCTCCTCACCCTTCCTCCCGGGGATCTCCCACTTGGGGCTTAGATACAATAAACCAAAGGTTTCGCTGCCGAATCCCTCCGTAGTGATCCTAATCCTAAACTCAAGTCAAATATAATGTTTAACAACATTCCTCTGCCATTTTGAGTATTTGGGTTGTCAAATAAGCTTCCACAGAAAAAGGGTTATACCTAGTTATTAAATTATTGAAACGAAAATTCAGAAAACGGTCAAAAATAGAACAAACGGATCTTGCCATGCCATGGCCGAGCGGTTAGACTGCTTGACTCTCACCAAGGCAACCTGGGTTCGATCCAAGGAGACCGCAAAGTGAGATCTGTGTTGGTCATCACGACACTGGGGCACGTTTTCCCCGCCATAACTCCAAAAATTGCTCCGTTGTCAGCTTTCCTTTCATCCACTTCGTCCTTATTCCGTTCATTTGCTTCCCTCACTCTCACTTCCAGAACCGAGCTGATCACCCTTCCCCGGTTTTCTCCATCTGATGCATTGTTGAGGATTCCTCACCCCACGCCTAAAATGACACAAGGTGTTGAGGATTATAAACAAACAGGACTGTGTCCCATATCAAGAGAAGAAGAAAAAGAATTATAGATCTGGAAAATGGATGCACACCAAAATGTTATGGATACAAGCAACGGATATGAAGTTTTTGACTAAAAACAAAGGCGTATTTATAAATTAGATCATAAAAATAGAGATGTGGAAGATTAATTGAAAGCAAATGAAATAAATGTAAACATGATTCAACACAATTCTGAATAGTAAACAGAATGGGTACTGCAAGACCGCCAAAATAAACGAACTATTACAGAATCTCCGGTAAAGGATATGTAGGCAGGCTATAAAAAAGGTTTATGGATTATTGTGAAGACAAAGCACACAAACCCATCTAAATCATAGAGTGAAGATGTTGCTGTTGATGAATTTTGGGGAATTAAGGACATTACAACATTATGAGATGCAACACACAGACAGAAAACTACGCTTGTAAAACTTAAAGTAAACGAATTATTGACAGCAATGACTAATTATCGTCTGCTAATGTTGTGGACAGCAGTTTTACCTCGTTATCATGGGGCTCTGTTTAACAAGTGGACGTCATTTGGTTATGGCAGATTGATGTCACTTAATGGCCCCAGCAATCGTTGGGCGATGTATTAACTTAAATTGATTATTAGTGGGCGAGAATAATTTGATTTAGGTCTCATTAGATTCTCGTTGCTACTATTGCAATTGTCCTAGATATGGATGGCGAAATAATGAAGCACTAATCCATTTCAGGAGGAAAATTATTATTTTCCATGTAAATTTTCTGCTAATTGTGCAAAACAGTTTACTGTAACCATTTCCCCTACTAGCTATCCTCCATTTTTAACAGCATATACTTGATACACAGCTACCAGAAGTGGTTAAAGTAATGAGAATCATTTGAGTACTCAAGCGAGTTTTAGATTCAGAAAGGTGAAGTTTTGTGGTTGTTTCTCTCTTTTAGGAAAATAGTCACAGAGAATGTAATAGTGTGACTTCATGGGCTCGAAAGATTAAAAATCAAGTTTGCAGGAATTCAAAACGTTCTTCATTCCCGTAGAAATACACTTGGTACACTTGCAGATCACAGCAGAATTACGTACCACATACAATGACAATCCACCAGTTCGTCTGTTGGAGGTCCACACTGCACTCACTACTCAATACCTTGCTGGAAACTGAAAACTCTGCAAGCATGCATGCATGCACACACTCCTATTTATACGCGAGCCAGCAGTTCTCGAGAATTCTCCACAATGGAGAAGTCGTACAGAGACTTCGCGGTCTTTCGAGGCATAAGGAGAGAGGGGAACGAAGATCCAGCCACCTCCGTGGCTTCCCCTCTCCCCACCCTATCTCGCCTCCTTAGGCACTAGCTCATTGGCGTAGCCGTGGCTTTAACGCTATACGTCTCCTTCCCTTCCTGCCATCTAGATTTGGCTATTCGGAACTGATGTCTCGCGACAATAGCAACTCAATATAACTTAGAATACAATATGTATATTCCGAATAACTTAGGTATCATGGCTGTAGTAGTTATTTTAGATATTTCATGTTTTGTTAAGAATAGTCAAAGAGATTAGTATTTGTAATAAAATAAAGAAGTAATGTAAAGTAGGTAATGGTGTAACCATGACAACGTGATATGACAGGCTGTTAAATGCTTTAAAAGATTTTGTTCTTCTGCTTATGAAAGGCTTAGGGGTAAGATGTGTATTTGTCTATCCAAGTGCGTGCAGAAAATAATTTTGTGTGCAGACTCAAACATGCATAAGTAGCGTGTGCGAAAGAAAAGCAACAGTTCATCGTGGCATCAACCGCTGTTTGTAAAAAGACTACATTAATAATATTTGTAATTGTATCAAGGAATTTAAAAATGTTTATCAGGAATTATGAGGGATGTTCAATAAAGAATTATCATAATTTTTTTGAAAGCGTACCTTTACTTACTCTCATAATTTTGATGCTCCTTCTCAAAATAGCCTCCCCTGAATGCGATGCACTTGTCTAAGGGTTTCTGCCAGTCTTCAAAGACATGCTGGAAACCATTTTTGAGAGATCCTTCAAAATCATCTCCGCAGCATTCACCACTGCTTCTGATGATGGATAATGCCTCCCACGAAGGCGTTTCTTCAAATTAGGGAATAGAAAAAAGTCACATGGGGCTAAATCCGGACTATAGGGAGGGTGACGGATGCACTTCACGTTGATTTTTGCAAGATATTCAGCAACAACACTGGCAATATGCGGCCGCGCATTATCGTCGTGCAGTATCCAACCTGCTTCACGGAAATGTGGTCTTTTGCGCCTGATATGGACCTGCAATGTTTTCAGGACATCCCTGTAGTATTGTCCAGCAACTGATGTGTGTGCATGTACAACATGCTGATAAACCATTCCATGAACATCAAAGAATGATATGACCATAACTTTCCCAGCATAAGCAACCACTTTTGTTGTTTGTGGGGTTGGTGATGAAGGAGATTTCTACGCTGAGCTCTGCTGTTTGCTCTCAGGATCAAAATGATGTAGCCATGTTCCATCAGCAGTGATTACGTTTGCAAGAAACTCCGGATTTTCCTCTAACATCAACTTTAACTGCATGTTACCTGCATTGTAGCGGTAGGCGATACTGAACATGTCTGAACTTACCTGGTTTTCAGAAGCGGAAACCAGGAGTACAAACAATGAAAGTACTACGGCGCGTTTGTTTCAGATTAGGCTGACAGAGTATAATAAGATTGAATTTTATTGCGAAAAATTAGGACCGTAAAACGATTATGATCTTTGTTTATTGAAGAGCCCTCGTAAACTTTCATCTGTGAACAAGAAAGGTATTGTTCATTCTTCAAAAATAGTAACACTATCTTTATCAGCCCCGTTACCGTTGGGAATCAAACATATCTCATTGCTCAACAATTACAGATGCGCCTAATTATCCAGAGTTGCAGGAGAAACTTATAGGTTTCTTCAAGATCGTCACTTAAGGTGAATAAATTAATCTGCATCCGCCTTCATCCCAAATAATCCTGATTCAAGTGGTGCCACAACGTGGTGCATCATCGTGCCACAACATGGTGCATCATCATAGCATCTTCAAACAACATCATTCCGCATAAAATTTAGCTTCAAGATGGCTTCCCAGCCTGGGGCTTCAAGATAATCCAGTCGGAGATCATCTTATAATCCTTCCAGAAAACTGCTTCATGGCTTATCACAGCAGTGGGAGCTTTTAATATCTCATTAAAACCATGCTTTAAGGCATGGTAGTTCTTTGAAACAACATTAAGCTCTATTCACCTTAATAATTCTTTAGTGCGGTTCTTTTGCTAATATAATATTGCACTGGCATTTGAGAATTTTAAATTGAAATATTACATTATTTTTACAATTAACTTTAAGTGTTTTTATAGTATAAAATGGCAAATTCCAAGCAACTGCAGTGAAATGATACCCCTTCAATATTCAACAATGCCATCACACCGATTATTTTACCTGCATCCTCCCCGTTTTTAACTACAGTAACATGTGACTAAAGTTGTCGAGGTTCGATGTTTAGCTCTGAATGGATGGCCAGTCCACTGTTATTGCTGTAGTGATCATGGTTATTCGAAACAATTGCTTTGAGGCACCGTAGAAAGTGGAATGAGAAGCGGATAATTCGTGCAGTAACGGGTTAATGTGTTACATTCATGTGAATTCTACTCATTCTTCTAAAAAGAATTATTATACAAGATTACTATATCTACTTGTTTTTTTTAAACCAGGTATAATTTAAGTTTGTACATGTAATCTTCTTGTATGTAAGGTAATAAGTTTTAGTAATCGATGGAAATAAATCATTTCTTCACACTAGCCGTATATACGCTAAGGTTTGGGATAGCGTCAACGTGAAAAATTATATGCCATGTCCGGGATTTGAACTACGGATCTCCTGGTTTCCGCTCAACCGCTCTAACCCATTGAGCTACCGTGACCAACTTGCCGTCATGACATATTCCCCATTTGACTCTTACATTTTCCCAGTAGGTCACTAGGGGCTCTCGCATTCGAGATACGCCATTTGTGGCGACTTACTATCGTATGTACTTCAGTCCCAGGCTTCATCATTTAACTTTTATTATTTTAGTTATTTGATGAAAATTAATCATTTATTCACACTAGCCGTATATAGGCTAAGGTTTTTGAGAGATAGAGTCAACATGACAGATTCAATGACATGGCCGGGATTTGAACCACGGATCTCCTGGTTTCCGTCCAGTAGCTCTAACCCATTGAGTTACCATGGACAACTTGCCGTCATGACATTAAATTCTCCATTTGATTCTTATTGAACTTTTCATGTTGACTCTGTCTATCAAAATTAATAGATTTTTAAAGAGTATGTCAGTTGTAATGACTTTCATGCCTTGAACCCTCCTCTAGAATGTTGTCTTCCTATTCGTGGGAAAAATACACACTCAGAAAATGTATTGATAAGATCTGCACACTCTAAAGTGAAACGTCAATGTGAACTCCATCGTTAAAACTAAAAATATGAATACAGAAGGCCTATTTCTTAGAAAACAAAGTCGTGCTTCGAGCCTTGAAGTTTCAGACAGTGGGCCTTGCACTTACCACGTTTATCTACTCACCCTAACGAAAAACTCCACTCTTCTATTCTAGGTTCTGTCGAAAGCATTGTTCTGTTATTTCACTGTTTGTTGTTAATGTATTCTTATTAGAGCTAATTTCGTTACACAGTGGCGTTATTGCAATTTTCAAACCTTTCGTTCATTATTTAAAATAATTGAGAATTAAGCACGTAATATTTATCAATACCTACCATCAATCAGCTCTTAATGAGGCAACGAACTGGGGGTTTCCAGTCAGGTCACAATTGTGTTTCTATTGACAACAATAACATCGCTGTAGAGCCGTGTGTCGCGTGTTTATTAATTAAAATGCCAGACCCACGGTTGATTTTGTGGTTAACGAAACAAGCAATGTAAAGGCTTTTGTTACGGTGGCCAGTTCGGTATTTAACGATGTGCATACGGTAGGGGTAGGTGGTTGCAGAGTGAATTGCATGCAATTTTTATCGTGATACACTAAATTTGAACTTTGGCGTTAATGGATTCCCTGTAGCATTTATATTTTATCATTATACATAGCCAAATACGAATAAGTTTTCAATAGTTTCTGCGAGGAAATAATAATCTTGAAACGCGTGATTATTTATTCTTTCTGGAAATATATTTCATATAGAAGGCATAACTGCAGATGACAAAAACCACTATCATCTTCTTAGACATAGTTTATGTTAAGGTACTAATAAGATGGTTGGGAAATAGTATTCAGAGAAATCTACATTTAGACTTAGAAAAGCGATTTAATTAATCTACTATTTTTCTAATGGTACAGCGAGTATTGCATTCCGATTAAAATGTCATAGTGAAATTTCAACGAGGTATATCTTCTGAGGTATCCTGTTATATTGTAATCAGCAAAAGGCAAAAACAAGGCATTTTTAAAAAATACCTGTGTTTTAAGTTACCTATGTGTATGGTATGTTATGGTACGGAATTGAATGGAAGGTGGGGCGGAGGGACAGGCTGACGGACGGATGGATGAATGGACGAATCAAGACAAAACAAGAGAAGGTAAAACAAGATTAGGGCAGGTAGGTGAGAACATACGTAGAGAAGGTAGATGGGGAAAGCAGTTGCGTAGGGTAGGGAAGAGTAATGCAGATTAGGGAGGGTAGCAGTGAGGCAAGTAGATATTAGGTAAATTTGGTAGTAAAGTCTGATTTTTAAAAGAAGATACGCGAAGGTCATCTGTTTCACCATGTGGGTAGCGCAATGTTGCCCACCAGATACCTTTACAAAGGTTAAATGGCACACTAACACTCATCAATTATATGATATACAAACAGTATTTAGTTTAACGAGAAACACAAGAAAATCCCGATCATAATAAACTCACAGAAAAGCAGAAATATAAACATTAATATTTGCTTTCAATGTTTGTAGCCAGTGTTTTGTTTCCATGGTGCCACATATTGTAAGAAATGATCATCATACCAACACACAAAATTCGTCCAGAAACTTTGCCCGCTAATTTCAAATGTATTAAATTAGTACATTCAATCGAACTCAAGTGACATTATTCCGTGCATCCAAGGGCCGGCATGCACGTGCGCACGGGCATTTAAATTGTCATGTGAGGGTATTTAAATTCCTGAAACTCAAATTTATGGAGAATTTAAAGTCATATCGGCACGTTGGCTATAGTAGCTCAATGGTAGAGTGGCTGGACGGAGACCGGAGGATCTGTGGTTCAAAACCCGGCTATGGCATTAAACTTTTCAGTCTGACTCTACGTTTCCACAACTTGACCTACACACGGCCAGTGTGAAAGAACAATTAATTTCCATTAATTGACTTAATTGTGGTTAACTATAAAGCTCGGGCCTTAAAGTACTTACATGTTGTAAGTCGCCATTAAGGTAGTTGTCTTATGTATTTATGAGAACTCCTAAGTGGTTTACCGGGGAAAATACGAGTCAGCTGGAGAATTTAATGTCATAACGGCACGTTGGCCACAGTAGATCAATGGTAGAGCAGCTGGACGGAAACCAGAAGATCCGGGGTTCAAAATCCGGCTATGGCATTGAATTTTTCTGTCTGACTCTACGTTTCCACAATTTGAGCTACACACGGCCAGTGTGAAAGAATAATTAATTTCTCATAATTTTAGTTGGATTATGATACTATAAGGTTCAAAGTATTTTATTAGCTCAAAAAAAGTATTATATCGGTGCTGCATTCCCTTAAAAAAACTGTGGAAACTTTATAGAGAGAACTGAATGCTTTGGTTTAAACAAATGGGCAAATAAAAATTTTCGATCCCAATGAAAATTAAAATGTCCTTCCGCCCTTAGTGGTACACATACGAGAGTGATTCTTTTTTTCTGGAAGAAATACACTTTTTAAGTAAACGCTGAAGTCCATATGACGATGCTCTTTTGTAAGTCAAACACATTAAAACCTCATAGATTAGAATCCAAGATATTCGGATATCACTACATAATACATGAATCCTTGCACTTTTGTACAGTAGAACCAGTTCCTTTGAAAACGTAGTCTCAATTGGTATTTAAAATTAAAACGTTTAGTATCAGGTCTTAACGTTACAAGAGGGAAGCCATTTATTCCACAAAGGGGATGACAAAGCTTTACTACTTGCAATGTTTTCCGAGCCACAAAGTTTTGAAAAAGCCTCAAAGCCATGAATGGTTTCAGGAGTTCGTAAAAAAGGCAGCCATGAGCACAATAAAAAGAGAAGGCGCCCTCATCGTAATTGCTTTGTAAAATGGAGCAGTAAAAGTATTCCTGATGGAACGGCAATCCATTATTCCCAATTCCACGAAACACTCTGTAGAGATGTTGGTTTTGCTTGTTTTTACAGCCAAAGGCCACTGGGCTGAGGAATGCTCAATACGTTAAGACTCTGATATTGCATGCTTGCTATTACACAGCTCACAAACAACAAAGAAGTTGTTTAGTGTCGAGGACGTTAAATTCAAGACATTGCTTAATGATTTTGTTCCACTTCCACGAATTACACCTACTTTTTAATCCTGTAGGCAAGAAAATGAACTTAGTATAGCGAATCATATTATACATCAGGAACAAAAAGATTATGTACTGCCCTTTAGGAGTGTTCGCTCCAAAATTTCACAAAGTACCTAATATCTCCGAACCTTTAAAATTTCCTCCAAGGGAAGGGCTTCAGCTTGAATACAGACCCATACACATCTTAGAAGCTCCCTAACGAATTCGCTTATGTAATGTGAGGGTATTGGTGATTGGGATTTCATTACGGAGGGGATTCGGTATCTAGGCTACCATGCTGAGCCCATAGTTTCAATGTCCCCAATTGGGGGCATCTCCGGAAGGAAGGATGAGGCGAAGGAGACAGAGGGCGCCAACTCAAAGAGCCACGACGGTACAGAGGGCGGAGTCCCTACAGTTTACTTGGATAGAGACTTCCCCCGAAGGCCAGGACAACGAACTCGCTCCCCCACAGCAGTTCAGCCCTAATGGTACCAAGGCAGGCGATCCGAGCTCCAAAGATCCCACGCTGGCGGTCAGGAAATGGTCCAAGCGGAGTAGCGGAGCCCGGCAACCGACCTAATGGAGGAAGAAGTACTTTTCCTCAGAGCATATCATCCTTCCATGCACCGCCGAGACTCCCACTGACACTTCTACCCTGAAAGAGACCACCAAATGAGAGACGATATGAAATGATAATGGAGATGAAATGGAGGGACAGAAAATTCGGGGAATATAATTAACCTACCCAGCATTCGACTAGCGACCCTGGAAAACCCCCGAAAAATCCATGGTTAAGGTAGGTCAGCCACGGGAATCGAACCCGGGCCACCCGAATGTGGGCTACTGACGAATCCGCCGAGACATCCCGCTCGCTAAGTAATGTGAGATATCTCTTTAAAAGATGCACGGATCAGGATGTAATGTTGGCACAATGCATTTGAAATGGCAAACAAATTGACTCCTTAATGAAATAATGCCATGATGTACACTGTTCAAAAAATAAGAACTATTAATTGCTGTCATTTAATTGACATACAATAGAAAACAGAAAACTTCGAGGAACATACGGAGAAATGAAGACCTCATAATTCCAAAAACTCTTATTCATGACCAGCTATCTTAAACAGAACATTATTCTTTTGGCAATTACTTTGAACATTTTATTTTTTTATTTTTACCTCTAATATCACGGGAACGTTAAATGCGAGCTCATCGGAATTTGAGTCTCAAGTTTGTTTTGTACTAGATATTCTACCGATATTAACTGGCTGGCTTTGCTTCATTGCTTTCATAGGTTTGCTTCTTCTCTTCGAATAGCAATGAGGGTATCCCCCTGTACAAAACTTGGTGATTTGGCTTCCAAAGTTAACTCTTTTGCCTATTACAAACAATAATCAATAAATGGGTTTATTCTGAAAGCTGTATTTTATGTTTTGTCCTATATGGTTTAATTTTCTCTTTATGGGTATGAGTGGAAAGTTACATTTATAAAGCTTATTTTAGTTTTATATTTCCAGTTATTGGAAGGGAGATACCTTGATGGTGATGATGATTATGATGATGATGATGATGATGATGATGATGATGATGATGATGATGATGTCAGTTGGCACTACAGGCCTTGATCTCCCTAACCACCCTCTTCCATTCTACTCGGTCCTCTGCTTTTCTTCTCCAGCCTTTAATCTCCAACTTTCTCAAGTCATCTCTCCATCATCTACGCATCTTTTCCTGGGTCTTCCTCTTCTCCTTCTGTCATCAAGCTTTCCTATGAATATCTTCTTAAGTACACTAATTTCCGGCATTTCTGCACATGACCAGTCCACCATATTCTTCCTTATTTAATTTTCACTACTATATTTGGTTGTCCAAATAGCCACTGGAACTATAAGTTAGTCCGCACTTTCCATCCGTCCAAGTCCCTTACCGCTCCAAATATATTTCTCAGGATCTTCCTTTCCCACCGTAATAACCACTGTTCTTCTCAGGTTGTCAACACCCAATTTTCACATACACACACAAACACACACACACACACACACACACACACACACACACACACACACACACACACACACACACACACACACACACACACACACACACACACACACACCATACGTGTATATTTCCCCTGAGAATTATAAGGTCGAGTGGGCAGGCCTGGCGACAACCCATGGTATATCGAAACTGATACTGTCCAGCAACGCAAAGAAGGTCTCTGAAAGGTATGTGCTGCCTTACACAGTGGGACAAGGACAACGAATGTGTGTGACAGAGAATGCATGCTACACAAGGAGCAGACCGTTTTAAAATAACATGCGCCCAATTCACTTTGTACACTAAAACCGAGAAGATTCCTTCACAAAAGTAGAAGCCATCAGAATATTTTTGAGTGGTCTGCAACTGTACTGACATAGGGTGTCATAAACTGTCCTGGGAGGGTGTGGGGACCTTTGCCAACCCCTCTGCATCTCAGGCCTCGGAAACTAACTCTCCTGTGGAGTACTGTACAGCTGATCGGAGGTTTCTCTAAGATCAATGACTTCACAACGTAGGCCACCAGGTGTCACATAGAAGTATGAACGGATGGCTTAAGAACTGTATTCAATAAAATAATATACAAAAACTGTTTTCCAATTTCTGTCACCTAAGTCTCTGTATACACTTTTAATAACAAAAACACTTATCAGTGACCTTAGTCTACCTTTCAGGTAATGGAACAAAGGACAGTTATTAGTGAAAAGGGTGACTAGTAACTCGGACAGCTGCAAGGTTGCTCTTCTGTGTAAACTATACATTCCGTCCTAACACGGAGGATTTTGCACAATATGGAGCGCTATACGAACGCCGAAATGACGGTTATGGTTTTGATAGACGGAAGAGTTCAACAAACGCACGGTTAATATAGTTTAATTAAAAATTTGAAATGTAAAAATAGTTAGATAAATGATAATATTTCTTTGTTTAACTTCAGAGCAATTTGTTATGATCTTAACTGTATAATATTTTCAACCATTTACTGAAAATATTAACAGTTACAAATGCTTTACTTAGTATTATCAAACAAGTAAAATAAAATGCTCGTCTCACTGCATAATTAATTTAGTTTTGGTTAATTTATCTATAATTATTTGATGTTGATTCTGTTGTGTCTATCATTTAACACTTCCATCCTCAACCTCACTATCATCAACTTTCATCTAAAAGGTATAAGTTGAATATGTCCACCAGCGTAACACACTCATAAGCTATAATTAAGCTATAGCTACTTTATTGCAGTTTCATAAGCCAATGAATTTCTTAATAATAGCAAGCTACTGCGGAATATGCGGGTATGTTAAGAGTTGCAGCACGCGGCACGACGTGTGACCTATACCTGCGACCTCCAACAGCGTTAGGCACGCGTCGTTGCTGCTGTCACTGCCTAATCCACTCTCATTCTGGAGCATTTTTATGCGGCTCTATAGGCGGTAAAATCTATCTATATATGTCACATAGAAACTGAGCAAATACTTCTATATGTTCATTCGGAGACATTTTGAAACACCCTATATATATTCCCGTAGGGTAGGGGATTCGTCCCCTTCAGCTGCCGTGGTGCGGGCGCTGAGGATCCCTAGCACTCGTGGTACCTCTGAAGTTACTAGAGGAATCTCGGGCCGAATATTTGAGCCTCTCCCTTGTTCGGATTGGGTTGGACTCGAGGGGGCAGTGTTCTCGATGCCCGTGGGAGATCGGGAACGTCTTCGGACGGGGTTGAGGGAAGCCATTAATATTCCCGCGTACTACCCAGCATAGCTAGTAGAAGGTGTGCTAGATCACCAGGCGGACCCACCGAAATCATATCGGTACCCTTCCCCTTTTGGAGTAGGTGCGCGTAAGTGGCGTATCCACTTCCATCCCGTCTTGAGTCCACAGGACCAGATGGGGGGCTTGTTAATCTGTAGATCTTGCCCTATGGAAAGTCCCACGGAGGTGCCGGGCGCCATTTTTGAGACAGCCCGGTAACTCCCGGGATGAAGGAGGCACAGGTCCTTGGTCCTAGGGGTCCAGGACTAATGGGAGTAGAGAGAGAGAGAGCCTAGGAAGATTTGTTTTAAGGGGGACGTATGCAAATATTCAGGGTCTTACATAAATAGCCATAACATCCAAAGTGTTCAAGTCAGAGAAGTGAAACTTAGTATACTCATTTAAAATAATACAGTGAATATGCAGAATTTTTTGCATAATTTTTCATTGTTTATAACTAATGCTACATATTTTTTCTATATGCAGAGATATTTACAAACTTAAGCCCATTTTTTTTTTTTTTTTTTTCAAAATTCACATATGCTATCTTTCTGAAATTTGGTATGTTATTTTAAAACACATTAGAAATGAATTTGTTGGATTAGATTTCTTATTGAAGCTTTATAAAATTTAAAAAAAAAATGTTAATCTTATGCATCCTTAAAAAACTAAAATAATTTCATATATTTTGTATCGTCACATTCCATCTGGAGTTTAATCTTAAATTCTAGAACCAACAAAATGTTCATTGTAGCATAAGAAAGCTGTGTGCTAAATTGCATCGCTGTAGATGAAGTAGTTTGAGAGAAAAATGGGTTGAAGTTGTAGAAAATGCAAGTTACGGAGAAAGGTTATTAAAAATACAGTAAGTATTATTCAGTTTGCCTTTTAATTTTAAGTCAGAACTTCCCATATCCATAGCCTGTATCCTCATTCTGGTCGTCTTCAGCCTTACTTTTTAAATTCCTCTTCTGTCATGCTTCTCTTTGCATTAATTTCATAGCTCTTTCTGCACCAGGGATGCGAATGTTGTCGATACTCTGCAAAATTGTTTCCATAAACACACCAGTTTGATACCCTAACTGATGCATAACTTTCTTTCTGCCAACATTCCCATCATTAAACACTATTGCAGTATCAAATGTAGGATTTTTTATCACTTTGGAAGACAAATGATGTTTTGGGACGCCTTTTCCATATCAAACTGTTGAGGCTTTCATTTGGGTTTTGTGTCTCTCCATCTCTCCATAGCGACATTTTTTTAGCAAGTCTGGGTGTGCTAAGAATTGGTAGGTGGGCTTTATAGATTCCAAGACAGCTGATGAAAGACTATGTGTTGCTACTATGCTACTATGCAACAGTAGGGCATTTAATTTTTTAAAAGTACATACAGACCACGTATTGTCATAATATTTTGGTGTTTGTTAGCTAACACTATATACTATTTTACAAAACAAAAGAAATTAGAATTTTTGAACATTTTCTCGTACGTCTCCCCTTAAAATATAATTTTCCTTACAAAATTCTGTTGTCTAGAAACTAGTTGCTGTTCTCTTCAATTCTATTTCATCTGTTCGGTTCAATGCATCAAAATAACACCAAGCATGTATTCGTTGGGAAATAACTACTAGCAAGTGTGTCAGAAATTTGTTTCCGCATGCGTTTGCGAATTAACGGATTATAACATAATCCTAAATTACGTCAGATTCTAAGTAAGATAAAAGCTAGGTGCCACTTGATATACCTGTGTGAACTGATTGTTTAAAAGCTTTTCAATATTATACCAGAAAGTTTCGCAGAATTAAACCTTTGACCACAGTATTAAGAAGGGCACAATCCTCAATTATCCCGTGTAGCTATTTCAGGATCACAGCTGAAATAACCGCTCATTACTAGCTGAAAAAGGTATCATAAGTAATTTAGGGCACTTTTCCTCTCAATCATTGTATAATACCGTTATTGTATGGAATTTCCTTAAATTGCAGCTAGTATACTTCCGCTGGTTTACAAAAATTCATTGATATAATTAGGGAATAGTTTGGATGATTTACCGGGATGTGGCCACGTGCAGAGTCGCCTGAACATGGTGTGAGGGCCATGAACCAAAGGTTTGCCGCCGCCGTCGCCGCTTGAAGGGAAACTCCATTCAGGTCTATATTTACACGACCAGCAAATTACACAGCAAAATTTGAGCGATTTTGCTCAGTTCGCCTCCTCTATATCGCCAGGTAGTGGATACCGTACTATTATGGCATTTTGTAAGTAATAATTTCCTTAAGTGGTTGATACGCATTTCCTAAATGATTCTCAGGTAAAAACAATAATTACGCCCTGCTTCCGCCGCAATTTAGGGTTCTCCAAACGTTAGAAGACTAAGAACAGCTTTGCACACAAGGAATTTCCATTTCAAGGGAAACATCCACAACAAACATGACTGATTACACATAGTTATACTTTAAAATTAGAGTGGCAAAGCTGATATACCATCTGCTAATGAATAACATAAATATTTACAGTCCATGTAGCAACATTAGGTTAGGAATACGATAAACGGTTTATTTTAAATACCTCACGCAGAATGGTCTTATCCCACAAATGCTAAAACTGCTTATTCATAATAATCTATTTCACACCCCATTTTAAAGACAAAAAGTGAACTTTTACCGAATATATACTGCATGCTCCCTAAGTTTACTGATATAGTTTTATTTCATTTTTATTTCATTTACGTCCTCCAACATTATGTCTATCGCACGATGTCTTAAATGAGTACAACGATGCGTGAGCCAAGGGACTTTAGAATTTAAAGTAACCTGACATTCATCTTACAGAATAGAGGAAAACTCAGGAAGAAACCTTATTGGGATAACTCATCCTGACCGAGATTCTAACACGGGATCTCTTGATTTGAGGCAGACATGCTATCACTTACGCAACAGAGGTGAGCGTGTATTTCATATGACTGTCTTCCCTGAAGATAGGTTTATTTTCTAAATTGATATATTTTATCAGAGTATATATACATACATGTATTCCCTAAACAACTAAGAAACAAAACATTAACTACAGAGTAAGAGACCATTTCCATCTAACAGTTATAATTTAGCTATTTTCAATAATTTCCAAGAATTACGTAGAAAATGAAGCTAGCCAGAAAAGCAATAAATATTACACAAATAAAAATATTTGCTAGTAAGGCTTCAATTATCTTTGAAATTGGTGTTGATACTTCTTTTCAAATGGAAATCGATTTCGCAAACAAATCGCTTGCATCCTCAGTCCACAGATAAACTCCGTTGTCAAGGATACCGGTTTACACACTTTTCTTATGTGTTTTTAGTATTACCAACATCTGAAAACGAAAAAAAAACTAAAAATTGAATCAAATGCCGGTACGTCAAAATTCATTCTGCGATGTTTACTTTTTAAACTAAATACCTTTTCCTACACTATTAAATCTATCGGAACATTTAATTGCTTTAATAATTTCAGTTCAGGATTTATTTCATGGTTAAATGACCAAAAATGATCTGCTAAGGCCGATTTATCAGTTTTTTTATACTTAATATTACGAAAATGTTCTTCCGTTCTGGTTTACAAATTACATTTGGAAATTAATTTGTATTTATTCCTAATTTAATTTAAATTTATAATTTAATTTAATTCCAAATTTCCAATTTAATAACTAATAATTAATAACTCATCGTGCTTACTTCATATCAGTAAGATATACTGAAACCTAACAGGATTCAAGTTTTCTATGGCGTATCTTCGTGATTTAGTCTAACTTCTAGGCATATCTTGGTATTCTTCATACAGCAATTTTCTCAGTCATTAGTTTCCTTTCATTTCAGTTATTTCTTCATCTTTTCCATTTGCAAGTTTGGTGGCAGTGAACTGCAATGCACAGGTTATGGCGGTTCCTCCATGAACAGTAGCATAAAACACTTTACCCTAATCTTTGTACAGCAATATAGAATGGAGGCTGGCCCAGTAGCTCGGTCGATGGAGCACCTGCTTGGCGTGCTAGGGGTCTCAGTTTCGATTCCCGGCAGTGGGGATTTTTCTCCGACCAAGGTAATTCCCCATTTTCCCCAGAGTCAGGAAGTATGCATGAGATTGCGAATGTGTACGTGATCTAATGATTAAAACCCAAAGAATATGAATTAACACCTTCGACATGTTCCAAAAGGAGAACGGCCGCCGATATGAGAATATGGAAACATTAATATATACATGCGGAAAGGTTGGGTCATTTAAGAATGCCGGTGTGCCGCATCTGGAAATATTAGGGACGCCGCCTTCCTATCACTGTATTTCGACGCTAAAATCCATCCAATCGGAAGCTTCAGAGACGATCATTATGTAAGAAAAGAACATTATAAGAAGTGTTCCATGCAACACTCACTGACAGACACCTCATTACGAGACTTCAGTATTTCATTTTAATTATGAACCTTGTGTAAGTTCAATAAGTGTTCCGATACGGATTCTAAGAAGAACAATTGCCATCCTAATCATTTCAAAGAAATTCCCTAAATAACTGAAATTTAATGACAGATCGTTCATTTGCTTTTAAATTCTGCGTAGATCTGGTCAAGGAAGTGCTATTTCCAGCAGAGCTGTTTGCGATGCAAGTTAATCTTCCAGATTTAATGCTTTGCTTTTTGTAAAAACTTGATAACATCATCACATTTAGGCTGCACAGTGATGAAATGCCATGAAAATTAAAGCCATATGAAAGTTTACTAAAACAAAAGACAGCGCCTTGAAGATTAAACTAATTTAATGTCACGGGCAGAAAAACAATTGCTACCATGTCATCTAGCATTTTCATCACACTTTGCAGTCTCGCCAGCGGAGACCCAATTAACACAGCGCCGACTACAAAACACAACACAATAATTGTTGGACGCACTAATTGCAGTGCACATCTGCTGGACGCGGTCGCCCACCGGAACACGCCAAATTAACGTACTCTATCTGCCGGAGCTTTCGTTTGCACAATCGTTAAGCTAAATAGATGGCAAGTTTTGTTACTGCATTCCATAGGGCAGAAACGTAATTATTCTTTCCGTAATTTCAAAGCAGCACTATATGAATTATTTTAAATAAACCCCATGAAGACTTAAACGGCTTCTACTAGCATTAAGATCCTACAATGTATTTCAAATAACTAAAATCCAGAAAAGTGATAATGAAGACACTCACTTAGACTTTTAGAGCAGGGGAAGACAGGTAGTGGCGGTGTGACATCAGCTCCGCCAGCTCTCCCCGCAAAATATGCTCCCTAACGAAAGGTAGGTTAGCGTGTGACGTCACCGCGCTGATTACGGCTGTCGAAGGGAAATGAATAGTTTGATGTGCGGCTAGGAAAGATAGGAAACGTATCGGTTATTAATAATATGTGCAACTTACATCTTGGGTGTTGTAATATTAATGCTGAATGCTTCAACTACATAATTGGTCACAGTTTATAAACAATTACATTTTGGCTCTGTGCAATGAGAAAATATATAAAACTTCAAACTCGAGTTTATCTGAAGGACAGGCATATTATAAAGTGAATAAAATAAAACAAAGTAATTTTCTCTGCTAAATAGAGGAGATCCATTCAATACAAAATTATGTGGACATATTCCGACACGTTCTGTTTCGTTTTTCTTTAACTAGTTAATCAATGTCAGAATTCTGTTCTCACTTCCTCATTAATATATGCAACTTGGTACCACACGGCTCTTGCCTGACGTCACAGGCACTGCAGGCCAGGCTCCCAGCTGAAATACGTCACAACTCTTGTAGCTGTCTTCCTCTGTTCTAGGGATACCATTATTGTTGAACAACTATAGGTGTTTTATAACGGACATAGCTAAATAATGCAGAAATAAACGTTGAAATTATTTTACTTATTAAGAAACTGTTATATTAGAAATTTTCAAACTAATTATGTAACATTTAATCCAAAAACAATAAATGAAATAAACACTTAATGTACTGAGAGACTTACATGTTGCCAATATTATTATTCACATTTAAAAGCATTAAAAGAAAAGAAGGGAAACAGTTCAAAGCACTGGTTATTTATACTGTTCAAAAATACCTAATTTATCTCCGTTTGATAGTCAGCATGAAAAATTCAATGCCATGACCGGGATTTAAATCGTAAATCTCCTGGTTTCCGTCCAATCGCTCTAACCCATTGAACTACCATGGCCAACTTGCTGTCCTGACATTAAATTCTTCATATGAACAGTGTATCTCCCCGATATCATGAACCTTAGCATATGTACAGCTAGTGTGAAGAAATGATTAACTTTCATCTATTAACTTAAAAAGGTAATAAGAGTTTAATGATGAAGCCTGGGTTCATATACTTACGATACTAAGTCGCCACAAACGGTGTATCTTGGGTGCGAGAGCCCCTAGTGATTTACCGGGGAAATATATGAGTCAAATGGAGAATTTAATGTCATGAGGGCGAGTTGGCCATAGTAGCTCAATGGGTTAGAGCGATTGGACGGAAACTAGAAGATCCGTGGTTCAAATCCCGGCCATGGCATTGAATTTTTCATGTTGACTGTATCAAAAATCTCAGCCTATGTAAGGCTAGTGTGAAGAAATGATTAATTTCCATCAATTAACTTATCTTTGTTTCTTTGATTTGTTCATACACAGGTGAGCTATACGTACTTAATATTGGTGAAAAAAATTATCTTGTGATTGCCGTGGTTGTTGCCGGATTTATTCGCTGTCCTTCTGTAGCTTTAAAACAACGACGACGACGACAACGACAACGACAACGACAACGACAACGACAACGACAACGACAACGACAACGACAACGACAACGACAACGACAACGACAACGACAACGACAACGACAACGACAACGACAACGACAACGACAACGACAACGACAACGACAACGACAACGACAACGACAACGACAACGACAACGACAACGACAACGACAACGACGACGACGACGACGACGACGACGACGACGACGACGACGACGACGACGACGACGACGACGACGACGACGACGACGACGACGACGACGACGACGACGACGACGACGACGACAACGACAACGACAACGACAACGACAACGACAACGACAACGACAACGACAACAACAATAACAATAACAATAACAATAACAATAATAATAATAATAATAATAATAATAATAATAATAATAATAATAATAATAATAATAATAATAATAATAATAATAATAATAATAATAATAATAATAATAATAATAATAATAATAATAATAATAATAATAATAATAATAATAATAATAATAATAATAATAATAATAATAATAATAATAATAATAATAATAATAATAATAATAATAATAATGGTGCGACAGCCCATAGAGGGCCAAGGACTTCCAACCCGACTGCCGAACTCACGCCCACTTACGCACGGCAGAGGTGGACGATCACCAACCGATACGGAGAGATATTGTCAGTATCTTGGCATCCCCCAGCGGAATGTTGGTTTCCGTGACCAGAGCCGCTTACCTAGCGTAAGCTCCTCACTTTCCTCACGATTTTGAGTGGGCACCGGTCCTATACTCGGGACCTAATTTAAAACAATATCCACGAAATAATAGCAATTAAAATTTAGGTTTTGTAGTGACAAAAATTGTTTCATTTCTGGAGCATACTGGGAAGAGATTCATTATTGAAGCTATTGCATCATCTTATATTCATATACAAGAGGACATTAACTTAGCTGACCGTCAAATTAGTCCGAGCAGCATCCCGAAAATATTGATGCCTCGCTCAACCTGCCTGCTGTTTGATGACGCAAGGGGAAGATTAAAATATTCAAAAACCATGCGGAATGTAGCTTAACACAGATTAACATAATGTATAAATTAATGACCAAATTAATGTTTCTCACATGAGTACCAGAAAAACTTATTATAACGGAAATGCGGATGATTGTGCTGAAGGGCAAATTCAGGAACCTGAACGAATACTACAGCAGTGAATAATACATATAATACATGGAATTCATCAGTAGTATGAAATGCGTATGCCTATATACAGAAAATCTTGCATGCATAGGGGAATCAAATTTCACATTACAAACAGTGACATTGAAGTATGATTAAGGGATTTGTTTGTTGTATTTTGTTTAATTTACATCCTCCAACATTAGGTCATATCGGAAGAAGAATGAAAAATGTTCAAATAATTCTGGGTTCCATAGAGCTTTGAATTACCCGAAAAGGATTAAGGGAACACTGTATATCGAATGATGCCTTCTTTAATTTCACATATATTTTATAATTTAAGGCAAATAGTTATTTTTAAGTATATGTATTTTTAAATATATATGGTTCTAAATATAATGCGGTTTTTCATATGTACAGCACACGAAAAATAAACAAGACGTAAGAACATTTCATGCCTTAATTACCTCTGAACCAGTGGATCTTGATAATACTGCACCTTCAATTTAGAATTATTTTTGTGGTCCCTTCTCTTTACTTTTTCTATCAGGAATCTTCTATCTTCCGCTTAAATATATTGCCCATACTCACGTGTAATATGGTATAGAAATTACATGGAAACATCTTGGCAAAACTAATCTAAATGTCATAGAAAATATTAAAGGAATTTTTTCTTAAAAAATCATTATGCCTATCAATGTATACTCCATCTCGACTGGTATATATTCTGGCTAGCGAACCTTTCCTCGTTGAGGAACTGCGACTTGACTTGATTTTACCCTGGACAGCAGCATACTACCATCTACTGAAAAAGCTGGAAGGCAAACGAAAGAACATGTGTATAGATTTTTATTACACAAATGCCATGATTAACAAAGAATGGATGAAAACTGAATATGACCTTTGCCCTCTGGTGACAGGACTAATGGTTCACGGCTTCTACCATCGAGTTTGCAAGACAGAGGTACGTCCATGCGTCTGATAGTCTGCCAATGCAGATTATGCGGAATATAGTGTGACAAGTAAAGTCTGTTTAGTTAACGCGTGTGCACGTCGGCCTCTGCCTTTGACGAACCGTTATAATCGTTTTACAATCCCCGACCCTTCCTCTCCCAGATCTTTCTGCAAGGTTGCCACCTTTCACGATAAGTCATGGGTATCGTACGAGGTTTCGTCTAAATAAATTATCTTATGTCCATTGCTGCGAAACTTCCTTACTTTTGAGATTATATATCGCCAAGCTACAATGCTACTGGATTCCATAATAAGCCTTAACCCATTCGAAGTGTGGTATTTGAAACCCAGCTCCTTTTACATAGACTCTATAAATTTCTCGACGAATTAAATCGCATGTGAAATTATCTACTTTAGAGAAACGTTTCCTTTTGTTTTCACACTTGATCGGCGTCTTTGGTATTCCTTTCGTCACAATATTTCTTACTGTATTTCTGTGAATACCCAGAATTTATCATCTGGTTCATTGCACGACCCCTTACCAAGATTATTTTTCAGCACATATTTATATGTGTTCAAAACAAGCGCTTGAATTTGCTTAGAAACGTTCCCCTTATAATTTTGTTTTTTGAGGGTTTTCCGGTAACATAACTCGGCCCAGTTATTCACGTTGTCATCACTTTGATTATTTTCACTTGACTGAAAGTTATCTACTACTTCATTTGCATTTACCACTGCATTTCCCTCCCACGGTCTCCATATTGCGATACACAACGAATTTCTGCACATAATGAAACAGATCAACTGGAAGGTGTAACTTTGGCAACTGAGACTCCACGTGGTGTAGACATGCAACTGTCAATTCGAGAAAATCAGGGTTGCGATTGGTCCTCAACGACAGGTTCCATTTCTGAAGTGTGGAGATAGATTTATGACGGTCATTAATGGGCGGGAGGCTCAAGTTCCTTTGTGTATGGTTTGTACTGAGAGGACATCCCTAAATTCATTCTGCAAAGGCTAAATTTTACGCATATGTAAGTATGTATATTTTATTACGGCTATTTGGCTGCAATCATCATCATCATCATCATCATCATCATCATCATCAACAACAACAATCTCTCTCTGTCACATATCCACACAGCATATGAAACTGTCCCCAAAATTTCGCAAATAAAATAAATCCGTAATTAAATTTCACCTTTGGAAAATTATTTAAAATGTGCAATCACTTGCTAATGGAAAGAGTCAGGTTACTGTGAGTATTTTGATGTGCGTAGGAACGAAATCGCTCACCTCTATAATGTTGGCTGATCACACCAATTACACATCTTCGGCCATATTTACCTTCCCATACACCTCCTGCAACAGGCGAATCCCAAGTCGGAATACAAGTCTTGGGGCAGAAAAAAAAAGGAAAGCAAGAAAACATAAAACTCGGGATAATTAATGTTTTGAGAGACGTGGAGCGAAATGGTTGTTCCATACCCCAGAAAATAATGACGAGCCTAAGGCAAGGTTTTGGCTCCATGGCATTGCCAAGCCCTTCTCAGCAAAAGAATTCTTCAGCCGTGATTTAGGGAGAGGGGGGAAAAAGAAAATCTCTGTGAAGAGCTTTCCTTTCATGCATAAGGACGGTGGACAGCCTGCGGGATGACCCATAGTCGCCACTAACAAGGCCGCCTGGTAGAACATGCGTTTGGACTTGTTCAAGAGGTTTAGAATCGGCCCACTGCCCCGGGTTACACACAATGCTCTTTACAGAAATAAAAGACTGCACAGTCCTTATTACAACAAACTCATTTTTATGATTTTCTGTTTTACTTCACACGTTCAGCCTCAGAGTAGAACATGGTGAAACAAACCTAACTTTCCCAAACGCTGTTGAAAATTGGCTAGGAATATTTGTGCAGTAACTTAAGGCGACGCATGCATAATTCATCTTAATAGCGCTGATGATTTCTTAGGAAATTTTAAGCACATAGATAAACTCTAGGGTTCTGTGTAATTCAACTTAATTGAAATTTCTTTAGAAGAAACTAATATGCCATACTGTGGTTCATTTAATACAGCATTCATAAAATTATCTAGCTTTGCATACGAGACGTAAAAGACGAGAAATATTCATCAGCAAACTGCGAATCACTTGAAATTCAGCTGACAACCTATGCAGCTTTGCAATTTTGTGACGTTTTAGGACTTTTCGAAATGAATGCTAGATGACCAATGTCTAACCAAAAGTAGCAGGGTTGTTCAGTAAAGAATGATCACATTTTTTTTTTTGAAAACGTACCTATACTCATCCTCATAATTGGATTGGTCCTTCTCGAAACCACTTTTTGATAAATCCTTCAAAATCGCCTCTGCAGCCTTCACCACTGCTTCTGATGATAGATAATGCCTCCCACGAAGGCGTTTCTTCAAGTTAGGGAATTGAAAAAAGTCACATTGGGCTAAATCCAGACTATACGGAGGGTGAGAGAAGCACTTCACGTTGACTTTTGCAATATATTCAGCAACAACATTGGCAATATGCGGCCGTGAATTATTATAGTGCAGCATCCAGCCTTCTTCATGGAAATGTGATCTTTTGTGCCTAACATCCCTGTAGTATTGTCCAGTTCCTGACGTGTGTGCAGGTACAACATGCTCATAAACCATTCCATGAATATCAAAGAATGAGTTGACCATAACTTTCCCAGCAGAAGCAACCACTTTTTGGGGGGTTGGAGATCAAGGAGATTTCCTCACTGAGCTTTGCTGTTTGCTCTCATGATGAAAACGATGTAGCTAAGTTTCATCAGCAGTGATTGCGTTTGAAAGAAACTCCAGCTCTTCCTCTAACGTCAACTTTAACTGCATGCAGACCTGCATGCGAATGTCCTTTTTTCGGGAATCAATAGTCTTGGAACCCATCGCGCACAAACACGTCTCATGTGTAATGTTTCTGTCACCAACGTGTGGGTGGCGCCCAATGAAATGTTCAGTATTTCAGAAAGTGGTCTTAATGTAATTCGTCGATCCTCTTTCACAATGGCAGCAGCTGTATTGATGTTTTCTTCCGTAAGAGCAGTAACTGGAGCACTGGATCCACTCTCCTTTGAAATTGATCGTCTCTCCTCTTTACAAATTTTAAACCACCTTCTAGCTGTGCTGTAGGGAAGGAGAGACTCTCCACAGGCCTCCTGTAACATTGTTTAGGTCTCAATTGAAGGTTTGTTGAGACGAAAGTGCATATTGTTTCTTACGTGTTAACTCCATTACACCGGTAGGCGATACTGAACATGACTGAACTTGCCTGGGTCTCACAGGTGGGAACCAGGAGTACCAACAATGAGACTACTACATCATGTTTGTTTCACATTATGCTAATAGGATACAATAAGTTTGAATTTTAGTGCGAAAAATTATGACCGTAAAAATTATGATCATTCTTTATTGAACACCTTAATATTCGGCTATAATTATTTATGAGGATTTCAATTACTCATTAAATATCAATCGGTACTTCCAAGGAAAAACACAGAATCAAAGGGTAGTTCATTGTTATTATATTATAATGTTATCACACTGAATGACGCATTTTAGTGATTCGCGGCAAAGTATCCTTATCTATATTACGGAAACAAATACAAATTGTATTAAAATGCCGAGTTCTCTTCATAGAAAACCACAAAGGGATATCAGTACGTTGTGCAGAATTCCAATAAAAAGTTTCCTTTGACACGTAGTAATGTGATATTTTTTCGCAGAGTTGTCACAAAGTTGACACTCACAGTTGTGCTTTTACTCAGTTTTTGACGGTATCTATGCACTGCTAATGGGTTCACAAAATGTCTTAAAGCTTTGATTGGTATCTGTCCAGGATATATCCATCATGACCTCTTTTATAAAAAATTGTGCCATACTTCCTTGTACTTACCTTCCCCTTTTGGAGAAGTCTTTTCCAGCTGCCCGTAGATGAACTGACATGGCTCCTTTGTGAGTCATGGACTAGTCTAGTTTTCGTGTGTTTTGGAACACCTAGCACAGCCTTCAGACGCGTGATTTTGCGGCTTTCAAATTGCTATATATCTTAAACTTAGTTTTTCACACCGCAGTCTATTCCACATGAGATGATACAGACTTATTTTTATTTAAATAAAACATTACTTTTTAAAATTATTTTGATTTAAGCGTTTAGCTCATAACGGAGAGAATGAAATGGATTAAATGATTTTTTGTATTTGTAATTTACGTCCTCCAACGTTAAGTCCTACCGGACGAGTGAGTGAGTGAGTGAGTGTGTGGTGTTTTAGGGTCCGTCGACAGCAAGGTCATTTGGGCCTATCGGACGATGAATGAAATGGAGAAAGTGATGCTCAAATAAGTCCCAGATCAATGGAGCGCATATTTACCAGACATTCATTTATCAGGATTAGGGAAAACCCCGAAAAAAACTTATCCATATATCTCACCGTAACCGAGATTCGAAGTCGGGGCTTTTTGAACGTGAGTCAGATGCGCTACCATCTAGGCTACCGAGGTGGGCATGAAATGGTGCTCAAATATGCCTGGGTCCATAAAGCTTAGAGTTATCCGACCTTTATCTATTAAAATAAGGAAAATCTACGGCAAAAACCTTATCCAGATAACCCTAGGTATATTCAGTATACCGCTACCTCTTGAACATCATTGCTGTAGGTCGGTGTTGGCAACGCTATTACAGGTTTGTTATATTTTGTCCCTATTTCTAATTGATTTGTTCTTTTTAGGCAACTCCCATTGCAGTGAGTTTCGATGAATTTGTCAGTATTCATGTAGATCTTTGCATCCTCAGCCTTTTGTCTAATTGTGTGTACAACGTTATATGTGTCAACGTTGATCAACAGAAGGTTTAGGTGGTCTCCCTGGAATATGTCAAAAGCCTTCTAAATGTACAAGTACTGCATGGAGCTATCCTTGGTGGAACCTTAACGCATTCTCAATATCAATCATGACTCATATCATTCATTATTGACGGAATCCGAACTGTTCTTCCGGGATCGACTTTATCAGATATTCGTCTGGTGATAAACCTTGTGCTTCGAAAATCCTGTTTGTTCCAGGGCGATCCCTTATAGGAAATGAAATGTGTAGTGTTTAACGCCCGCTTTTACTACATACGGCACTGCAGGCAATGACACTGATGATACATGAGATGAAGATGGAGCACCGGTGGAATGAGATGGCGGGGGAAGCTGGAGATCCCGGAAAAAACCCGCCCCAGCGCCATGTGTCAACCACAAATCTCACTTTGCGGTCACCTGGGATCGAACCCGGGCCACCTTGGTGAGGGCCAAGCGGTCTAACCACTGAGGCACTGCGCGGCCTCCCTTGTAGGAGCTCGGATACGATGGTTCTCTTTTTCCTTTCACTACCGAGGTTTTTAAGGTTGCTGGTGTCTTTTTATAACCGCAAACTTATTCTTACTTCAGAAGTTAGGAGATGCGACACCTCAAAAGTTTCTAATGCAACATTTGAAAACAATTTAATTTTCAATCATTCGCCGAATACTTCGTATACCTTTGTTGGCCACCTATAAATTTATATCTGATGTTGTCTGTTCTTACACCCAGTTACACATATTCTTAGAGAAAGTTTAATACTGCAGCAGATTTATCAACGTCACTCTTGCTAGAGACGGCATCAAATTTGTCCACGACGTTTTTATCTACTCGTAGCCTTACTTTGTTATATGATATTTAATTATGACAAATAAAATGTTTATTTATAATCCAAGATTAAATATGTACTGCTTTTTGTGTACAGCAAATACACCATAATTTATAGGAGACGTTAAGTCCTCTATATGGAGGCTCTATTTATAAAGAAATACAGATGTCTTAAAACACACAAAGTATGTCCGAAAGATTTTGTGGCATTAGCCATTTCTGATGTATTGGTTTGAATTGTGTAATAGTTTACATACATTTACAGGAAAGAACGTTTTAACACCAAATAACTAATGTAATATAAACAAAAGCTTACATTTATAGTATTTGTAGGTGAGATTAAACATTTAAATAAACTTTTTCCATTATTAGAAATCGAATTCTGTAAATAACATGAAGAAATTACAACCAGTAAAGAATTTTTTTTTTGTCATAAATCCAGGATAAAGGAAGTCTGGTTGAACTGTTCCTGTAATTTGCGCAGTTATGTCGTAGATAAGAAATCACCGCATATGTTGTGCAGCTTACTAGGGTGTGCTGCGCCCTCCCCAGATCATGTATTACACCCCAAGGAGTAACTATAGTGCAGAGGGTGGCGTCCCTGCACTGTACTAGTTAGAAACTCCGCGGCGGTCCAGGACAATTGTAATCCCGCCTACCGTAGCTCTGAAACAATCACTAGGCTGGTTACGACAAAGGTGCTGTCCCCCCCTCCAGTCCCAAAGCAAGTCCCGAAGGGGAGGGGATCCGTCCCCTTCAGCTGCCGTGGTGCGGGCGCTGCGGACCCTTAGCACTCGTGGTACCTCTGACGTTACTAGAGGAACCTCGGGCCGAACATCTGAGCCCCTCCTTCGGAAGTTGTTCGGATTGGGATGCTCTTGAGGGGGCAGTGGTTCCGATACCCGTGGGAATCGGGTACGTCTAAGGACGGGGTTAAGGGAAGCCATTAATTCTCCCGGGTACTAGCCTGCAAAGCTAGTAGAAGGTGTGCTAGATCGCCAGGCGACCCCACCGAGGTCATATCGGTAGTCTTCACCTTTGGTGTTGGCGCGCGTAAGTGGCGCATCCACCTCCATCCCGTCTTGTGTCCTAGGATCAGATTGTTTGTTACCCAGGTCTTGCCCTATGGAAAGCCCCACGGAGGACGCCGAGCGCCCTTTGGGACAGCTCGGATAACTCCCTGGTTGAAAGAGGCCCGGGTCTTGTTCCTACGGGTTCAAGACTAATGGGAGTAGAACCTCTGGACTCAAAAGTCCCAAAGCAAGTTAGACTTCAGGCAGACTTGCACAACCGGCATCCCACCAGTCGCGTTCCTGAATCGGCCCACTAGGGCGGCCCGGAGTCTGTCCCGCCGGAGGGGAAGGTGTTCACTCACATACTGTCCAGCAACGCAAAGAAGGTTCCTGAAAGGAATGAGCTCCCTTAAACAGTGGAACAAGGACAGCAAACGTGTGTGATCGGGAACGCATGCTACACAAGGAACAGAACCATTAATAAACATGCGCTATATTTAACCTGTACATTAACACCGAGAAAATTCATTCACAAAACTAGAAGTCGTCAGAATGTTTCTGAATGGTCTGCAACTGCACTGACATGGGCTGTCATAAATATGTCCAGGGAGGACGTGGGAACCTTCGCCAACCCTCCTGCGGCTCAGGCCCCACAGACTTTCTCTCCTGTGGTATACGGTACATAACCTCGCCATGCACCACCGAGTCTCTCGCCAACACTTCTCCTGAAAAAGACCACCAGATGAAAGGAGATATGAAATGATAATGGATGTGAAATGGTGGGACAGGAAATTCGGGTGTGGGGGGGTGTAATTAACATACCCAGCATTCGACTAGGGACCCAGGAAAACCACCTGAAAGAATATATGGTCAGGTGGAATCCAACCATGATCCTGCCAACTCAGGGCTACAGACGAAACTGGCTGAGCCATCCCACTCGGCCACTCTTGTGTAATTTCAATCCAACAGCATAGGAATCTCTATGCCTGAGAGTGACAGCGCGACAACAGAGTGCTTCACCGTCCCTTCAGAGTCCTGGTAAGCCATTCTGACGTGGCTTTCTCCGACAGCCCCAATGTAAGGCAGTTTCGTGTTTATTAATCACGAAATTATGTCATTGTTTTCAGGATCTCGTTCCGTCAGCAGGATGATGGCAGCTTATGAATTAGCACCAGAGGAGTTCACGCTATTGAAATAAATTCTCGTCACTTAAATGTCATTTTCAGTCGTTTTTACGAAGAAATGGGAAAATGATGTAAAACAAATTAATAAACTGCGTAGACACGCATTCTGAAACGTATAGCTGGAAGTTTCCATTCTCTGTTTGTGCTTCCTCACTTTTGTGTTTCATTCTGTAGGCTTTATGTTTGTCAACTTTCTCATTTCCCTCTCTTATTACCTTCTTTCATGGCATATTCATTCAAGCCTCCATTCTCTTTTTGTTTTTAGAAAAATATGAGGTTCATCAGTATAAAAAAGGTCGGTTACTTCAAGAACTAAAGTAAATATCACTGCACTTTACATTCGTAGTTACGAGTTGTAACTGAAATAAGGTTCTCCTTTCAACTGGTGAACGTGTTTTGTTAAAGCTTTCTATCCTGAGTTGTGAATGTTGGAATCTGCAGCTGCGTCGTTTCAGTAACTTGTTTTACATTTTTTAAATGCTTGGCTGAAGTGGGTATGTATTATATGCAATCCAAAATTTGAAAGTCCAGATTTAATTGGAAACACAGTTTTCAAGACTACATGAAAAACAAAAATGAATTTCGAAAAAATTTACTCTCTCTCTCTAACTCTCTCTCTCTCTCTCTCTCTCTCTCTCTCTCTCTCTCTCTCTCTCTCTCTCTCTCTCTCTCTCTCTCTCTCTCTCTCTCTCTCTCTCTCTCTCTCTCTCTCTCTCTCTCTCTCTGTGTGAGAGTGTGTGTGTGTGTGTGTGTGTGTGTGTGTGTAAGAGAGCATAAAAATTCGTAAAATAGTTAAATAGCACTCTTCATTTTCATGACTTACTGATAGTTCATTCAGAATTAAAGGTATTTCATAATCTATCACACCAGGTAGCTCTACACGCTATTCTCTATCCTCTCCAAGCTATTCACCGACAAGTCCTACCTACTCTCTAATAAGTCCACAGTACTCGCCATCAGGTTCCAAATATTCTCCTACCAGTCCTACATGCAAAGTTCAGTGAGGTCTACCCGAAAGTTCTGAAGACCCCGGCCTCTGTTACACGGGAGCGATGGAAATCTCCGGGGGTCTTTCCTTGGGGCAATACCTGGAGTCTAAAATGCCCACCTCCCACATCGACAACTACGTCAAGACGGGTGGAAGTGGAACACCACTTACGTGCATCAACCCCACAGGGAATACTACCGAAAAACCTCGTTGAGGCCGCCTGGTGAGCTACCAAACCCACCAGTACCCGGGACTTTTTAGGCAACCCTCTGCCCCTTCCGGGCGGCCGGAGCCTGGCAAGAGGTACCCGATTTCCCGCGGGTAGCGGGAACACACTACTCCCTCGAGTCCAACCCAATCCGAATAACTCCCATTCTGGGAGGGTCTAGAATTTTCGCCCCGAGGTTCCTCTGGTAACGTCAGAGGGTCAGCAGCGCTCGCACTAAAGCAGCTGAAGGGGACGGATCCCCTCTCCTACGGGGGATCCTATATACATGTAAACTCAAGGGTATCTACCAGGGCATATCCTCATAGAGTGAAGAGTGACCCCCCGCCCTTTAACGACCAGGGAGTTACCGAGCTGTCCCGAAAGGGTGCCCGGCGCCTCCGTGGGGCTGTCCATAAGGCAACACCAAGAAACTAACAAGCCCCCTATCTGGTCCTCTGGACTCAAGACGGAATGGAAGGGATACGCCACTTACGCGCGCCAACTCCAAAATGGGAAGGCTACCGATATGACCTCGGTGGGACCGCCTGGTGATCTAGCACACCTTCAACTGGCTATGCAGGCTAGTACGCGGGAATATTAATGGCTTCCCTCAATCCCATATAGAGGCGTACCCGATCTCCCACGGTTATCAGGAACAACTGCCCCATCGAGTCCAACCCAATCCGAACAACTCCCAATCAGGGAGGGGCTCGAATGTTCGGCCCGAGGTTCCTCTATTAACGTCAGAGGTACCAGGAGTGCTAGGGTTCCGCAGCTCCCGCACCACGGCACCTGAAGGGGACGGATCCCCGGGTCCTACATACACACCTACGCACTTCTTCCAACTACAGCCCATCATCACCATCGTACTGGCCAGCAGTGCCAGGATATTCACCAAAGTCACCAACATACTCGCCAGCTTCTCCTGCTTATGAGAGCAGTGATTAAACACTTGAAATCTATATTACTGCACATATATTACCTTGTTTTATTTCATGTTATACCTAAGACAGTGTTGAAAATGTTTACCATACGGGAAGCACTGAATAAATTCAAGTATTGATGATTTTAATAAGAATTTTTAAGGTCCACAATGTGTATTTTTATAGAGTATATTAGTGGTAGAACCCTACACATATTCCAGTTTAAGTTCAGTGTAAATATATTTGTTCTAATTGTTAGTGACAAAGAAAAGGATGTTAATTTGAATGTCTAACCAGAAATTGTGAACTACGTTGTGGTGTTCATTACGTTAAGTTTTTTTAAATACGTTGTAAATATTTTACTATACAAGGGGGGGACCCAAAAGAAACCGGACTGTTGTCATAAAAATTTTATTGATGAACCTTTTCACAAAATTATATCAGACACCTTCAAAATACTCTCCATTATATGCGATGCACTTGTCAAGTCTCTTTCCCCACTGTTGGTAGGAAGTTTGGTGTTCTTCAAGTTTTATATTGTCCAGTGCCCTTTGCGAAGCTGTTTATACCGCCTCCACATCGTCACAGCGCTCCCCTTTTTGCGTTTATTTTTTTTCCCATTCGTGGAAATAGGAAAAACTTGCACGGGGCTATGTCCGGGAAATACGGAGCGTGGGGAACGACAGACCACCTCTGAGATGCCTAATAGTGGGTCACTCTTAAGTCCTTGTGTGCAGAAGCGTTGTCGTGATGCAGAAATCAGTCACCTGATCGCCAAAGTTCCGGGCGTTTTCTCCTCACATCCTCTCGCAGACGCCTTAAAACATCCAAGTAAAATTGCTGGTTAACAGTTTGGCCAGGGGGTACGAATTCCCGATGCACAGTTCCAGGAACATCAGAAAACACAATGATCATCGTCTTCACATTTGACCTCACTTGCCTTGCTTTTTTGGTCTGGGAGAGTTGGGAATCCTCCACTGGCTTGACGCTTGCTTGGTCACCAACTCTCATTCCCTGTAATGACTGTTCAACAAGTTTGGGTCACGTGCAATCTCTGTTTTCAAGTCCTGACACACATTCATGCGGATGGTTTTGTGCTCCTGTGTGAGAAGGCGCGGAACAAATTTAGCATCAACACGTCTCATGTGCAAATCCTCCCTCAAAATCCGCTGGCACGAGCTACAACAGATTCCTGTCGCTGCTGAAATTTGGTCCATCGTTTGGCGACGATCCTCCTCAAATCCTCAATGTTCTCCTCATTTCGCGATGTGGAAGATCGTCCAGAACGAACTTGGTCTTCAAAACACATCTCACTACGTTTAAAGCGTCCAAACTACTCGAAAAGCTGTGTGCGACTCATAGCGTCCTCCTGGAAAGCTTCCTGAAGAATTTGGTGTGTCTCTGTTGCATTTTTTTAAAGCAGAAAAAAATTTCACACAGACCCTTTGTTCTTTTAAAGTTGCCATGACGACTTCGCAGAGGTAACCCACCAACAGCCAGAAAACACAATACCACACTTGCACGTTTAGCTCTACACTGACGTCGTCTGCACAACTGTTTCATGAGGGTCTCTACTAACACCATCTAGCGTGAGAACCCTGCACTACGTCTACGAGTGGCAGTGCCCTCGGAGTCCGGTTTCTTTTGGGTCACCCCTCGTATGCATACAGAAGTTAATCACGTTTAGTCTTACAATTTCTTATGTTTTCCATAATGGTTTCTTTTATATCTTACTTTTAATAAGTAGCATTTAAAATAAAATATAATCAGTTACCAGACAAATGAATATATGCACGTTTACTATTATTAATAGCAATAATATCTATTGCAATCGATGGCTTAAAGGATAATTAAAACTCAGACATACATAAAAGTAATAGCCATTAAAGGTTTTTGCAAAGTAAGATTAGATTCTTCTACGTATGCAAAAAATTAACAGCGCTTGTAGATTTATTCCTTTCCGAGAGTGGCAGTAGCTTTTTTGCCTCAGAATGGGAGCTACCTCGGCAACAGCATTTGGCATAAATACTAAAGTTGTTGTGTATTCTATGAAATTTTCCACCCGTTCATCAACAAGTCTGCAAACATCTAAACTTATTGCATCATGTTAAGTTTTCATCAAAATTCATTAAGGGAAGATATTTGAGTTCCCCTAGTTTCATACAATTCTTCCATACAATTCTTATTTCTTGTATCTTGGACATTGTTTCAAGTCAATCATAGAGGGAGGTTGACACCGGCGAGTTGGAGTAGAACATTATTAATGTAAATGTGAAAAATACGAAAGAAAAACAAGTGCGGTCTAAACAAGTGAGTTACTATGGTTGCTCATGCATGAAAAATTGACAATCGTTTACGAGGTTACAGAAAACTAAGTTAGGTTAAGAATCAGTGCCAAAAAGAATAAATTACTCAGAAAAAATCTTAGCCATTTTAATGTAAAACTAAAGCCTTTTTTATTCACAAAAACTGTATGACACCTATGACAGATTTTTTATATGTTTTTTATACTTCCATGATGACAAAGTAATGCGTGCGCGTGCCACCCTTGAGCTTTGTTTTTCAACGAATCTGCCAGATGCTGCAGTGGCGAGAATTTCGAGATCCTTTCCTCAGGATATGCGTGGGTATACACACCGCCAGTTAAGTTGACTGATATATTTAATAGAGGCTAAACACTTCAAGTGGATTGCTGTTTGAGGTTGAAGAACTAAACCATTGTGCACTTTATTCCTCTTAAATATAACAATTAGATTGCATCTGATACTTCCTTATCTTCTATTTAGAATGCCTCTTTCTACAATGATATTGCTAAGTAAGTTGCCTTTATTGCCGAATAGTGCACTGAGGTGTCCCTGCCTGGACCCTTAAATTTATATAACGCAAACGTCATCTGTAAGCAATAGGGATACCGATAATCTATCAAAGATGGAGAGCAAGGTCGCGTATTTAATAAATACTCACCCTTATAGTAACAGAAATTCTGTCTTCATATGTTTTTCTCCCAGCCAACGTACCTTGAAATGTGTCAAATACTAACTTCATACTTATTCACATCTGGAACAACGAGCGGGATGGCTTGGGGGGTTACGTCTGTGTCTCACTTGGGAGTGAAATGTGTAGTGTTTAACGCCCGCTCTTACTACATACGGCACCGCAGGCGGTGACACTGATGATACATGAGATGAAGATGGAGCACCGGTGGAATAAGATGGCGGGGGAAACTGGAGTTCCCGGAGAAAACCCGCCCCAGCGCCATGTTGTCCACCACAAATCTCACTTTGCGGTCGACTGGGATTGAACCCGGGCCGCCTTGGTGAGAGCCAAGCGGTGTAACCACTGAGCCACGGCGCGGCCTTCACTTGGAAGTCCCGGGTTAGATTCCCACTAGCCGACATACTTGAACCGCAGATTTTTTCGGGGTTTTCCAGCCTGAGTTGCCAGGGGAATGCTTGGTAGGTTAATTACATTCCCCGAAATTCATGTCCCACCATTTTATCTCCATTACTATTTCACATCATCTCTCATCTGGTGGTCTCTTTCAGGGCAGAACTGTCGGCGGGGGTTTCGGCGGTGCTTGGCGGGATGACATGCTCTGAGGTAAACTGAATGCATTTACATCGAATAATTAATTTATATAGTTTAAACAAAACATTACATTTTCACTGTTAGGATAAAATTTTAATTTTTATAAATATATTCAAAGGCAAAACTATCTCAACTTCCTCCTCCGATAAGTCGGCTGCCGGTCTCCGCGCATCTGCTAGGAGCATTTCGAGACCGACAGCCTGGGACGCTTGGTGCTCGCCTGCTGAGCTCGTTGCCGCCGCACAGTAGGGGAGCCTGTCAGTTTTCTGTCAGAAGTAAACTATAGGGACCCTGCCCTCTACATTGTCGTGACTTCCTGGGTTCAGTTAGAGGTTCTACTCCCATTAGTCCTGGACCCGTAGGACCAGAACCCAGGCCTCACGAGTCTTTTTCCGTATGACAGTACCTATTTTATAAACCGCCCCCTTCCCCGCTGCGCGCTGCAGACAGGATGGAATTGGATACGCCACTTACGCGCCAAATCCAGAATGGACCGGCTACCAAATAACCTTGGTGGGGCCGCCGGTGATCTAGCACACCAGCTACTAGCTCTGCAGGCTAGTACCCGGGACTCTTTAGGCAACACTCTGCCCCATCCGGGCGGCCGTAGCCTGGCCGGAGGTACCCAATTTCCCATGGGTATCGGGAACCACTGCCCCCTCGAGTCCCAACCCAATCCGAACACTCCCAATCAGGGAGGGGCTCGAATGTTTGGCCCGAGGTTCCTATGGTAACGTTAGAGGCACCACGAATGTTAAGGGTCCGCAGCGCTCGCACCACAGCAGCTGAAAGGGACGAATCCCCTCCCCTACGGGAGGCTTCTTGTGTTGGCCAGCCTCTGGTCCCTCTCACGTCATCCTTCCTATCGGAAGTGCCCAACTTAGGGGTATAGGCACAATGTGCTCAGCATGGTTGCCTACGTACCAAATCCCCTCCACAGTGACATCCTAATCCTTCACATCTAAAATAGCACTTTACTCTGAGTTTTATCAATATTTCATTTCATTTTTAATTTTGGAAATACTTCTTAGGTGTCTTAGAACTCTAGCACAGATGAAAATAACTGACTTTCTAAATTTGACTTTGAAGCTATTGGTATTCTTGTCGACAGATCCCATGATAACCTTAATTACCTAGGTAAACTGGTCTAATTCATTGAATGAGTTTAGTCAGTTTTGTTTTCTCATTACGAATTACAGCCTGAACTACATATATTACACATAATGCTTTTGTACAGTTAATAATTTCAATATCAGCATTTTGCACACACAGTGTTAAAGAACTCTTATACGGAAGCTATAGACTCTGATTTTTTTCAAAAACAAGAGTGGGTACATGTCTTTATCATACATTTCCATAATAATATTACTTTATTTTACTTTCTCTTTCATTCTCCTTAGGGGAGGATCTGCCTTTTGTCAAATGTATAAAGCTATAATTAACTGTATTTAATCTCTAAACCACCAGGAATGCGAATTTATGAAAGACAGGCATAAAAATGAGTTTTTGTTTCCTCTTTTGCTTTTGTAATATGTTTCAGGTTTCGCTACCGCGGGCATTACGTTTTATTTGATATTGACTGACGAGTTAATAATAAGTGTTTTGTTAACTTTGTTGCTACTACTTACGCAGTGTGTTTATGAGGCATTTAATAATGAATCAATTGGTAAAATAACCCTCGGCGTTCGTGAGTAAACCACATATAGTTGCCGCCTGCAAATTTACTGTATAAAATGGGGGTAATAAACTTTGTGTCGCTAGCGGTTTGAAATGTCGCGATAACCAAGGTAGCATGTGTGTTTGTGTATCGTGAGGGAGGGTTGGGGGAGCCACTTTACTTTTCACGTTAATATCAACCTGCCGTAGGCCTACACATTGCTGCCACTTGCATGTGTAGCCGGCTTACCTGTCGCCGCAGACTGCCTAATCAAATACTTTCTCTGCAGGTGTAGTAAGCAGTGAAAATATTGTATTCGATATCGAGATTTCACATGAAATAAACAAATGAATAAATATACATACACTCAGTATAACTCAAAACCGAAAATACAGACGAATTGCTTTGTTCGTAATCCCTCATGCCCAATTGGTGTGATTTTTCAGCAGAAGCAAAAAAAAAAAAAAAAAAAAAAAAAAAAAAAAAAAAAACTGAACTACTCTGCAGTTCCAAGAAATGAAATGGAATGTGCAGTGTTGAAGGCCCGTATTTACTACATACGGAACCGCAGGCGGTGACACTGATGGTATATGAGATGAAGATGGAGCACCGGTGGAATGAGATGCCGGGGGAAACCGGAGGTTCCGGAGTAAACCCACCCCAGCGCCGTGTTGTCCATCACAAATCTCACTTTGCGGTCACCTGGAATCGAACCCGGGCCGCCTTGATCAGAGCCAAGCGGTCTAACCACAAAGCCACGGCGCGGCCTCAGTTCCCAAGATATAAACATGTTGGACATGAGGAGCTTCTGCTCAAACTGATATTTAATTCTGTAAGAGAGTACATTAGATATAAAGACAATTATATTAGAGTACAGTTTTGTCCAATACCCCTAACATTACCTTTCGTCAGGCATATAAGTGGGTTTGTCCTGCGCCACGGTGTAGTAGGCTAAGGAAGCATGCCTTGGTCCCTAGCCAAGGAAAGCGGCCCGGGTTCGATCCCACCCATGGGGTGCGGAATTTATGCCCCGGGTATAGGACCGGTGCCCGCTCAGCATCGTGAGGAAAGTGAGGAGCTTACGCTAGGTAAGCGGCCCTGGTCACGGAAACCAACATTCCGGCTGGGGGATGCCGAGATGCTGACTACATCTCCTCCCCGTATCGGTTGGATGATCGTCCACCTTAGCCGTATGTAAGTGGACGTGAGGCCGGCAGTAGGGTTGCTAGGCCTTGGCCCTCTAAGGGCTGTCGCGCCATGGGTTATTTATTATATATAAGTGGATTTTTTTATACAAATGCTCATAAAAGTATTGAATTTCTTGATCGTGGGGAAGACACGGCTTGAATTCTTGTTAAATCAGTACATTTAAACCAGTACGTGTCCATCAAAATAGCAAGAAGAGATAGGAAGCAACAGAAATCCTCAAACCACGTTGCCAACTTTGCGATTTGAATAAAAATGCCACATGTCCAGGACATAAGGGGTTTCTGCGTCAAACAAACACTTCAATTAGTTATTGAATACACATATAACGTGAGGGATTTATATGCAAATAGCTGCGTCTATATAAATAATATAGTTTTATCAACAATCTGGATTTCTCAAAAATATGTACATGAGGAGTTTCTGCTCTAAGCGATTCAGTTAAAATCAAACGTGGTCTTGAAGTTCAGCGTCTTCCAAGAATACTACAGAAAGATTGTAAGGAAGGTCCTCAATCTATACTATATGTCACATGGAAACTGTTTTATAAGCCCCGATTTTCTCAAAAATGGGTTTAACTGTTTTGATTAAAGTCGCATATCCTAAAACTACTTTATCTTAAATTAAACGTATATCTTGAATTATCTGGAAATAACATCTGAAACCTTATTCAGACCGAATGAACATTGCATATCTGGAAATTGCTGAGAAATAACAAAATTATATAGACACCCGATCATAAAAGAAATGTACAAGGAATTAAAGTAAATTAGAAATATTAAGCATTATTAAAAATACTTTCTGCAGAAGCGAGTAGAAAATAACTGTGTGCTGTACGTAACCTTATGTTTTATAGGATCTAACAGTTGCCAATACTTATAGGACATATCCATGATATTAAAAACTACAAATATTACAGAACTACTGTCTGTTTAATATATATAAACAAATAAATAATAACCAGTGACGTAACATCCCTAGTGGGCCAAGGCCTGCCAACCCGACTGCTGGCCTCACGCCTCAATATGCAAGACAGACGTGGGCGATCATCCAACCGATAGGGGCAGATGTGGTCAGTATCTCTGCACTCCGAGATGAAAAGTTGACTTTCTCAACCAGGGTTCGCTACCTATCGTAGCTCCTCATTTTCCTCATGATGCTGAATGGACACGGTCCTATACACGTGACTTAAAATCCATACACCCCAGGAGTGGAACCGATCCCGGGTCACATTCCGTAGCAGGGAACTAAAACATGACATCTAAGCCAACTACTGTAAGGTGCAGGAGCACTGTCTGTTTAGGTGCTTAACACTTGCAGTAAATTACAGTTAGAATTTAGAAAAGGAGGAAAATTTCACAACTAGGGCCAGTAAATGGTGTACAGTACTGGCGTATTTTTTGGGAGGAAGGGCTGAGGGTTAAGAAAAATAAGACTAACTGAATCTATACGCAGCCGCACTTCCAATTCCAAGCGGTACACCTTTCTCCTCAAATAATAATAACACCTACATCTTACACATTATTGTGGACTGCACCCATTTCTGCAACTTAGAAATACTAAGAAGGATTTGAAATGAGAGGAAATTAAAGAGGCTACTTCACTCATGGCCCCGGTGGAAGATAATGAACAACCAGGCCTGAAAGAATGCTGCCTTTTATCCAAACACGACATTATTCACTCAAACATTATTGACATTGTCTTTATCATATCTTACTTTTAAATCTCATTTTTTTAAACAATATGTCATTGCGTAACTGATACTACAGTTTCATATATCATTCTATGATTATATGATGACTTCTGTATAAATTGGTTTTATGTGAGATAGTAACCGCTTATGCCAATATTGGAATTCAAAGTAAATTCTATTATCACTTAGTAGCTCCAGAATTTGTTGAAGCTTTTTAAATCATATTGCTGTGTGAGAACCTGTCACAGGATTTTCTCAAAGATCAGGGAAAACAAGGAAAGAAATCAGAATGAATAGTCCATTAAGGTGAATATTGTACCAAATATCAAACAACTGCATAAGCTTACTTTTTTCATTTTATGTTAAAAGCATTCTTTCCTAAAATCAATGTACCTTGCTTCTTTGGTCCTACACGCACACGTACACGCACACAAACACACACACACACATACCCATACACACATGCACACACAAGATGACCGCCATAAACCTGTAACTTCCAAACTTGAATAACAAGATCTACACTTTCGAAAATATAACTGCTTAATGTAAATAAAACAGAGAGAGGGAGAGGGAGAGAGAGAGCTATTAAGTAACTGCAACACGTAATAATCTCATTTTCTGTTATGTAGAAGAGTATACACATATAATTAGAAGAGAGAAATTGTCACCCGAACATCGGAATTCCCGATAGGACCAGCTGGCAGGTAGGGACCAGACGGGAAGCATTCAGCCACGCCTAACCATTTATCTTGTAGCGCTAACGAGGGGGATGGTTGGAAAAACATCACTAGCCACCTCTTTCCCCCCTCTCTGACGTCTGGAACAGTCGGGAACATTCACTGAACCGCGAGACTTCCAGAAACGGCGATCTTCCCTATATAAGGCCTGCAGTGGATGAGTCAGTTCAGTTCTTGGCGAGCAGCCGTAGAAGCGCCGTGCTAGTGAACGGACTGGAAGACTGTGTACGTGTATCAGAGAAGTTGTACGTAATTGTGAGTTGGGAGTAGACCTGTGAGAGACGAACTGGTGAATTGTAATTGTGTGCGGGACGCAATTCTATGTAATCGGCAAGTGTTCCAACTGTAATTCGGCGGAAATAAAGAACATTTTGAGTTTGTGCAATTGGACTTTTAATTTATCGAACTCACAAAGTCACAATATAATACCATGGTCTCAAAATTAATAGATCATATCACCGGAATTAGTTCCAATGTTTGACGACGTTTATTCATGCATTCATTTGCTACTTTAAATAGATATAACAAAAAGCGAAACGTTATTACTTATTTGAACCATAATTTAATATATTTTGAAACTTGAAAATATATGTATGCTTGCTTCTAATTTCATTTTATATAAATGAAACCTACATTTTTCAGTTCTTTAGAGGAGGAAATTTGTTAAACTTTTCCCCTATCCCTTGTAATTTTTATTTGGAAAATTAAAGTATTGTACAGGTCGCAGATTAATCGAAGATAGAGCATAAAGATGATAGTTAAAAAATTATAATAAAATCTGCACGTTACCTTTTTACAAAATCTCAAATAGTTCAGAATTATTCAAATAAATAAAACTGCTTTAAACTAGTTGCGAGAATATCTGTACTAACATGTTGTTATGAGGTTGTTTCACGAAGTAAGCAACATACATTACGCGGGAAATATTCATTTTCATTCGTGAAAAAGAAATAGTATTCAAATTACATCAGCAGCAATTCATTCTTCTTTCAACGATTTTTAAAATATTTTAATCACACACATTTTTCTAATATTTATTAATAAATTGTATCAACGTAATGCGACAGCTTCAAAGTAAGTGCAACTGGTACAAGGGGTACAATATGACATGCGAATGGAAAAATATACGGGCCGATTAGATTTGGAGATTATTATAACATTTTATCGCAGAGAAATTTGATTGAGACATTCAAATCTGTATTGATTTCATGACATATAAATTTAGGTCTGTATATACGATATATGTAATGTAATAAATGCATTAAATGTTATCGTACATTTAAGCAGACACTCAGCTACTGAAACATCTCAGTTAATTTTTGTATCAGTTCAATTGGTTTTACATTTACGTTTTATATGTTATTTTACCATTGTTGGCAAAATACTTACGCCTTAACCATGACGTTTGATAAATAGCATATATTTTCGTCCTATAAGATTTGGATTTCGTATCTCAATTGTGTCTGCAATAATGTATGGATTTGGCAGATTCATCAGTGATGGGACAGAGCTTTTAATGTCTGTTAAAGGTTAAATGTAGATGTGTAGTAAAACAGTGTAATTTTGTTGATTTGAAGGTGTAATTTAATGATCATCATATTCTCAGCAAAATAATGTGAATCCTTCCCCTTCCCCTTCCCCTTCCCCTTCCCCTTCCCCTTCCCCTTCCCCTTCCCCTTCTCCTTCTCCTTCTCCTTCACCTTCACCTTCTCCTTCTTCTACTACCTCACGGCTTTGGATTGTTTAACCCGTTCCGGCTGCAAATTGGTTTGCCCATCTTTTCTTCGGTCTTCCCTGGTTTCTTATTCTTATAGGTTTATAGTTTAAGCCCATTTTTGATATTCTGTTGTTATTCATTCTCTGAACATCTTCTTTCAATTGATTTCTATTTCTTTCAATAGTATGGTTTATTTCTTTTACTTTTAATTCTGTCCAGATATCCTAACTGCGTTTTTTTATCACTTTTGGTATATCCAGCTATTGCTCATATGAATTTCATTTCTGATGACTGTATTCTCGTACTATTTCTTTTTTTTTCTTTTTTTTTAGTGTCCATGTTTCTGGCCCATAGATCAGAGTTGGTATTGTCATTGTTTTATATAGTTTATTATAGATTCCTTTCTTGCTTTATTTTTTGTTCTTTTTATTGTGCCTGTTAAATAGTTAATTTTTTTTTGTCTGTTATATCAGCTTCCCCTTGGTACGAGACATTACATCCTAAATACTTAAAGTGTGATTTCTGCTCAATTATTATGTTATCTAACACTATTTTTGATCTTACTGGATTAATTCTTTTAAATGCCATGGTTTTGGATTTATTTGCTGATATTTTCATTCCATATTCTGTAGCAATTATATCTAGACTATACAGTATTTTCTGCAGGTCATCTTCATTTGTGGCCATTATTATTTGATCATCTGCATACAACATAGTTTTCAATTTAGCTCCTGATACATTAATGCCTCCATTGACTTTAATCGACCAAATCCTTACTATTTCGTCAACATACAAATTAAAAGGTGAGGTTGATATTGGACAGCCTTGTCTTACGCCACCATTAACTATTAATGGTTCTATTTTATTTATTTTTATTTTTGTGTCAATATACATCCTTTTTATAACTTTAATTAGTTGTAAAGGTATGCCTCTATTATTTAAAATTTTCCACAGTGTCATTCGTGGTACTTTGTCAAAAGCTTATGTGATTTCCATTCTGTTTTTAACAGTTTTCAAATGCTGTGGACATGGGGTTTGTGACATACACTTCAAACTTTCAACAGCTGTTGGAGCCGATAGCTCTTGGAACACCGAACTCATTGTCAGGCACTTTCCTTGTGAGTATTAACTTTATATCCAAACCATCCCATCCTGTGACAAAGCCTTCCTCACATTAATGACATCGTAAAACCTTGAGTACCCCAGTAGTAGTATGTAGGAAGCCATTGGACTTCCAATGGAGTGTTAACGCATTTAAGGCTTCCACTTTACATTGCTCATTCATCATTCAGGCAGACAACATAATCACTCGCATTGTGGACTGCGAATGTGTTTTCCCTGGAGCAGATTCTTCACCGTGGCTGAAATCGAATATCAGACGCCACCACATTATGTAGCACATTAAGTTCAGGAAAATAATATCTCAGTGAGCAGCAGCAAATAAATGCAAACCGTCGGTATGGGGAAAAATCCCGGGTAAATATAACAACCTGCATTTTAGTCTGGAAGAAATTGATGCAGGGTACCGTACCGCCTGACACATAACAGAGCAAAACTGGTCATTTCTGGTCTGGTGAGGACTCCACTACCCCACTCGCAATGTTTCCCTTCCGGCTTAAAACTGTAGTGCACGCCTCTTGTGCCATCGAGAACGTACACGGCCCTTGGCACTTCTCTGGTAACTTCGTGTATTAATTCTACAATATCTACGCCAACCTAACAATGTTACTCTTCGAGATGACGTATGCTGACAGATATCATCACTTTCTAAGCAATATTTGATTAATGAGCTATTACTAACACCTGTACAGTAAAGAAACACCATTTCAATAAAAGTAGACACGCTCTCGCCGCAGACAAATTATTGTGGACTAATCTGTTTAACCTGACATACAAAATTATGATCACAAGAATGATTTTTTTTATGAATTACAATACTGTCGCGAACGCACTGTAGATTCGAGGCGGCGCGGGCAACGAGTTCAAAGAGACGGACAGCGCAGTGCGGAGATAAAAGCTCGCCGAAACGTTGGAGGGAAGGAGACGGATTTCTGGAGAGTACGCCTTTCTTCTAGCGCCGTCTTGATTGTGTAAGAACATTCTGGATAGTGAGTAATCTATAAAAACGGAGCCGCCTTCCGCCACTGGCAGTCAGTCGGTAATTGGACGCGTGCGCGTGTAAAGCTGTGTGAGCTGTGTTTGTGGTCGATGACCTTGAAAGTTGAATTTTGTATGTGACGTAATTCTGGACTGTCAGATTGATTTCTACGGAAATTTTCTTCTTCTTCTTCTTCTTCTTCTTCTTCTTCCTTCACGGGTTAGGCTTAAGCCTCTTCCGGTCTCACATTTCCAGAAGCCATCTCTTTAGGGGACGTCCTATTGATCGTCGTCCTCTTGGTTTATAATTGAAGGCTTGTTATGGTATTCTTTCTATTGGCATGTGATTTACGTGTTCGACCTATTTGTATCTATATCTTTGGATTTCTTCTAATAACGGTTGTACTTCTAATTCATATTCTATGGAAATAAAGAGCAATTTTTAGTGTCTGTAACTCGTACTTTTAATATTACGAACCCACAATGTCACACGTCAGTCGGTAATTGGACGCGTGCGCATTGTTGATTCGAGGCGGCGCGGGCAATGAGTTCAAAGAGACGGGCAGTGCAGCGCGGAGATAAAGGCTCCCTGAAACGGTGGAGGACAAGCGACCCTCCGCTATTAACCATCATTAGACAACACGAAATAGCAAAAGAAGAGGAAGAACAACAAGGTCAACAGCACCTACGACAACTCCTGAAGAAGGGACATCCAACTGACGAACTCACGGATAATACATAAGTAAATATTATATATAAATATACAAATAAAAGAAAAGATAATAAAAATAAAAAATAATATATAAATAGTAATAATTAAAAAATAAAATAAATAAAACACATAAAAATTACATATTAAAAACCATGTAAATACTATAAGCAATAAGGAAAAGGAAAAGCCTTCTCTCCCTCCCCCAAAATCAATAAGCATGCAGGCTGAAGAGGGCGAAAAAAGCTTTGAAGCAGCTTTGGGTGGAATAAACCCAGAATTCCCCTAGTAGTAGTGGTAGTGTTAGTGGTGGTAGTAGTGGTGGTGGGGTAGTGGTAGCGGTAGCGGTAGTAGTAGTAGTGGTAGTGGTGGTAGTGGGTGGAGCAGTAGTAGTAGTGGTGGTGGTGGTGGTGGTGGTGGTGGTGGTGGTGGTGGTGGTGGTGGTGGTGGTGGTGGTGGTGGTGGTGGTGGTGGTAGCGATAGTAGTAGTAGCGGTAGTAGTACTGGTGGTGGCGGCAGCAGCAGCAGTACTAGGGGGGAAGGAGACGGATTTCTAGAGAGTTCGTTATTATTGTTATTATTCGTCGACTACAAAAGATTTCAAGAGTGAATCATTCAAGTATACGTGTACTCCTGTACCAATGCTAGAATGAGATAGAGACATCTATTTTATGGGTGCAAGAACAAAAGAATGGTGTTACATCATGCTGCACGAGCAAAGTGCCGCAGTAGTAACATGTGCAACTCGCATTTGGGAGCTCATGTGTTCTGTTTCTCTGGACTCTAATTACTGTAGCTTTTGATTACGGAAATTATGATCAGTACGTTCAGAAACAAGAAAGTTGCTGAAAATTCTCAATGCTTATTTTTATTGAAATTTATAAGGAAAGATATTCTTAGGATTCGCAAGTCAAAAGAGTAGAAAATGCGTTTCAGATGTGAATAAGAATCTTAAAATTTGACAACGTTTAACTTAGGAACATAGGCTTCACTGAGGTTGATAAAATACGTGTACTTCTAAAATAAATCTTAAAGTGTTTTACAATTATACAGAAGTGTTCCTGTGATCAATTATCCGCAGTTTTTAGTGCTTACAGACCGCGTTTGCATCACCACACACTTGGCAGTATTCGCAAGCGCATTCCCCGTTTAGGATTTTAGAAATTCAGGTCAACTTAAGCTTCTCAGAGTTATTTTAAACCCTATTGTTGTAAACATATTAGAAATTATCTGTTATGGAATTTCAATAATTTCAAGTTGCAGTTTCTAGTGCTAAGATTTAGAAACAGCTTTATTATTTATTCTCAAGCAATCTGCAACTCGCTTACGTTATTTGTCACCATTAACTGTTAAGCCAACTCTTTCTTATTCTCACATTATGGAGCAGTCGGAAGCACAATGATTAAACTTATCGCTCATTGCGTTAGCTACATTATCATAATTTACAAATGCAATATGATTACAAGTTCTGTTAGTCCACCACTATGTTCCTAAATGAGGGATGCTACGTCTTCAAAGCCGTTTTATAATGCATAATAAAATTCTAAGTAGTTGACGTTCACCTCTTTCTCTATTCTTGTTGGTACGTTTGATGTAACTGTTTCTAACCCAGCTTAGGCATTCCAGTAGAACAGAGCTACCCTATCGCCGTATGCAAATAGCAGGGCAGTCTTAGAATAGAGCAGCATCACTACTCGATCTCTTTCTGGCCGGTTATGGGAGAGCTTGAGAATGAGTTATCGTCCAGCCCGATTCGGTACAGGCCATGTGGGAGGCGACCCTGGACATACACACACACTACCTGTCCTCACATGCCTATGATGGATTGGGCTTATATTAAACGGCTCAAAACATGGCACACAAGGTAGCTGCGAGTTTAATGATGGTCCACTAAACATATATATGGACTTGAAATATTTCTCCTTCTCCTTCAGTACTGGCCTTGGCCGACTGAGATCACGTTTGTCCATAGGGTCCTAATCTGTTTAAGGACTGTCTTTTTATAATCTACTACCATTAACCTTGATATTTTAGCTTTCTCTACACTTACAGGAAATATTAAAACTATTGTATTCTACCAACAGTTCAATACCGAGGTTTCGTTGGGAATAAAATTTTTGAGACAGCCTGAATAAAAAAGGCGTGTTAGGAAACATGTATTTTATCTGTGTGTGTCTATCTTGAATAAAAGCGTAATTTGATATTTTTCAGCGTCTTGCAAGAATGTGGTATGCAGATAATGAATCTGAAAATATTATTTACTCAAAAACTGTATTATATATTTTGATTAAATGCCACATGTTTAAAATATTTTCATAACAATGAAATGTAGTTACCTTCAATGCTTTGTGAATAACTCTTTAGATCGTTTTATTCCAGAATAACACTATTAAATGGGAATTCATATTTTTTCTGTTTTATTTCTTTTGGCCATGCATCCAGAATGCCATCAAATGGTGACCAGCTCTTTAACCCGTAACTGGTGAGGTAAGACTTTGCAACGTATTTGTTGAGGTGGGATTAGACAAAACCGCGGAATATAATTAAGACTGACAAAGAAACGGTTATAAATATCAATACAATATTGAAATAGTATAAGAAAGGAAGTATAATCAACATAACAATATCATATTTGTTGGCAAACCATAACAAACACAGAACTTATATGGTTCTCATTTGGACAATGTAAATAAGAATGAAAAAATGCAATGCTTTATTCCTCTGAAGTTTTCAGAAAGAAAGCACTTCTAAAACTGATAACTTCCTATGTAATATAATCTAGCATGATGAATGTAACCGATAATTAACATTTTGTTTTGCTGAGAACACGTTGGAACACTATTGAACACAGTTTACTTGGCACAATTTTCACTCCTGTCTTTGATTCTAGGGAACATGCCACATTACTTATTTCTGCAACTTCTATCTGGCTGCAGTAGGAAGAGTTTTGTTGAGGTAACCTTTGAGGCAGCTTTCCGTTTAGGAATCTTGCGTTCAGTTGTGGCTCAATCATTAGTCACGCTGAAAACTTCACAAAATCAAGACTTCTTTGGTCAGGATTTCCTAGATAATGTAAGTATCTGCTAGGCTAATATTTAACAATGTAAAGAATACAGCCAATGGCCAGCTGTTGGAACGTCGGTTCTTTGAATAACTTGCACACTTCTCATCCAAAGCTTCAACGCCTCCTTTAGTTTCATTATGAAACTGTACGATTTCTGTTTTTATGGTTCCATTGTCGATACATATTGTATGCTTCATAGATGAGATAAGCATAAAAGCACTGTTTGATGGATAGAGTCAACATGAAAAATTCAATGCCATGGCCGGGATTTGAACCACGGATCTCCTGGTTTCCGTCCAGTCGCTCTTAACCTTTGAGCTTCCATGGCCAACGTGCCGTCCTGACATTAAATTCTCCAGTTGACTCGTATATTTCCATCAATGATTAATTTCCATCAATTAACTAAAATAATAAGGGTTAAATGATGAAGCATGGGACTTAAGTACTTACAATAGTAAGTCGCCACAAACGGTGTATCTCGATCCGAGAGCCCCTAGTGGCATACCGAGGAAATATGTGAGTCAACTGGAGAATTTAATGTCAGGACGGCACGTTGATCATGGTAGCTCAAAGGTTAAGAGCGACTGGACGGAAACCAGGAGATCCGTGGTTCAAATCCCGGCCATGGCATTGAATTTTTCATGTTGACTCTATCCATCAAATACCTTAGCCTATATACGTCTAGTGTGGAGAAATGATTAATTTCCATCAATTATTTAAAAGGCGTAACTTGGTCTTTTTCAGCGTCTTTGACAAAAAATTGGCCTTTATGCAGAAAGTTGTTTGCTCGAAAACTGCACTACAGATTTTGATTACATGCCATTTGTTTGAAATATTTTCATAAAATTAAATGTAGTTACCTTAAATTTTCTGTGAATAGCTCTGAAGTCTTTTTATTCCTGAATAACATTATCAAATGGGAAATCTCTTTCTTTTGGCCATGTATCCAGAATGCCATTAAATAACAAACAGCTCTTTAAAGATTTGACTGACGCTTGAAGGTCCTTTATTTCCGTAATTCAGCTGTACCTATAGGAAAATATGTGCTAAAACATTTGAGGAGTTGACATGGAAAAGAATGTAAGTGACAAAACTGCTAAACATAGTGTTCTTT
>CM060952.1:175799488-175973402 GCA_030765055.1 Mantis religiosa
ATTTCTTCTACTCATCTAACTTAAACCAAACTTATTTCTCTAGAATTTCTACTACTTTTTCTGCATCCTCCGAATTTCTAGGGTATAGATGATCTTTGCTTTTCTTACGAGTGATATAAGCTTTCTAACCATTTCATTGAAAATAAAAAATTAGCCATAAACATGTTTTGGCTGCTCTCATCTCTAACTTTGCTTTTCACATTGATAGCTTTATACTCTGTCGCCCACCTCGGTAGCGTGGATGGTAGCGTGTCTGCTTCACGTTCAAGAGGTCCCGAGTTAGAATTTTAATCAGGGTGAGTTACCGTGATAAGGTATTTCCCGGGGTTTCCCGTATTCTAAAAGACGAATGTGGGGTAACTCTAAGCTCTATGGAACCTGGGCTAATTTGAGCATCATATCACCCAAAGCATTCTCGTCCGATATGACTTAACTTTGGAGGACGTAAATATATATACCTATATTCAGGGGCGGCCAGTGAGGCACTGTATTGGCGGTGCCATAATAATTAATTAAATAATAATGATTGAATAAATAATAAATAAATGAATGAATAAATAAATACAAAATAACTAAATAAGGATTGTTAAAATATAAATATGTGTACCAATTTCGAACGATTTAGGTAATCTTATCAATAATCCATCCTATTCTATAATATACTGTACCAAACAGAACGTACAGAGAAACCGAAATAGATATTTAGTACATCCGTAATCTTTTTACGCATAGGTGTAAGGAGCACAGTAAAAGTTTGATAAGAATGTGATACGAAGCGTTCGTGTACGATTTCGCGACACAGGTATCTTAAGTCCTGTGCTTTACTGCACTCTGGCGGATAAAGCGTAAGTTATGCGCCAGAGAAATCTCGGCACTACCTTCTCCCATAAGAAGCCGTGTATGAGACATCCTAGCCCTTAACACAGGCGTTTATGGGCGTAGACGGTGCCGTTCTGGAATCGGCACCAAGCCAAGGAAAACAGCCAGGACAGAGCCCTTGCGTTTAACGCGGCTATTCACACAAGGGAGCAGATACCCAGAAAAAATCTTTTTTGCTCAATTCCTATACACTTCTCTTTCTTTCGTTTTCATACAGATGGTGCCATGGCACAGCGGCACTACATCAGTAACCGCCCCTGTCACCGAGCTTCACTTACATGTAATAAGCAAATTATTTGACTCTCTTTTCTGCATTTATATATGCTTTCCATTTCTTCCTAGTTGAATCTGTCTTGGACAATTACTTTCCCTTAATATTTTTTAATTTATATCTTAAACTTAACATTACAGACATTTATTTCCTTAATATAATGGGGCCTTATCTTTTTATGGCACCCATAATGAGATCATCAGTAAAAGGAAGATTCAGTTTAATGTACAATTATAAATAATTTTACAGTGTAAAACATCTTCCTGTATCCAAAGTTCAATCTTTTGCCGTCTTCTTCCACTCTTCTCTACCCACTCAATATAATTCCTCCAGAACTAATTCCTTCATTCCTCTTTCAGTTTTCTCCATCCGTTTAAGTCTAGGTCGACCACGTTCTCCCCTTCCAGGTGAATTCCATTCCAAAACTTGATTTGATAATCTTATCTGAGGCATTCTGCGGATTTGTACGCACCATTGAACTTTCAAAAATAGCATTTTTGTATTATCAACTATTTGAATTTGTTTTAATGTTTAATCATTAAATTTTATGAAATTGCTATTAGTTATTTTTTCTTCTTTTGATAGCCATTTAAAGAAATCGAATCCTTTGACTATCGCTGAATTCTACCTTATTACCTTAGTATGTACCTTCATCGGAATGTGTAACAGAATCATTTCTACAAATCTTTATCTCGTTAGAAGGAAGCAGTGAGACAAGTAATATTTTCTGAGATTAGTTTTAAAGGAGTGGGAAGTAGCTTATGTGACATAGGAAGCTTTCATGTTTTAAAATTCCGTTATAATTCTTTTCTAATTTTTTTTTAATCGCGATACCTACCAGTATCTGTGGAACTTATAGATATTGTGGATTAGGGCTTGTGGTGAATCCTTTTCAATATCGCTGAACAAGTTATTTCCAAATGATGTAAATAATAAATTAAAAATATAGAGAATTTTGGTAATTCAACGTTTCTGCAGCATTTTGACATTATTATTTAATATATTAAATTTATTGGTGATCGATGACCTAAACCTTATTTAATGTTAGGTTAAAGGGAAGTGGTATTTGAGTACAAGGACGATGAAAGGAGAGTCTTAACATTTGGTGTTCGTAAATGTCATGCAGTACCAGTGGTTGGCGCTGTAATCGCGTTGTAAATGATGATCGCCATGTTGGTATTGTTCCCGTTGCCTCAAATCACGATTGTACAAGCCGATTTGGGACTTGTCATCCGCATTAATTCAAGACTGGCACTTTGAATTAAAATAGCCGAGGGACATCGTTAGTGAATGCAGAACGCAGCTTTTCAAATTTGTTGTTGTGAATCTGAACATTCATAATACATATATTTGAGTTTCCAATCCGCAAATCTGCCTCTCGTTACCGCTCGCCACCTACTCGCTTATTTCCAATATTATGAAGACTATGAAGCTATTTTAATTTTTTCTTCATACAGTCAATAATTACTGTTGAGAGAATCTAGCGAACTTATTTCATCTCTCAACAACCTTAATTATTGATAGATAGTCAACATTAAAAATTCTATGCCATGGCTGGGATTTGAACCACGGATATGCTGGTTTCCATCCAGTCACTCTTAACCTTTGAGCTACCATGGCCAACGTGCCGTCCTGACATTAAATTCTCCAGTTGACTCATATATTTGCCCGGTAGACCACTAGGGGATCTCGCATCCCGGCCATGGCATGGCATTGAATTTTTCATGTTGACTATCAAAAACCTTAGCCTATATATGGCTAGTGTGGAGAAATGATTTATTTCCATCAATTAACTAAAATAATAAGAGTTAAATGATGAAGCCTAGGACTCAAGTACTTACGATAGTAAGTCGCCACAAACGGCGTATCCCGGATACGAGAACCCCCTAGTGGTCAACCGGGCAAATATATGAGTCAACTGGAGAATTATATCAGGACGGCACGTTGGCCATGGCAGCTCAATGGTTAAGAGCGACTGGACGGAAACCAGGAGATCCGTGGTTCAAATCCCGGCCATGGCATTGAATTTTTCATGTTGACTCTATCAAAAACCTTAGCCTATATACGGCTAGTGTGGAGAAATGATTGATCTTCATCAATTAACTAAAACCTTAATTATTATTGATAATATGAAGTGAAAAACTCTATAAAACAGTCCATACTTTGAGCTTCCCCATTTTCTCTTTGGCATTTTCTCTTTCTTCTTTTTTTCTTTCCACTCTTTGATATTCCTTCTCATGTAATTTAACTGTAAGTTCTCTTCTTCTTACATCCCCATCTTCATATATTTGGCTTTACTAACGTTCACTACCAATCCTAGATCCTGTACTTTCTCTGCCATCACTACACAACTTTCCTAAAGAGCTCTTATATTCCTTACGAGAATTGCCACATCGTTAGCACAAGTCGCTATTTGTACTGATCTGGAAAGTATGGTTCCTCCAGAGTTTATAAATAATTCTCGGATTACTTTTTCCAGTGCTAAATTAAACAGCAGTGTGCATAGCACATCTCCTTGTCTCAACCCCATCTCCACGATAAATATACCTGATAAATCTTGTTCCATTCAAACCCTGTACCATGTCAATTCCATATTCACACTTGTCAGTCTCACATTTAGTTATAAATGGTGACATTTCAGAACAGTTAGATCTAACTTTTCCAACTGCGATTACCATTGTTGAACAGCATTCGGCTTCAAGGATATACAGTTACTCCAAAAAGTATTCGCCTAATGCATGAGTTTATGTTTAAGGATGTATGGATAGTGGAAAAATCATCAGCATAAGTACAGCAGGGACACTGTCTTATTTATTGGTTACTGAAAAAGAGAATACAATAAAGAAACATATAGTATCTATTCAAATAAGCATAGTTTAACATTCAAAAGTAAAGATATGCAATATAGGATGCAAAATAAGTATTCGTCTGCATACTGGAAATGGTGTACAATGTGACGATTAGTACTTAGTAGGCCCTCCATTCCTCTTTGTAATTTCTGGCATTTTCCTTGGCATGGATTTCACCAAAGATTGTGTTGTTTCCACTGTAATTTTACGCCATTCCTCTAGTAGAACATTCTTTAGATACTTTATATTAGATATCTGAAGATTGCTAATATTTTTGTCCAGTATACTCCACAAATACTCTATTGTATTGATGTCTGGGGATAGCGGTGGTGTTGGCATCCATCGTGGAGTATTATACAACAACCATAGCCTTGCATCTAGTGCTGTGTGTTTAGGATCATTATCTTGTGTGGAAATATAATCCTCAGAAAGACTCACATTATTCCCAATTCTGGATATATGTGCTTTTTAGGATGTTTATATAATCTTTAATGTTCATAATTCCATCAATAAAACAAATCCCCCACACCATTTGCACTCATTCGGCACCATACAAGTACTGAACCGCCTCTATGTTCAACTGAGGTCCTTATATTTTTCTCCTCAAGCTCACAGTTCTTGTTTCTCCACACTGTTACTCGCCCTTTTGACTTACAGAGTTGAAGCAAATTTATTGGCAAGCAAAGAGTTCCACTTGGGCGCTACAGTTTGAAGCAAATAGTGTTTAGCTCAGGGTTAAGCAATGAGGTGCCCAGGGTATGCGTGGATATGTGTGAGAAGGGCAGTTTTAATGACAATGGAATGCCCGTTTCAAACTGGTTTACTGACTGCTTCTTTTTATAACATCAAACTTGAAGTTGCCGACCAAGGGTTATCAATGTATCACTGTTTATAGTTACTATAGGCGGAGTGCTTATTACTCGATAATACTTAATTAGTTACATATAAACCGACAAATATCTTCTCTCATCACTTCTGGTCTGTCTGGCCCAAGACAGAATAAGTTGACCGCCCTAATCGTCCTCATGCGTGGACTTTCTTAATGGCTTGCCAGCCACGAACTGACTGACTGTCCTCACATCTGCGTGTGAGTATGTCGCTTTCACTTTCTGGAAGCCCCATATTCAACCAAAGATTCCCTTTGTGGCTATTTTGTCATGCCATTATGAATGGTCCGAAGAATAGCCCATTTAAAGTCAAGTGCTATCCTTTAGAAATCTGCTAAGGACACTGTTTCTTACATTTCTTTTGTTATAACAACTCAAACAACTGCACCTATTCGTGTCGTAACAAACATAAAAGACTCCTTTGAAATCTATCATGATTCTTTACTTACTTCAATTCTTTAATTTAGATATCAGAGCTCAATTTGACTCTCGTCAGTAAATACAACCTTCTTCCAGATATCACACCCGTCGTATTTATGTTATATTGCAAAGGCAACTCGTTTCTTTCTGTTGATTTTACTGAAGTATGGTTGTTCGACCTTCATACTCAGCTTCATAAAGCACATATCTTATAGTTTGTGTTGAAACGGATTTTCCTCTGTGTCTTTGAACTGCAATAGCAAAGTTTTGGAGCACTTAGTTTAGCATTTTTCTTGACTTCTCTATGTAACAGTCGTTTCGCCATCTTGCGTAGAACTGCAGGACGACCACTTCTTGATTGAAGTGTACAGCAGTATACAATAGTCGTCGCTATACTAATAGGTATTCTAATGATTTCTCCAATTTCTTGAAAATATTTTCATTTTTATATAACCTGATGCAAATTTCTCTCTTTTCTTTTGTATTTCATGACGTTTTCGAACCATATTACTTAAATAGCAGTACGGCTTTGAAAAAAGATGGAACAGTCAGTATGAAACACGACTGCATAAGATAAGGGAAGCGGTGTGTGTGAGCTAGGCACCGCATACCTGGGATTTTTTTTAACTTCCATTTATAACCCGATACTCCGGCTTTAACTGCTATGGTCATATCGGCGGCCGTTCTCCTTTGGGACATACTGAAGGTGTTAACTCGTTATCTTTGGTTTTTAATCATCAGATCACACACACATTCACACTCTCATTCCTACTTCCAGACTGGGGAAGATGGGGAATTTTCTTGGTCGGAGAAGAATCCCCACCCCCTTCCACCGGGAATCGAACCCGGGACCCCTAGCATGGCAGGCAGGTGCTCTACCGACTGAGCTACGAGGCCAGTCTCCTGGGATCTTGTTTACTAGACAAATACTTGTTTGACATCCAATGGGACATGATTTCAAGTAACTTAGAGCTGTGCACTAATTAAGCCATATATGAATCCAAATTGTGTTTTATTTTTAAGTCTAGATATCAGCAGAGCTAAGGAATTAGTTATTGTTCCTTTCTTATCTATATTTTTCTGATTGTGTTTGTTATATTCTATGTGCTATGAGTAGAGCCGGCCCTCGTAGCCATGGTCGCTAAAGCGTATGTCTCTAGTGTTCCGCCGCGTAGAGTGTCGCGGGTTCAAGTCCCGCCTTGGGCATGGGTGTTTATGTGTATAGTGAATATTTGTGAAACTAGGAAAACAGATAAGAAAATAAACGGAAATAATGAAAAATCGATTAAATAATAATAAAAAAAGAAAAATATATATATTCTTTTTCAATAAAAAAGTAGACGGATACTTTTTGGAGTATCTCTACATGTATGTGATACATAGATTCGAAATGGAGCTGAAGTGTGTAGAAAATTCCAAAGAAATTGAAAAATGCATTACTTACCTGAAAAATATCAAACAGTACATTGAAATCAGAGTACTAAAGGTAGAATTACAAGATATTCAATGCAGATGACCGGGTATGAAAGATTTTCAAATATTGTTAAACGTCAAATTCTGCCTAAAGTACGTTAAAGATGGATTAGAGAAGTATAGCATGTGCTTATACCTTTGTGAAATGTCATGCAAAAGGTAACCATTTTATTACACTGACATATAAAAGAACGTCAGTTGTTTTGCACGTTGCGCTGAAGGCAACTTCTATACAGAGTCTAAATTTAAGTTTATTCTGTTGGATTTTGAGCTTGAATACCACCCAAGAATTATCGCATTTCACACGGTTATACGCCCAGTGTCTGAATACATTGGCATTCCATGGTTTAAACAGATACAATCCGGAAACGATCTGAATTTCCTGCAATTTGAATACCATAAAGGAAGATGCTTCGACCATAGGCTAGTTGGAGCATACCTAAAGGGAGGGGGACTAAGGCTTGTTAGACCAGGTCAGTAGTTTCCGATTCACTCAACTGCAAATTGAATTGGAAGTTGGACGCATTTGACCTTTTCGTTGCATGGATATTAGCTGAAGCATTTGGGGGTCAAAATCCAATATCGCGTTAAGCTGGGTCCAGTCTTCAGTGCCTCACCGCCTCTTTAGCTGAGGGCCTATTTCTACCGGCCCGGCTACAACCAACCAATCCCTGACTCCTCAACTGTTTCCAAAACAAATATTGGGGTAGACGCTTTACTGCCGCTAGATATTGGGAATTGGGTCACACCAAAATGTGGACTCCCTTATTGCTTTTGGCTACGTGTGCATGTGTGCCTGAAACAGATATGAAATCATAAATTGAATTTTATGAATTCTAAACTTTGGTGTAGCTGGCGCTCCTTCCAACCTCCACTATCACATCATTATCACGAATTTGTTATTGCTGCTGTTATCTCTTATTCTGTCTCTCCCTCTAACTCAATAACGGCACCGCGCCGCATTGTCTGCGTTCTTATCGGAATGTGCCTCGAACACAGACCTGTTTAATGTTCTTAGAATACATTACTACTTGCAGGGCAATCGGCTCTTGATGGCACAGTGCAGTAAATTGTTTCAAGTTTATGGAATGGGAGGTGCAGAATGTTCATTTTAAATGATAAACATGATGATTCATTTTGCTAGTTTACTACCAGAGGTAGCTCGTTGCTTACGGCAATTCGTATGCTGTATTTCAACAATGTAATTGCTAGTAAAAATAAAGTCAAATCTTATCGATATAAATACATCCTCTGCTTCCTAATAAATTATGTCTTACACTTTCGTATTACTAGAAAATCTAAAAGATTATATTACGGCTGCCTGTGTTGTTTAGGTTTTCATTATATATAGGAAATTTTGACTAGGAGTTTCCCGTTTAAAGCAAAAAGGGGAAAACTAATGAGGTAAAGTAATGGCGTTTAATTTTTCTGCAAAGTAAAATAATTTTTCCTTTTGTGTTCTCTAACCTGATTTACGCTGTACTCAAATTTAACCAAAATCGTGTTATTTCGTCCATGTAAATATTAAAAGTACGGTTGATAGAAGGCAACCTTGTATAATTCCCCCCTGTAATTGCAACTGGCTCTCGTTGGTTTAATTTTATCATTATTCTTTTACACATATTTTGTACTACTTATTTACTTATATTAAGTGCAATGGAATTCCTTTCTTCCTTTGAATATTCCCTACTTTTGCCCTTGATACGTTACCAAATGTTTTTTATACTCGATAAACAATATGTGTTTCCAAATTTATTCTCTAGTTTTTTCAATTATTTAAGTACAAATATACTGTCTATGCAAGTTCTTCCTTTTCTAAAACCTGATTGTTCTTCTAACACTCTTATCTCAGTTATTTTATTTAGTCCACCACATATTATCTTCGCATGTATCGTGTAGAGTGCAGAACGTAAACATATACCTCTATAATTATTTGGATTATTCCTCTTGCTTTTTTAAATATTATTATTTTTTCTCGTTTCCATTCATTGGCGGTGACGTTTTGTCTCCAACATATGTAAGAGTGTAACAGGTGTCCCTGAAAACTTCTGGGTGCGAATTCAATTAGCTCGGTGTTTACATTGTCTATTCCAGGAGCTTTGAAAATCTTACCTTTCTTAATTGCTTCTTCAAACTCTACTATTTCTGTACTATCCACTTCTGCAAGAGATGTTTCACTTTGGTTTACTTCAGTTTCTTCATTGGCCCATAGTTCTTTAAAATAGTTTTCTAATGCTTCATCAGATATTACCAGGTGTTTTGTGTTGCTCTTCCAAGTTCAAATCTCTTATGAACCTGTATACGCTATCTTGCTGTCCATGTAAATTATGCTCTAACCCTGCTATGCATTACGTAAACCATGCAATTATTTAATACAAAATTTAAATAACATTCTCAAACATTTAATGTTATTAATACTGATTCTCAGTAAATCATGAGGGACATTGGAACATTGTTATATTCGGAAATTATGGAATAATTTGGGCTACATAAGCAATTGAAAATACCAATGAATTCTATTTAAATGTGCTATATAACTTTGTACATCAGTTCTTGCTCTATTATACTTCAATTTGTTCTAATTTGTATTGCTATTAAGAAAATTTAAATAACTTATTTCTTGTTTTTGTGTGTACCCAACAAAGTGACTTTACATCATGTCGTTACTAATTTTATCAGAGCGATTCTTGTTTGAACCGTTTATATTTGTTTATTGTTTTGACTTGCCGCGGACAACAGTGCTCTACTGTGACCGATTCCCGATCTGTTCTAATTTCATCTACAGAGCTAATATCCAACCGACACGGACGAAAAAGGAAATGGGGGGGGGGCATGAAAGTAAATTTTATCTGCAAATATGCAATTCCTAGTTCCTTGGTGTATCTGTGTTGTCTACTTTATTATTGTTATTACTCTTGTTGCGATTATTGTTGAATTTACATTCATGTAATTAGTATTTATTTATTTGTTTATTTATTTATTCATTCATTCGTTCATTTGTTCGTTCATTCGTTCATTCGTTCATTCCTTTATTCGTTTATTCGTTTACCTGTTTACCTGTTCACCTGTTTACCTGTTTACACGTTTATCTGTTTATCTGTTTACCCGTTCATCTGTTTATCTGTTTACCCTTTCATCTGTTTATCTGTTTACCCGTTCGCCTGTTTATCTGTTTACCCGTTCATCTGTTTATCTGTTTAGCTATTTAGCTACTTAGTTATTTAGTTATTTACCTAACTACCTACCCAACTAACTACCTTCCTACCTACTTAATTATTTATTGTTATCTGATAGGATTCCCAGAGCCATACGTCATGCTAGGGAACAGTACAAAAATATATAAAATGACGGCAAACAACCCTTAACAATATTTATATTACATTTTTATAGTAGAAATGAATTACCGTACAAAAATAACATATACAAAACAAACCAATATACAAACATTCACTACAACTCAAGAAATAATAGTTGCATACAACATTACAGAAAAAAGCAACTAAATATTCTATGATACATAAAATACATTATTAATTTTTAACCAGTTAAGCTAATCAAACGAGCTATAATTGTGTGACACTTTATCAGCTATCAAAATATGCCTTCAGAAATTTTCAGCTACTTTCCTTTTAAAAAGTTTTATGTTCCTGCGACCTTTCACTTCCAGTGGCACTGCATTATATAAGTTGATAACGTTTGAGATTATGCTGCTCAGACCGTAAGTAGAAGTGTTCACTGTTGGATTTGTTAAGTTTCCTTTATTTCTTGTGTTATATATATATATATATGTTATATATAAGGAGCTTTTAAATGTTACATTAGACATTAGAAGATTTTTTATTTTGTGGAGATATATTATCAAGGACAGCTCTGTGCTTACTTGTAATGGTAAAATGTTACTTACATGATAGTGTTTTTGTGTTCGTACTAAAAGGCAGATTGAAGATTATTTTCAAGGCTGGATTTTGAAGTACTTAGAGGTCATGCATTAACTATTTAGCAGAATTACCCCATATGATGGTTAAGTAATCCAAATGAGATTGAATTAAAGCATGGAAGATGGTTCATAAATGATTTACACTTAATCCTTTGAATTTCAACTTGTGAATTACAGCTAACACAAGAAGAATCTTACTTTTTACATGCATAATGTGGTCCGTCCATGTAAGGGTACTGTCTAGAATCAATCGAAGATATATAATTTTTGTATTCGGTTTTGAAATTAGACTATGTCGTTCAGAGCTCGAAACGTTTATGGTCAGATAGTATCGTGTGTTCAGATATATGACCAATACACGAGGAGCCCCTGCTGGCAGTGAAAAAGCATTAGGACAACTGTATGATACAAATGCAATAAGTCAGAATATTTTGCAACACATTTTTTCCAAATCCTGTAACCTTAGCATTTGGTAACATTTTTATAGACACTTGATCGTATCAGCTTTTATTTTTGCCCCAACCAATATCAGCTCGGTTTTGTGTACCATAATAAACAAACAAAATAGGGACAAAATATGGATTTCGTGCCAGAAGATTCACCTTCACACACATAGCTATAAATCGCGCCTCATGGACATGGCGTGCTTTTTAGAAACAGACAGGTACTATTGATCTCTATTTTAAACTGGAATATATCTGAGAAAAAATATACCGTGACAAGTTTACTCTCCAACACAAAATCCCGCATTACCAGATAGCTCATAAATTTGTCGTGACCGATGTTATAAAAAGTGCACATGCTCCTCATATTGAGTGGCATAAGTTAGCTTTGTTGAACGGTTATATTAATTACTGGAACTTGAAATAGTTCAAACACTTCAAACCTCATTTTGGTTTCACAATAAAAACTAGATCACTACCTGCATCTTTAAAGAAAGTTCAATTTGTTAATTTTTCTTACCTTCTGATTTTTTTGGTTCCATTTATATCTGCCTATAACTGGAATGGTCATATTGGCACACGTTCTTTGCAACATTGGTGATGGTGTTGACTCGTATTTATTTATTACCTGGTTCTTTGGATTTTTAATCATTAAATCATGTATACATTGGCACTCTCATTCATATATCCAGACTCTGGGGAGAATGGAAAATCTTCTCGGTTGGAGAAAAATACCCATAACCAGCCGGGAAACGAACCCGGAACCTTCTGAACTATTTTGAAATGGATATTTGTGACAAACGTTTTACCTTAGCTTTGTTGTAAAGGTAAGCATTAGGGGATTTTACAACCTCAGTGACTTAGGATTTACTTTATCAATATCTAATTTCTCTCAATACTTGCTGCAAATTTTTTAAGCTTAAACACACACACACACACACACACACACACACACACACACACACACACACACACACAAAGGTGAGCAAGTTAATTAGAAAGAACGGAATAAAGGTAAATCCTTTCCTAGTCTTTAGTTTCCTATATTACTAACCTGGACTTAAGGGCAATGGGAGGTTATTTTTACCAATATTAATATTTGAGTATATCGAAAACTAAACATCAGAAATTAAAATTCAGTATGACTACTGCCTAAGGATGTGTGAATTTAACTACTGTATAATATTTAAATTACGTTCACATAGGTCCATGCAAAAGGGGCATAAATCACACCATGTGTTCTGAAAAAAAAATTGGCATCCTGTATTTCAGATGCACTTTACTCGTAGTAATTTAAAGCTATATGCATCAAGTTTTATCCTAAATAGCCTAAGATACAGTGTTATAATATCGGCTAAATCAAAATTACATATAGTTTATACTATGCACATGAAAAATTAATTAATTTTGAGTAAAAGAAGGATAATATTTTCAAGGACTAAATATTTGTTTTCATCCATTTTATAAGTCACATGAATATAAATGTTAGCCAAATGTGTTCAAGGAACATTGAAAAATAACCACTACAAATTTTGTGTCAATATCCTTTATAGTTTTTGAGAAACATGCACCAAAATTATGACAATTCAAGGTTTTGGGAAATCACGATCAAAGATTAAACACCATTCATAGGTAGTGGGCGTGTCATTACGTCGCCATGTTTAAATTGATGAATTAAAGGACTTTTATACCAGCTGACCACCTATGTTTCATATCATTTTAAAGCTGAAGAATTATATAAACCTTTAACATTAAAACCAAAAAAGGGAATTTTTGAAACTTATCGACCTCCCAGTGCTCTTAAAGGGACTGAAAGTTCGAATTGTTAAAATCATAAGGGAATACTGACAAATATAATTATTTGTAACAAAATCTTCTCTTATCTTTAAATAAATTGATCGTAATTTCATAAATAATGCCTACCTACTGCGTCTGCCTTGCATAAGGAAAGCATCGAGGTCATATTTAAGTTACTGACTTTAAGTGGGGAAAATAATATAAACTAAGTAAATAGGATGTCTACATTTATTTGTGAAAACAATAGTCTAAATGTGTTGTCAAAACATGCACAATGTTGAAACAAATGTCCCAAACAGTATTGTCATAATGTATAGCATTGTGGAATTATCCAGAGAATGTATATTTCATTCATTAATCATGCCCGATTTCACCAACAAATGTTAAGACTAAACACGAGTTTAGCAAAAGTTAAAACAAAAATTTCATTTCACCAACAAGTGTTAGTGAAACACAAGTGTTAAATCTCATGTTAAACTAACACGCCGAATTTCTAATGTTAAGTCCTTAACAATTGTAAATAGTCAAGATGGTGAGCATGAACTCAGCTGTTGATGTGGATTTGCTATATTTAAGACCGTCTAAATGGCATTCATAATAGAGTACGGCCTATGAGGAGAAATGATTTGAGGAACTATCCGAAGAAAACTGTTTTACGGAGGTATAGACTGTCGAAACATGTTGCTATGAAGGTTACTGCGGAAGTACAACAGAGGTTAGAACATGCATCGAAAGGAATATGGCGATCTCGCCTTTGCTTCAAGTATTAATAACTTTGCGATTTTATAATTCACTGAATTATATGGTTAATACACTGTCCACCTCCCGTCTTGAAACGTTTAAGGCACTTGTTCTTCGCACCTCGTTTTAAATTTATGTAATACTGACAAGTTGTTTGGTGCTTGTAGTAGTGACACATGCATTTGAATTAAATTCGTTTCCAATATTTTCCCCGCGATATCTTTCTCTTTTACATTCGTCCTCTTATTTTCCACGATATCCTTACACTTCGTCACCATTTCAATTAACAATTCTTTCTTCGTTGATGAGAAATTTGTCTCACGGCTTTATTTATGATTTTGTTCATCCGCCATTTGTGCAGACGAAAATGAAAACAAAAAACGCATCGGAATACGTTCAGAAAATCATCCATAGCCTTCTATAACTGTGATATTTACAAGTTTCTTTGCGTTAACACTGGTTTGTTAACAATTTAAGAAAACATGTTGGTGAAATGCAAGAAATTTAACATTAGTTTTAGCGCTGTGACAATTGTTAGGTTACGTTTGTTAACGTCGATTTTAACATCTGTTGGTGAAATCGGGCATACGCTGCTAAAGTAGATGATAAATATTAGATAAACGATGTGTGGCTGACCTATTTAAGTTGGATGCAGAAATATTAAACAAAAAAATTCGTTCATAACATCAGTTGCAATATTTAGTTTAAAAACAGAATTTATGTCATTGTGCAGTAATCATAAAGAATTCCACTAACTTAACACTTATTCGAGGCAACTTTGGCTAAGTGAAGTAGAAATTATAAACATCATAAATAGAAATAGAAATATGGGATCCTGGTAATCAGTATAGAATGCAAGACTTTGTAGTATCTAAATATACTGTATTATTTCAATGTTTTCGAGTTGGAATGCCAGTTTTAATATAATGAAACTCTATATTTCGTTTTGATTATTCATCCATATATATCTATCGTTCTACTCTATGCATATTTCCACGTGGAGTCAGTGAGTGTGCAACAAGTAAGAGGACGTACACGATCTAACTGACAGCAATGACTCTCAATGTTCGACAGTTATTGATTCTGCTCTTATTTAATGTTTACCAAGCCCTGTCCATTCAGTTGTACACCAGCCCTCGAGTTCCAGCATATGAAGAGCGATGCATGCACCTGGCATATGGCATTGCCCAATGGGACGATCAAAGAGCTTCATAAATGAAACATTCATCGACTGCTCTCTTAAAGCGTTTTAATACTTCAGTCATCCGTTCTACAGTCCGAATGTAGCCAGTTATTAGAAGAGCTTTAGCATTCGTAGGCAACTGTTCTCTCTCTGTTAACTTCGGCATGTAAACAGAAGTTCGTGGAGCAAAAACAGGTTTACTGCTACTAGATATGTCATACAGCATGGACAGTCTTTGAACACAATTTGGTAACTTACCTATTTAGTTTCCCTACGACGTAGGTAATAGGTAGAATGTATTCCATCCAAAGGTACTTTTACCAGATGCACGAAGCGTGTCCGTAAAATTAGGTATCCAATTTTATTTAATATAGAAAACATGTTTATTTATGGAAAGGCGGAACTTATGGCTATCATTCAAAGTAAACACCATTGTGATTGTTGCACCTTTGCATGTGTTGTGGCAGTTTTTGTATATCCTTGTCATAGCACTCTTCCACCAAGTTGCGCAGGTAGCGCTCAACCTCGTTTTTCAAATCATCGTGTGTCTGGAAATGTGTTCCACCCAGGTGTGACTTCAACTCAGGTAACAAATGATAATCACCAGGTGCTAAGTCTGGACTGTAGGGGGGATGGCTGAGGATGTCCCATTCGAACTGGGCCAGGAGATGAGCCGTTGCATGTGTAGTATGGGAACGAGCGTTGTCGCGATGTAAAATCACTCCCTTCGTCAGCATTCCCCTCCTTCGATATTGAATGGCACATCACAATTTATTTTAAAGTCTCACAGTAGTTAGCGGCGTTTATTGTTGTGCTGGTGGACATAAACTCGCCCAAAAATACACCTTTTCTGTCCCAGAACACACTGGCCATCACTTTGCCGGCAGAAAATGTCTGCAGCTGGGCAACATTGCAGCACTCCAAGTGAAGAAACAAATGACCTTCACCTAAGTTCTTTTAAAAATCAGACTGAAATAACGAATGCACTGTAGTACATTCGCAATTCAGTATTATACAGAGATCTTCTCACTGCAACAATAGAAGACACTCTTCAGTCCTGCTACACACGCCTCACTATTTCCTTTGATGAACATGAAGATGCAATTCTGAGACAGATCCCTCAGCAAATGATGCAAGAACGAGTACGGAGATGACTGAAGGGAAAACGACACACAAATCTACTAATACGAAATAATCTCAGAATATTTTAAATGAGGAGTCACTGGACTGCAAACCAAGCGAGATAGCTCACGCGGTTTCACTAGTGGCCCGCATTCAGGATGCCCGGGTTCGATTCCCGTGGCTGACCTAGCTGACCCATGGTTTTTCCGGGGTATCCCGGTTCGCTAGGCAAATACTGGCCAGGTTGATTACTTCCTCCGAATTTCCTGTCCCTCCATTTCATCTCCATTATCATTTCATATCACCTGGTGGCCTCTTTCAGGGCAGAAGTGTCGGCGGGTGTCTCGGCGGTGTATGGCAGGATGATACGCACTGAAGAAAACTACTTCCTCCTCCGGTAGGTCGGTTGCCGGTCTCCGCTCCTCTGCTGGGACCGTTTCGGGACCGCCAGCCTTTGGGGCTCGGATCGCCTGCCTGGGAGTATTAGGGCTCGGCTGCTGATATCGTTGCCGTCCCACTGCAGGGGGGGGGGGGGCTGGTTTGTTGTCTTGGCCTGTTGGGGAAGTCTCTATCCAAGTAAACAATAGGGACCCTGCCCTCTGTACTGTCGTGGCTCCTTGGATCGGTCGCCCTCTGTGTCCTTCGCCCCATCCTTGCTCCCGGGGTTGTCCCCACTTAGGGGCATAGGAACAAAGGGCCCAGTATGGTGGCCTACGTACCGAATCCCCTCCGTCATGAAATTCCGAATCTCCACCCCACTGGACTGCAACCTCAATTCGCGTTTACTATTCTTTTGAATAACTTTCTTTGTTACAACACTAAAAACACTATATAGATATAGAAATTTTTAAGTACATTAAAAATAATAGTTTAAATATATGTGATATTTCAGTTTCAATAAAATGACCAATTTACTAAAACATTTTATGTGTAGGATAGCTTCAGCTGGAGGATTTTTATGCAAAGACGTATCTAAATATTAAGTTTGGTTTTCAAACGAGCTTTTGCTAAATTTTTTATTCACTCGTGCTTATCCGTGTGTCACTATCTTTTATTTTTGGATGCGGAAAATATTTCTATATTTCTAGTGTAATGTTTGTAATAAATTTTTGGAATGAATTAAAAAACTTCTGTTATAAGTGATAAAAAAGTTATAGATCCTGCAAGCAGTGTCGAATACATGAAATTTGATGAGGTTTTGGGATCTAGAGTCGACAGAATTCACTGCAGCTCCGAGTGTTTCAAGCTACCGTGAGTAATTCTGTAACATTCTGTTCGCGGGAGTGCTCTCAAGTCATGCGAGTTTGTCATACTGTATTACGTCACGTTCTCTGTCCGTTCTAACCAGTAGTGACAGAGACAAACATTTTCCACATGTCCCAAAATGTGCTACATGATTACAAAATGGGGTTAGTCGCACATCCACATTTGTGTGTCTGTTCTGTGAAATTTATGGATTGTGGTTCTTCCTTCAATTAGCTTCCACACTTCATATAAGTTGTGTTATTGTTCTTCTTTTGTTATATCGTATATAGTATTGATGGGTTTGATACCAGTTTTTCTCGTTACTTGATACCGCCATTTCTACTTCTAGTTTCAATACTAAATTGAATGCTGGGAGTACTGTGTGATGCCAGTGAAGTTAATTAGGTGCACATATTTAATTAATTAACATTTAACACCATCCACGTACTTATTATTTAACATTCATTATGTCTCTATGTTTTACCGCTCGCAAAAGTTAAATGAAATGAAATGAGTAGTGTTTAACGCCCGCTTTTAATACATACGGCACCGCAGGCGATGACATTGATGATTCATGAGATGAAGATGGAGCCCAGTGGAATGAGATGGCGGGGAAAACCGGAGAAAACCCGCCCCCGCGCCGTGTTGTCCACCACAAATCTCAATTTGCGGTCGCCTGGGATCGAACCCGGGCCGCCTTTGTGAGAACCAAGGAAGTTGAAAAACATTTCACGAAACATTTTTCGCGTCCTCAGTCCACAATTCGTTAAGGAAGTTACTGTTATGCTTTTTCCAGTATTACCAAAATCTGAAAACGAGATAAACTTAAGAACAGAATCAACTGCCGGTATTTCAAAATTCATTACGCAATGTTTATTTTTGTAAATAAATATTTTTCCCCAAACCATTAAGTCTATCGTATCATTTCATTGCTTTAATAATTTAACTTCAGGATTTATTTCATGGTTAAATGGCCAAAATGATTGCTACGGCCGATTTATCTGTTTGTTTATACTTAATATTACGATAGTGTTCTTTCGTTCTGGTTTCCAAATTACGTTTCGTCTCACCAATATAAACTTGATCACAATCTAAATAATTAAATTGATAAATACCAGATTTCTATTATTAGGAAATTCGTCTTTATAGAGAAATGTATATTTATAAATTATATATTATTTATTATTATGTTATATCAATTTATATGTGTATATTTATTTGTGTTTATTAATAAATGTGTATTTATTCTTAAAAAATAAGCTCGCGTAATGAATTTTGAAATACCAGCATTTGATTCTGTTCATAAGTTTGTTTCGTTTTCAGATTTTGGTAATACTTGAAAAGCCTAACATAGTAACTTCCTTAACAATGAATGTGTTAAATAAGACCTGAAGCTTTCCTGGCGACGAATACGCTCACTTTCTTCTCGGGCAGCCAGCCAGGTGAAAAGATGATTAGATATCAACGTTTCGGGAGTTTGCATCTCTCCCATCATCAGGATATTTATAAAATGTTATAACCACAAATAAAATACTGGATATAACACCAATATAAATTAAGACAAAACACTATCAAAATTCGCAGTACTGAACAAAAGACTTTTCAGTAAATTAAATGCCAGGTCAGGAAATTGCGTGAGTATAGAAAATTGTGTCAAAGAAACGTAACTACTTAACTTGACTATTAAGCTGTATTGATCTGTGTTTCTTAAATCGACGGATTTCCATTTTAAGGCCGGTTTCCAAGAGGAGCTGAACTGAAATCCAGCATCACGATTAAGCGTGCTCTTTTAATAGGAAATGGCCAAAGTCTCCCTAATTCACCGCTCCCAGTAGCTGTTGCATATTGCCAAGATGGTCGTCTCCCAAAAATTGGCCCTATGGTCCTAATCAAAACAATGCTCTGCCAGCCCAGACTTCTCAGGCTGCATTAAACGAATGCTCCGTTAATGTTCGATTATTCTAGTAGCGATGGTCCTTCCGGTTTGTCCTATATACGGTGTCCTACATTCACAGGGAATACGGTACACCCTTGGAAATTGGAAGTCCAGTTTGTCTTTCACTGATCTCAACAGACTTTTAATCTTCGAAGGTGGCTTGTGGATGGTCCTGATGTATTTGGTGAGAATTCTGCTGATTCTGCCGGATAGATTGCCGGTAAACGGGATGCAGGCTGTAGTGGTAGACTTATCTGACGCTTGCTGTATTACAGGTTATCCTTTTCTAGCTTTGGTGATCGAGGCTTCAACGTCATATTTGGAGTAGCCATTTTGACGGAAAGTGAGTCTCAATGCTGTAATTCCTGTTTTCAGTGGCTGGGATCAGAGATAGACAAAGTTCTGTGGGCCAGTGTATTGAGAACTCCCAATCGTTGAGAATTATGATGGAAACTATGAGCATTCAGAGAGAGATCGGTGTGTGTAGGCTTGCGGTATACAGCATGTCCCAGTGTACCGCTGCTGTTTTCTGAAATAAGAATGTCCAGGAAAGGAAGAGTTCCATCCTTCTCCACTTCCATAGTAAACTGTATTTGAGAAAAAAGTGAACGAATGTGTTGTTGACTGGTGACGTGAAAAGGGTTTCGTGAAATCAATTTCAACTTCAGCTAATTCAACTAATAAGAAAAATTGACATCATGTTTCTTAAGATAAGTGAAGATTTTGGTTGTTACAAATAGTTATATTTGTTTAGTTCTTATTGATTCACTAGCTTCATTTTGTACATAATTAATACATTTAGTTTAACAAGGTCTATAACTGGATTATATCAGTGTATAAAATCAATTCTGCTAGTATTTAATAAATGAAATAGGTTAACACAGGGGTTACAAATTTATGAAATAAGTCGCAAACAAGGATCGATAAAGTTGTCTATAATGCATGGTACCATATCTATTAAGGTTACGAAGAATACGCCTTCAATCTCTGTAACTTTAGCATACATAAGAATTTATATAAAACAAGAATTTGACATTCTCATGAGGTGATTAGGAGAAGAAAAATGAAAATGATTATGATGATAATCTTTTCTTCATATTCCAATTGCATTATATACCATGTGTGTATAACATATATAATCTTGGTTGAATCCTACCTTGGATAAAACCAAGCAAATATTCCAGAAAGCGAACCTATCAGTAGCGTCCCAAAATGTACGGGATAATAAAGCTATCACAGCAACTAGCACTTAAAACATGCAACTATCGTTTAAGCCTATTTTATTATCCTGTTCCCACAGTGCATACGTGGAAATAATGGAATAAAGACATTTATAAATACGTTTACCTTGATTAATGAAATAGATTTAGCCTTTTTAAGCGTAATTGTGCAAGGAGTAAAGAGTCATCTGAGTGCACCCATTAGAGATTTCTTTAAATGATCTCGAGCACATTTGTTTTACAAGTGTCACGCTTTACACCATTGTTTCTCTCAATTTGTCTGGTGTTGACAGATAAGTGATGGCTGTTTTATTGAGCGCAGATAATTCTAACCACTGCCCATTTCTGATCGTGACAGCATGTGGCTCCGTACACGCCTTGCATTCTAATAACCCCTAGGACTTTACACCCTCTTGGTCTGAGGGGAACAAGCGTGGTGTTACTTAACATCCCTAGGTAATTAATACAGATAGAGAAGATAAGGTGCCCGAGGGACAGAAGGGTAGTAAGACAGGGCTGTCCAGGAAACATTGATATATTATGGTTTGCAAACAGAGTTCTACCTCAAACTTTTTGCGAGAATGGCGCTTGAACCTAAGGGAGCAATGTTGGTAGCATTCGTATTTTGAATAGAATCTTCCAGCTTTCTAATCTTTCCAGTTTTAAGTCTGTGTATAGAATCGTAGCTTTTCATTGATAATATTAGTATTAGGGATTAACATGTATTTCCAATATAGCTTCAATTTAAGAAGCAATTTTATTTTTCTAATGAAAGTTATGACCATATGCACTATGTCAGTTCCTGAAATATTACTGTGATCTTCAGTTAGCTGTTATGCTAAATTATCGTACTATTGTTTGTTGCTGTAAGTTAAGCCATCATCAGCCCTCCTCGTCCGTGGATTTTCTTATACATCAAACTCTAATATGTGATACTGAAATTAATTTTATGTTGGTATTAAGAGATTTTTTATGAATTTATCAGTGTAACGATACATTGAATAGGTAAGATAAAGTTAAATACAAATTAAATATTGATAATTATTAGAAAATAAAATAGATAAATAATATGGATGGCATAAATAGTATATAAAAGTGATAATAATAAAGAATAACTAAGAAAATAGTAAATGAATGAACATTGTTTTGAAAGCAGTGGTAGTCTGACTTATATATTTGAATGTAGCATCACGAGTTGGCTAGGTAGACGCCAACTCACTTCGCGTCTAGCTGGCAAAGAGAGTGGACCGATGTAGCGTTCCGTCTCTGAAATTCATTCAGAAATCTACAATTTATGAGAATAGTTGTTTTTAAATGAGTAAATTAGTAACATATGTGTTATCGACATATTCTGAGCAATTAATATTGAGTTTTAAAGCTGTAAAACGTAATTAAAAACGAAAATTTTGTGCCTTTCTTTGCAACACCCACGCATACCCTGAAGTTTACTTTTCAAAGCCATCCGAGTAATACTGGTGAGACCTTCAAGATTTTTATCGACAGGGATCGCACGGAGAGACGGTATCTTATGTATTCTGCATATTGCCTGGTTTTTCTAGACCCTTTTACACCTTTGGTAATTACTATGATTAGAAAACAAAGAATAATATGTTGTTTAAGTTTAATAGGAATGGAGCATGCCTAGGTATTTTAGCAGTTTTGTATTTGAGGTTATACAAATGGGAAAACTGGGAGTATTGAAAAAGTTAATAAATGCTATTTGTCTTTTTGGTCCACACACTACAATAAAGATTACGGCTTCAGCTTTAATCTTAAATTGTAATCATACCAGAATAACGAGAGCTTTAACTATTTTAACTCATCTAGTTTTGCCTTGTACTATGAATGACTTAAGTTTGTTTGTGCATCCTAGTACAAAAGCGATAGGAACAACCAGAAATCATATTGATTCAGATATTACTGAAGTATCTCAAGTTGTGTTCATAGTGCACAGTTAAATGTCACCCTGCACTCGTCTTCAAGATGATGCAACAAACTATATAAATATCGTATTGGTCAATTATTCTAATATCTGAGGAGTAAACAGTATATTAGTGCCTTCTTGGTTTGAATCCATCTTTTATTTAACAGTATTTCCAAATAATTTAAGCTTAAATGCGGTTAATTCCGATGCACTTCTGCTTATACACAAAAGTTAAATCTATTTATTCAGAATCGCAGAATCATGAGCAAAATAACACAGGTGACAAGTTTATAACAGGTGGCTCAATTTGCCCCAGCTTTTACGTAAGCAGATATCCTTTTGCGTGTTAAAGGAGTTGCGGAACGAAACGGGGCAATTCCAGTTAAACGCACTACAGTGGCGTGAGCGGACTTGGTTCTGCTTCTAACAGGCAGTTTCCAGGATTGAACCGGTCTTTGTAGTCCGCTCACATTAGTACCAAGCATTTAACTAGGATTTCCCCCTTCGTTCTTCAACTGTTTTAAAGCAGGAAGGGATATATGCTTAGGCGAAAGACAGGACCATTAAGTCACCGGGATGTACACCATGTATTAAGTTTTATTCATTCGTGTACTTTAGCAATATTTATTAATTTCACATTTATTTTTAAAACAAAAGTTAAATAATGTGATATTTTCTGTACGCAAAGCACTTAAACTTAAATGCAAACATTTAATTGGAAATTACATTATCACATGTCCACTTAAGCAAGCAGCATATTTGTTGAGGGTGGGAGGAATCTGTTTCGTGGATTTCAGTACCGTTAATAACCAATGTAACATTTAACATTTAACATTTAACACTCAGACCTCCATAGAATTGATGCTAAAGTGAACTTACAGATTTGCACCCATTGTGTCAAACTGAATCGATGGCATAGTGAATAACCGAAAACAGAGAAATTCACACTTCTGAAGTTTTCATTCTATTTTTATTTTCAGTTTCATTACTGCATACAACAAGTAGGGGAATTACGACAGAAAATTATAATTCAGACATGTTTTAGAATTCGATCAATACATAAAAAGCATTTAATGAAACAGCTGTGTGTCCAATCGTGCATGCAAATAGTATAACTCAAAGTCGAAATTCAGTTAAGCCTTAACTTGATATTTAAGTTCAATTTCCCATATAGATATAACAGAAAGATTTTATAGAAAATCTCCCACGCTCGCACAACCATTTGCATGGAAACATTTTCGAAAAATTTGATACCTTGAAAATAGCTCTAATGGTTTTTAATAGCCATATTTATTTTTGTAACAAATGAAGTGTATATGTTAAATTTTCTCGAGTCCTCTTTTCTGAATGACTTTTGTCTAACTGATAAATAGTAAGAGACAGAGTACACCTTATCACAGGAAACAATTTGTATCTCGTTAAATAATGCGCACAACTTATGCCTGTTTCTTTTGTTTTTATCCAGAGATAACTTGTGTGGTTGTCTTATTGTTTTTAATTGTCGAAATCTTATGCTTTGCTCAAATAGATTATTCCCTTTTTAAATTATAGCCATAAAAATACAAATAGAGTGTCAAAGACTTCACGTACAAGACAAGCGAATGAAAGGTTTCATAGTCGTATCACTCAAATCATATCTCTATTCCAAGTCTATGTACAGAGAAATATGTAGTTTAATTAGCTCTATAGAAGTCCATCTCTATTATCATGATGTAGATAAAATTTAGGGTTTTTAAAAAATTGTTTGTACAAGAGTGAGTAGAGAAGCTACGTAAGTGTGCAACAATATAGAGTGTGTCCCAATTAAATCGCCCTATTTTTATTTTGTGATGGTATATTTATGTATGTGTATTTCTTTAGAAGATTTAGAGAGGTTAGGGATGCACTGGTTCATGAGTTTCCTGGTAGATGGATAGGGAGAGGTGCACGAATTGCATGGCCACCGAGATATTCCGAAATAACACTTCTGGCCATCTTTTTGTGGGGGTGTGTCAAGGACAGAGTGTATGCGACAAAAGTGGCGACTATTTGCCAACTGCGTGAGCGCATTCGGAATGCTGTTGTAACCGTCACTCCTGAAATGCTTCAACGCACATGGGTGGAGCTCGACCATCGCCAGGATATACTTTGTGTGACTGGTGGGGCACCTGTGGAAATGATAGGACTTTCTTGATCTTTGTATACAAACTTAATAAGCAATACGTATTAGTAAAGTTTAGTTCATTTCGATATCTCAAATAGTTTGGGAGAAATGCTGAAGTAATATATGGTGATTCAATTGGGACACTTTGTATATATTTTTGTCTAAGGTATACGCATTTAATGGAATTTCAGATTTTAAATGTATTATGACTACGGAATGATCCGAAATTATTTCAGTTGTATTATTCTTTTAATGCTACTGAAGTTTCTTGGAGTAACTAATTTTAAGTTTTAATACCAGTACTTGACTCACATGTGCATCACATCCGCAACTCGCAAACGCAGCTTGCGTGAACACTGCATTTCTGATAGATGGTTGATGTGACCTCCCTTGGCTTAGTCTGTTTTTTTGTAATTTACGTTCTCCAATGTTAAGTCATATCGGACGATGAAGGGAAGGGGTGAAATGATGCTCAAATGAGCCCAGGTTCCATAGGGCTTAGAGTTACCCGGCATTCGTCTTTCAGGACAATTGAAAAGCCCGGAAATAACCTTATCCAGGTAACTCACCCTGACCGAGATTCGAACTCAGGACCTCTTGAACGTGAGACAGACATGGTACCACCACGCTACCGAGGTAGGCGGGCTTTCTATGAAAATGAATTTTTGTGCGACACAATCTGCAATTCTGCACTTTGGTCTTGTTGAATACACCCTCCCATTTATTTCAGTTGTAAAACTGAAAGAAAATCTCTGAAATGGACTAGAAAATGAAACACACTTTTGCCGAACATTACACCCCTTCCTCAAAACACCTATTTCGCCCTTCACTGGAGAGATTAAATGGGGTTGGCATCCACCCGTTTAGGGGATGAAACTCAGAGAGAGAAAGGAAGGGAATGTGCTTTATGGAGATCACACATCAGGAAGGTGTCAGTGAGGCACTACCTTTGTGTCACACGTTGTCACTTGCTCTGTAATGTGAAGCTTTACTCAGTTACCAAAAGGATGTCTGCTTGCTACAGGTCATGTGCTTAATGAAGCTCTATTTAAAATTTAAATATATAACTCTGTGAACTGATAATCTCTAAGTATCTTTTTATCTGTACTCTCATTAATGGTGTATTTGCTTTTAAAACTACCTCCTTTAACCTATTTAACTCGATGCTATATCTATTTCCATGCATTTCGCTCCATTTATATTTGTAGTAATTAGCACTTATGCTCAATTAACAGTTATGTCCTAAGGGTCAAACCTCTATTAACTAGTGACTAACTGAAATGAAATGTAGGCAATAATTCGTTTGTTTTTATTTTTCCATTTAAACTTCATTAGCGTTGTACTGTCCTCTAGCTAGATGTGCTAAAACGTACAGGAGGACAATTTAATTTTGTTGCTTTTCCCCCTGCATGTTAGTTTCAATATCTTCACATTAGCACCTCAAATAGACCTCGTAATAAATGTGTTAATAGAATAAGCATAGTTTTGCTTTTCCGTTAACATAAACATTGCACAAAAAATACTTAACCAGTAATATCTCGATTAGGAAACATTAAATATGTCATTTAGTGAATAAGCAATTTCAAATGTGATTCTTACTTCTTATGCCTAGAAGCTTGTCCAATAATTTTGCAGTAAATAGATGTCAGTTTCTCTGGATTTTTTAAAACGACTAAGCATTTTCTTAGAGGTACATCCTTTTCTCTCTGTGTGTATGTGTGTGTGCGTGTGTGTTTCTGTGTGTGTGTCTGACGCAACTAAAAGTGGGATAAATATCAAACCATTGATTATAACAATAAAGAAAAACATGCACCCGAATGTGACTTAAGTTCACAATGTTGCAACCGAGGCATTGTTGTGCCACTGCCGCAAGCCGCACCCGGCGCGTGTGTGAGCACTGAACGCTTGCCGGGAGAGAGAATGAAACAAAGAAGGAAAGAGACAGATGTCTGGATCAGTTGCTAGTGAGTTGTTAATTGTGTGTACAGCTGTGTAGTAATTATGAGTGTGTGGTCATTGAAGTGTACCATAGCGATTGCTTTTGTTTACGTGTTGAGGGAGTAACAAGACGACCTTGAAGACTGCTGTTGCCTGTGCCACATAATTTTACTGCTGCAAGGGGTGTACAGAGTTACTGTTTACTGCAATAAAGAGCACTTTAAATTTGTGCAAACAAGACTTGATTCCACGAATCTACAAAGTCACAGGATTGAAACTATTATTTTCACAAAATTAACTAAAACGATGAGTTAGAAGCTTGCATGATTTACAAAATTTCCCGTGTAGTACTCATTCTGAATAAATGTTGCGTAAGTTGCTATAAATGAAAATTTAAAATAAAGATTTGTTTAACGCTTTTAAATGGATTTGCATTTTATGTTCACTGGGTGCAATGTAGTGTTCAATTTTATTCAGAAGCTCTTAACCATGTTTGAGGCTTCTTTACGAGTGCCAAATCTATGACACAGCACCACTGACTACTTCCCTTCTAAGGGAAGCTATGCAGATAGCTATAATATTCCAAGAATCTATCGCTCTCAGCCAGATTTGAACACGATACCTCCAGAGTACTAAGGACGACGAGACCTCAGAAATGTTGCTGTCGTTAGAATACACAGTTAAACTTTCCTCCGACGCTACTTCAAATATGGCCTTGTTATTGCTATTAATATTCCAATACCTCATACTTCGTTAGTGTTAAAGCACTGTTCTTTTTCTCGTGATACAATATATTAATATATATTATTGTCATATATTGGGATGACACAGGAATTGGAACCACAATATAACTAAACGGCTTTTACAATTTGACTTCAATTAAGCCTTCTGTAATACACTGCGATCCATATAAACCTGAATCAATATAATAGGCCATAACATTTGAACCAATAATAGGACACAGGTGCGACTTTGGGAGAATATAATACACAATTGGGAGATTACATTACACCATTTACATCTCAGAGAAAGTGTTGGAAGTGTTCTCTACCGGCATCTATATGCATGTTTGCACTCGTATCACCATATTCTCTGAAGTTTTATTCAGAGTATCCTCGCCAATGTTACTTATTTCGGTCCAAATGGATTCCTTCAGAAGGTCAATTGTCCGTGGCCTATCTTGTACACCCTATTTTTAAGTTACACCCACAAGAAATAATCCGATGAGGTTAGTTCAGGGAATCTGGGGGGGCCACAGACCTTTCGAAATTATTCGATTGTCAAAAAACTGGTTACAAGTTCCATGGTGTCATTAGATGTATGCTGGAATTAACCTTCTCTCAATTCGACAACATCCAGGTGCTCCACAAACGTGTTGAAGATTCCCATATAAACTTCAAATCCTACAGTCATATCAAAGAAAATAAGACCAACGATCCCATTTAAGACTGTCAACTATCGACAGTTATCAGTGTTGACAATTCTCCCAAAGCCACTGAGATCATTAAAAGAAATTTGTACATTCTACAAGCTTTCAAAAGGAAATTATGTTCTATTGAAATGGTTTAAATTTATATGTATCGCACTATATTTTATCTAAATAAAATCTACGATGAAACATTTTTACGAACATTTCACTTAATATGTATTAGATGAAAACAGATTTTAGACAAAAAGGAGTAAAAGAGTGATGTAAATGTAACGCAATGCTTGCCTTCTTTGAAGAGAAATTTAGGAAATAAAGTTCATGTATATTTAATGGTGAAGCAGAAGTATAAAATATATTTTATATTGTTTATTTTATTTTTTGTGCCTACTGGTCTCGTATATGGAAATATTGCCAAGATGGTCTATAGTTTGTTCGACATATAGGCATTACGTCAAACAAATAGTTTGCTCTGTTAACTACCTTCACACAATCCGCTTCTATGAGTTTCTGAGAGCACCTCAGTTCCATAATCAACTTCCTATGTCGTCCATTTCATTATTAGAGGTTGGCGCAATAACGCCATAAGGCTTGAAATAGGTCAGAAAATGACATTACACAACATTAGACAAGATTCAAAATAGGTAATAGCCTCAAAGATAAGCAGTGAAATATGTGGAAATCATTTATTCACTTACCACATATTTGTGAATTACAGAGGAATAATCTAATATCGAATAGCTACATCTTATTTGCTACATAGTGAGTATCACTATTCTTTTAAGGAAGTTTTTCAGTACTGATGCCTGATTCCTGCATATTTCGTTAACGTGAATATCCGAGAAGATAATTTTAAAATGTATGGATTACACATAATGGCCAAGGGGGGTTAACAATTGAGGAAATTCCTTTTGAAAATAATATACCCAAAATGCAGAAGTCATAAAGACCGTTCCTTAATAGGAAAATAATAGGTGAGTCTCACTTTTATTAAACTTTTCGTTCAAATTAAAATCTGACAGGACAAATTGCACTCATTGAAGGAAAGGAAAACGTGTAGTGTAGAAAGCTCATAGTTCAAGCCAATGTGTATTTAGATTTTAGGATTGCAAAAAGCATTCACAACAATTTGTCCCAACCTCAGGTGTGTTTAAGTTGCATATTAGAGATTTAAACAAGACAGAATTAACTTTTTTTTTTCTAAAGACTCAATAAAAGACATAAGAATATAGCAAGGAACCCAAATTTTATACGTTAACAATGCAGTAAGAGTATTACTTGAATCATAACAATAACGCTTCTAAAGCATACAAGAAATACTTCGAGAATGTAGTACTCTGGCCCTTACCAAATGCAATTTCTTTTAATACTGTAACGCACGCCAAAAATTACAGCCAGATTAAAATTAAAAGGATACCTACGTTGATCTGTGACTCCGCATTCTGTATTTTTCCTATTAAAACGTACTTGATATTGCAAACTTACAATGACGAAGAGACTATCCACCAAAATAAAATTGGAGGTTTTATGCACTCTCATTCGAGCTAAGAAAGCTAAAATTAGCCTTCTCTATCGCCAGCTTGAGTAAAAGTAAAGATACGAGAGCTATGCTGAAGCAGAAAGTCATATAGCCTCTCACCACATAAGTACCAAAATACGAGTTTGAATTTAACAATAGTGACAATTTAAAGAACACCGCACCACGACACAATGTAAACTGTGGATGTTATTTGTTTAAATTTCCATCCTGTTATTTTGTACTTTCTATGTTAAATATCTTCACACGAATAGGTTTTAAGTCCCCACGTTAGTTTGTAATTTTTGTTGAATCTATATATTATTGTAACATTCTAATACGCTCAAACTTTTTGAAACATTACTAGCATGGATATCAATATATATTATTGCGACAATTATGAATAGGGAATACCATGAACCATTATAAGCGTGTAAAAATTAAATAGCATGATAAATGATATACTCTGGTGTGATTATACAATGTGTTCTCTTTAATATTCAATTTTAAATTGTGTTTCAGAAAAATAGGTTGATTATAGTGTTACTCTGAGTACCTGCAGCATATTTCCAATGAAATAATTGAAATGCAAAGAAGTAACTTAGCAATGAATCACAAATGTCTGCTGACCCCAATAGTCTAAAAAAGATCACAACATACGTCTACTGTATTGGCTGGAATGTATTATAGTTAACATTAGCATTATGCTGACAGTTTGCCGATTTCCGAGAGAATTTTATCTATCTCTTGGAGTAAATTATTATTAATAATAGTAATAATAATAGTAATAGTAATAATACCAGCAATAACAACAGTAATAATAGTAACTCATACTTCATTTAACGAAACTGCAGTTGCCAGGATCATATCTGAGTTGCCAATGTGCCGGAATTTCGTCCACGAGGATTTCTTTCACATACTACACTGGTCGCCAAACTAGAATGTGATTGACAGACAGTAACCACATGGAAGAACGCTCTAGATAAATGGAAGGGGATGAGTACGTCATAACGGTTGTCATGGTAACGATTAGAGGGACCAATTAGAGTCGAGACGTTTCCATGACAATGTTAGACGCTAAACCTTGGTTGCCGATATTCTAACACGTGCTTAGCATGACTTGCGGGCAAGCGAGTTACGCAAACAGTGCAGTAAATACAATACCTAGGTTTTTATTTCTCTTCTGATAACGCTGCATACATAGAATGACCTCACAGTTAGACATTCTGTACTGGCAAGTTACTTTTTTTTTGTAATTTACTAATTAACGTCCTCCAACGTTAAGTCTCATCCGACGATGAATGAAATGGGTGACATGATGCTCAAATGAGCCCAGGGTCCATAGAGCTTAGAGTTACCTGACATTCTTCTTTCAGGATATGGGAAAACCCCGGAAAAGGCTTATCCAGCTAACTCACCCTGACCGAGGTTCGAACTCGGGACCTCTTGAACGTGAGGCAGACACTCTACCGCCATGCTACCGAGGCGGGCTGCATTTTATTTGTGGCAGTTTGCCTTGGTTTACGTGTGTGTGAGTTCGTGTTTCTGTGCGTGTTGTGATCATTTGAATTGTGTTTAATGAATGTTTAATTATGTCTAAATATAGTGACAAGCGAAAACCTGAACGTGTTCGGTAACCAAATAAAACTATATTTGGTAAAGATATTCCAATTAAAGGACATACACAGTAAATAATATGCTCTGTGAGAGAATACTTCAAAGAGGAGAAATTGAAAGGGGAGTCTGGTATTCCATTCTCTAAGTGCTTGATAGAACTTACCGTGCTGAAGGTATCAGTAATGGCATTAAGGTTAAGATTGGGAAAGAAAAGTATTTTAAAAAGGAAAGACATTGGGGTATAAATGAGAAACTCCCGGAAAAAATTATATAAGCGGCATTTTCCCACTTCAATAAGCATCAAAATGTCACAGGTATGCCTCTATTGTTACGATGATCTTTACATTGATGTGCTCTTGCATGTTCTAGCGTTTGCATGTAGATCCACGACTGTACTATTGTCTTTGTGTACAGCATTATAAATAATTAATAAGAATAAAATACCAACTGCAGTCGCAACTGAATCACTCTCGCACGCATAATCTGATCGCGCTCTCCACGTGGCAGCAATAAGCGGCAACGTCGCCTCTCTCTCCGTACGAAGTGTCAATCACTTTCTAGATCATTTGCTGACATGTGTCGCTTTTAAGTGCACCAAAGTATCATCGATCTGAGCCGACTGAACTCGAAACCTTGGGATCAGGAGACCAATGCTTATTTACTCTAAGCTTATGCACATTCAGAGTGTATAGTACTGGAAAAATGATATCCCAGAACCAAATTATATGCACATACCTTGCACATGCTAAGTACAAACACAGAGTACTTTATTATGTCAGTAGATTGTAGACCATAGCCGAAATCTGAACAGACAAACCTTGAAATGTCATGCTTCACGCATAAAAATTATAGTTATGCTTATAAAAGAAAAGCATTATTCAATTAAGAGGTATACTATGAGAAGAGAATGAGAAACCTTTGACACGACTAATGAGTATGCAAAGAAGGCCTTCGCTTGTATTTCTTGTTTGAAGAACTAAGAAAAATCGAAATTGTAAGATTGTGTGCCCAGGTCTCTAGGTATTGTGTTAAGGATGAATAGATCGGCTACGAAGGGGGAGGCGCTGTGTTTGTTGTCATATATACCCGACACTGAGCAAACATTCTGTTTGTAGGAGACTCCACCAAACCACTTAATGTTCTCCAAATACTTCGGTTCGTCCTTTGTGGCGTAACGAGTCCACGAAGTTGTCTCCAATGAATTGTGTAAATACATAATCTCTATGATTTTCTTTACTTTTAATACATCTTAATCTTGTGTAATGGTATTTAAGGATCAAACTACTAACCTTGTAAAAGTTAGAAAGTGTGTCTTAATTCTACATCTTAAAGTGGTGTGCTTAAAATTGAAATAGGGGTTAAGTTTATCAACATGTAGATATGTTCATTAGTTCAGTAAACTACTAACAACTAGAATATTCAATTCTAGGTCTTCTCTTTTATTTGAAAATTAACTAAATTGGAAAAAATATGGCTCACCAGACTTTCACCACTTTTTGTGTTACACTTTAGCTTTTGCAGGTGGAGAAATCGAAATGGAGATAAACATACAATATCACTTAAAATGAACTTAACGTGCTGATTTTAACTCACACGAGTAGATAAAACATGTGAATGTTTAATATTGATTTAGTTTTAGAAATATATCTGTAGATTATTTCAGAGCTATTTCTTCATAGTTAAACCACTATGTTATTCAGGTAAATTGAAAGTGTAAGTACTTACAGCATAGTAGGTCACCACAAAAAGGTGAGTGTCTCCTAGCATAGAACCCCCAGTGGTCTACCGGGAAATATGAGTAAGTCGGAGAATTTAATGTCATGTCGGCATGTTGGCCATAGTAGCTCAGTTCGTTACAGCAACAGCACGGAGAAAAAAAATCTGAATATCATACCCCGGCTCCTTGAAACTATACCGGGGCACACATTCAAATTGTACATTTATTATTTCTTAATAAAAATTACATTATAAATAGTACATAATTGTTTCAGATTTCTACAACTACAAAAACTACAAAACCAAAATTGATAAAACACAAAGCAAAAACTACTACTACTTATAATACAACAAAATTTACTGGTAACCAGCAAATCTCTACTGAACATAATACTAATATTCTTTTAAATACTTAACCAAATATTACAGATAAATGTAAATAACAAAAACTATACAAAACTACAAAAAAACTACTGATAATTGCTGGAAGCCAGAAATTCTAATTTAAACTGAGAAAAATCTCAGCTAAATTTATAACGTATATTTAGAAGTACTGGTAACCAGCACCTATTTTTAAATTAAACACAAGAATAACAAATTAATCTTCTTAATTAAACATATAATTCAAAAAGAAATTTATATATTACATCTCTAATTCAGATGATAATTAAATAGAATTTAAACAACAACACATTATTTTAATATTAACTATTAAGATACTTTTTACCAAATTCTTAAACTAAACTCAATAATTCATATTTATTTTTACAAATATACACTAAGACCATATAAATAATATAAAATTTCACTAATTGTTTCTTTGGTCTTCTTCTTTCTGCCCATTCTTATCTGCCAGTCGAAACCACATAATATTTTCTATGTAACTGCTCTCGTTCTTCATCTAATAAATTCTCTTTATCTTCTATATCTTGTCCAAATTGTACGATTTCCTCTTCTTCTATTATTATGTTTGAGGATCCATTTGCATTAAAATTTTCTCTTATAAGACTTTCTTTTATTTTATCTGATCTTCTTAATTCTCGTCTTTCAATTGATAATATTTCAGGTCTTCTTACTTCTATAATTTCTGACTCCCAAGCCTTTTTACTGACATAATTGATTAGAAATTGTAACTTTTTTTACTAATTCAGAATCCCTTAATATGTCATGAATATAAGATCCTCCTAAAACATATATTTCCCCTAACTGCGAAATTCCATACTTTTCACATTAAAAAATAACATGCTCGGGATAACCTACTTTACTACATAAATTACATAAATCATTTTCAGTTTTATTAATTTTTTTTACAAAATATGTTATATGGTCCATGACTAGTTATATAATGAATGATACCTTTAGTTGGTTGGATGAAATTTAATCTTAATCTTTCTTTTACACTTGGAAACAAATTAAAAGTTCTTCTTCCTTCTGGAATTTTATTCCACTCCCTTTGCCACTTAGAGCGGGAAATCCGTGGTTCAAATCCCGGCTAAGGCATTGAATTTTTCAGTCTGGCTCCACTCACTCAAACCTTATCCTACACATGGCTAGTGTAGAATAAATGATTATTTCAATACAGTGTTATTTTCATACTATATAGGATATGAGTGAAATATTGATATGATTTATATAAATAATATTATAAAGATTGAATAGAGTATGAGCTCAATGCAATGAGATCAATGAATCCACTCCACAAATGACTTATTTACTTCTTAATATACATTAAGAATAACAGAACGATTTCCTCAAAATGTAATGCAGTGCATATAAGTATCTAAACACATTTTTGGAACTATGAACTTCAATATTAAATGCACTTGTTGTAACCTTCTTGGGTGTTATTTCCTTCTGCAGGCATGAAGGAGGATTCTTCAGATAAAATTGTTAAGATGGTGTAGATGAGTTACTTGCCTTCCACTGTATTTCATTGTAATATATTATTTTTGTTACAACTCTGCTACAACCGTAATGTCAATAAATATAATTTGATGGCAAATTTTCTTAGCACCCTTTAAATATTTAACTATAAAGTAAGTTATATTACGAACGTATATAATAAGCAAAATCATTGAGTTTCTTGTTACAGGTCTATTTGTGTGTACTTACTTTTTGACTTCTACTAATGTTACCTGCAGTAATTGGTGCCTATAAAATCATGTACCCAATGGAAACCGGAGCGCTTTCTCTGTGGGTGTTCCTTGATGGTGGTACTCATAAATTTAGATGACATGTTGGAAGGAGGTGTAATTTGCCTTGGAAGTTTGCCATAAATGCAGAACATGAATATCTATGTAATTAAAGCCAGTGACACATTGCTTCATTCTTCAGAAAGTGCTTGAAACCAATGCCGTAATATCTTTAAAATATGAGTTTCATTCTCGTAACGTCCTCTACTATTATAAAAATTGTTCTTAAGTTTCTTCTTCTATTTCACGTTACAGTAAATGTTTATATAAATTGTGCAACAGCACATTCCTTGTAGGTGCAATGGAAATAACGAAATACATGTGACTTAAGAAATTTGACAAAGGGCTGGTCGCTATGCGTTTCCTTTGAAATTCGTTATTTTTGGATGAGCAGGAGGTAAGGAAAAACGTACATCTTCCTGTTTGGAAAAATCAGAATAAAATGAGAATAAAATCAACAACAATAAATATAGCGGAGATGATTGACATAAAAATAAGTGAAACAAATTGTTGCTTTAACGAGAAATAAACATATGACATTTTCATCAAATTAGAGCCGTTTCTGAAAAATTAAAAATGTCCGAAAGTGTGTAACATATAAGAAGTAGACTGGTGTAGTCCTCTCTCTTAAGATTTTCGGTCACACTCTTGAAATGTGTTGAATTTAAATACAAAACTTGTAACACACTTGTTTTTGTGTTAAGCTGTACAAACACGCACACACATGCACACATATGCTGTACAACCAGCATTCTCTTGTGTAGCGTATCCAGGACACCCTCCACGTTTTGTACACGCCTCTGGCGTTAGCGTGGTGTGTGCATGGATTCCTGGTCACGTAGGCTTGCAGGGGAATGAACTAGCTGATTCGGTAGTCAAGACGGCAACTACGCAGCCCCAGGTTTCTGTTTCACAGGTCCTTTCGGAAGATTTTAGCCTTCAATTGCGGAGAGCTGAGCAGTCCTCCTGGGGCGCAGAATGATCCGCTCTCCGCAGCAATAGACTCTGAAAAGTGAAAGAACTTCCGCTCTTCTGGGTAAGCTCGTGCCGTCCATCTCGAAGAGAGAAAGTGACTCTGGCTCGGTTGTGGATATTAACAATAACAATAAACCTAATAACCAACAGGAACATTCAGGCTATAAGCAAGAATATCTAAAGTCCTTGAACATTCTTGGATATTCTGGTTGCCACACCCTAAGCTGACCAGAAACATTACGTATTGTTTGACTAAGCCCAAGGCAGTTAGAGACAACGTCCCTTCGAGTCAGTGTTCCTTCTTAGAATTCGCGAACGTGATAATCACAAAAGGCTGCAGGATTTAGCCCGGGTCTTTGCAAACGTGAGCTGGCATAGTGTATCTCACCCTGAGAAAAGAGAAAGCTACTTTTTAGACTAGGTTCAAAACTGGAATATTCGAACATTTATTGTAAGTGGGGATAGGAGCCAGCCAATGGAAAATTAATATTTGGTCACGGGATTTTTTTCAAATTCCAAAATTACCTAGATAGAGGGACATCCAGGAGATGGCGGATACGTGATTTTGAAAGCGGAGACACTCTCTCGGTCAGGGCGTAATGAAGTCACCTCGTACATATCATTGCGGCAAGAGCACCTCGAATACACAACACATGGCTCCGTGAGTTTGATAGCAGAAACACACACTCTCTCTCTCTCTCGGTCGGGTCGTAGCGAAGTCACATTATATATACACACCGAATACACAACTCGTGTAAAGAACTCTCTCGTTACCGCCTAACACCGCACAGGAGTCTGCAAACAGCGACTTTCCAGGTGGCGAATGAGGTACCTGATTACAATTGTGAATAAATCGATCATGGAACAGTCGAGGTGTTTTCTTCGCTAACCTCACCACACCCAGTCAAGATGTATCCCAGACCCTGGAACAGAAGAGAGTCCATGCAGAGCGAACGCCGAGGAACACTCCGACTTGTCTAGTGAACCTCCTACCTCCGTAACCCTCACCCATCACCTTCCCTGTGGTGCTGAGTGCTGGGAGGACTCAACCAGGTTCCTAACGGGCAAGGACCGCCTCCAGCTGCCGATCACCGTGTCAGAAATATTAGCGGACAACGAAAACGCGGTGCAAAAGTTTTTAAATTGTTTGGCAGTGGTGATATACCAGAATTGGTGTAGCTTTTATGCCGTTAGCTTTTGGTGATTTTAAATGTTTTGGCTTTCGACGGTTTAGCCTTTTAACAGTTAGCATTTTCTTTTATTTGTGGTTTTAGTCAAGACCTATATAATATATATTAGGCTTAGAATGAGTAGAACCAGACTGAAAAATTCAATGACGTAGCCGAGATTTCAACCACGGATCTCCTGCTCTCCGCGCGGTTCCTCTAAACCACTGAGCTACTATGGCCAACTGCCGACATCACATTAAATTATCCAACTGATTGTTATGTTTCCCGGTAAACCACTAGAGTTTCTCATATGTTATGAGACACGCACCCTTTGTGGCGACTTACTATGGCTTCATAGTTAAACCACTAAATAAACATAGTTAAACCAGGAGATCCATGGTTCAAATCCCAGCCGTGGCGTTGAATTTTTCAGTTGGTTCTAATTAATTAAAATATCCATTTACCGGAGTAATGTGTTTAAAAGACCTAATTCTTTAAGAATTAATTTCCCAATATAAAATTTATATTAAAATATTCAGCGATAAAAGTCCTGATATTTAAGTACTTACAATAGTAAGTCGCCACAAATGTGCATCTTGGATACGAGACCTCTAAGTGGTCTACCGGGAAAATATAGTGGGTCAGTTGGAGAGTTTAATGTCCCGTCGGCATGTTGACCATGTTAGCTCAAGGGATTAGAGCGACTGGGCGGAAACCAGGAGATCCGTGGTTCAAATCCCGGGCGTGGAATTTATTTATTTAGTTGGCGCTAATTAATCAAACCACTATGTTTTGATTTTTAGTAAACTGATGGTAATAATCATTTCTTTCACATAGTCATGTGTAGGCTGTTTGAACGAGTAGAGCCACACAGAAGAGCCAGACATAGTGGTTTAACTATGAAGCCTGGAACTAAGTACATTGAATTTTTCAGTCTGGCTCCACTGATTCAAACCTTAGCCTACACACGGCTAGTGTGAAAGAAATGATTATTATTTTATGGTTACCTTTTATCTGTCGTTTACCATGATTAGTTTTCAAATAGCGCTAATGGCTATCATCATAATCATCATCGTCATCATCATCATCATCATCATCATCATGCGCATCATCATCGTCGTCATCAACATCGTCATCATCAGATGCACACATAGATGCAGACCTCCTTCAGAATTGCTTTTAAAGTTTCATTACATGTCTTTGGGTTGAAAATTGATTTTGAAATGTTGGTGGGATATACTACTACCGACGCCACCACCACTGTCACTATCTGCACTACTCTACTAATACTAAAACTACTACTGCTGGTGGTTCTCTACCTAATTCTTGGTTTCAGGTAAAAGCACAAATAAAGAATACAAGAGAGATATCAGTACAGAAATTTCATACAAATCACAAGAGCATCAAGAGCTAGCCCCCAATACAACAGTGATGGTATGTTCACATAAAATTCAAGACCATTCAATTGGAACGAAAATGCCTTAAGCACATGGTGTTTTTAATAAAAGTCGGTATCGCGTTTATGAGAAAATGAAAATTTTCGATATAATAAAATGATTTAACCTAAAAGCTGCTTCGTTCTCGTGGGATTTTTCTGTAAAAGTTCATGTCATATGCTTGGCACATTCTTACTTTTAATATACTATTTTTTGTTTAACAAAATTTCCATTTTGAATGATACTTTTCACAGACAGACGCATACACAAACACAAAAAACTTACAAATAAAGAAAAGGAAACAAAGAAAGAAATATTCCCATCGAAAAAAAAAAAAAAACCTTTACGAGTAATAGTTGTCAATTATTTTGATTTTATTTAATATGCCTAAACTGTTCATCGTATACCATACGTTTAAAATATTTTCATAAACAGTTATGATTTCAACTTGCAGTGACTAAATGGTGTGAGGAAATCTAAAATCATTACAAGCATATTAATTTACCATGAGGATTTACTATCATGGAGAATTAATTGCAGCGGGGATAGTAATTTATAAATCCACAATTAGAAAAGTAGGATTCGTTTGAATTATTTTACCACAGCTATATTATTTGAACATGTATAATCTACTTCATTCTTAATATCTGCGCTTTGCTGCGTATACCGTTTATATTTCCCAAGTGCATTGCAAAGCTATAGGGAAAACTCTACCTAAAAATGTGTGTATACTACATCAGACCTTTTCTGTAATTATTCATTAACAGCTGAACGTTTAAAAACGGATAAAAAGCACTGTTACATACATTCTCTTGGGTTTCGCTAATCTCCCACTTCTTAGTGCATGTACAAAATATTTTTATGAAGGTTTATTTTACTAAGGATTTCGTTTTAATGAGATAAACCTTTATAGAAATAGCTGCTTTACAAGTTTTCTTACAGTTTGAAAGAATTTAGTGATAGTCAAATGTTAAAAAAGCTATGGTCTTAACATTCCATACACTTCCCATGCCTTCCAGGAAAACCTGGCAAAGTACTGAATAATAGTGATTATCAGACATCGGATCGAATTTACCTTAGCAATCAATGTACGCACACAGGTATTATACAAGGCCAAGCGAGACCTCAAGGAACGTCCGTGTCAACAAGTCTACCGATGCGTTGTGTGTACTCTGCGGTACGGATACAAAATGTAAGCTACGTCATCCTTCTCATTGCTTTCGATGCCGGCATTACAGTAAACAACCATGTACATTCGTAAATTGTCGAATGCGAATTGTCTGCGCCTCTCACATGACGTTAGTGGTGCATATGAGTAATACAAATCATTTTCATGTGTTTTTCCGAAAATTAGTTTATTTCTTATTACGCAGCACTGAAAATCCAGTATTTTTGTTTAGAATACTGGACAATTTACTTTTTGTTTGTTTGGTAGGTGGTGCATTCTGTATATTGCTATTATTGTTGTTCCGGTGAGCAGTATTTTTAATGAAACTAGAGCTAGAAGTTGTGAACTCGACTATCTCTGCGTGTTGTCCCCGGGACTGACGTCAGCAGTTATATACTGCAAAACTCGTAAACTTCATATCCCTTAAAAGGTCTATGGGATCCGATGCTTGGTGATTATAAACGGCGATGCCCAAATGTCTCCTATAAGCTCATGATGTGAACTTATCGCTCTTCCCCACCTTCTTCCTTTTGTTCATGGAGCATTTACACTTTTCTCATTCAGGCAATAACCAAGGACTAGAGAGCTTAGTTTCTGGGTCCTATGAGTAAGTCCTAGCTCGACGAAGAGTAGCTGGAGGCAAATATGCTCTACTCTTTTTATCGCAAGAGGTTGGCATTACTTTTAAACGACGTGGGTGTAGTAATCCTCCCCGATAGCAAAGGCCGCCCCGAGGCTCAGTGGTTAGACCACTTGGCTCTCACCAAGGCGGCCCGGGTTCGATCCCAGGCAACCGCAAAGTGAGATTTGTGGTGGACAACACGGCGCTGGGGCGGGTTTTCTCCGGGACCTCCGGTTTCCCCTGCCATTTCATTCCACCGGTGCTCCATCTTCATCTCATGTATTATCAGTGTCACCACCTGCGGTGCCGTATGTAGTAAAAGCGGGCGTTAAACACTACACATTCATTTATTCATTCCCACATAGCAAATATATACTGTGGCATCCCAGTCGCGATGACGTGGCTTGTGCACACAGTGGATCGGATAGGCAGCATGGAGATATATAGTATGCCGGATCAAATAAAGTTAGCGCGAGATAAAAGACTTGCCGGCACAGATAAAGTTTCCCGTCTGGAATATTCGAGTTTCGTCGTGTTACAGAACATTAGATCTGTGGATTGTTACAGAACAGCCTCGAATTATCAATGAGATATTTAAGGAAACGACGGCTCGCCAAGAGTCAGTAGTAAACAGAGAGTTGTAAAGGAGTGAAGAGTTGTAAAGTGAGGTAATCAGAACGCTGTTTGTGTGGTCATCGACCTTGGTAGATTGTGATTGCGTATGTGACGTAATGCTGTTACGTGAGAATTGAACAGTGTATTGCTACGGAAATAAAGAACATTTGGAATATCTGCAACTCGGACTTTTAATTTTAGGAACCCACAGTCATATATATATATATATATATATATATATATAATATATAATATATAGTAACATGTTAAAAATGATGCTTTTAGTACTCTCTTCACTTTGGAGCCTTTTTGGCCACCTTTGAGTTTTCTCTATAAATCTTCTGATGTCTTTCTAAAATCAAAATGACTACAAAAGCTGATCGCCTGTTGGCAGCTTTGGCTGATACTAGAACATTGTCTCCCAAAAGAAACTTTTCCTATTAAAGCTTCCTGATTCTTGAGTTCATGTGAAGAACCGTGTAGTATAAAGTTATTCGTAGTTATGGTTTATACGTCATGTCTTTTCTGCTATTATATCAAATAGTTTACCAGTACTTTTAAAATATTTTTTTCCTTTAACTTTCTTAAAATAATCTTCCTCTGCGGTCCCAAATCAATATAGACATATTTGGACATGCATTCAGTTTTTGTTTGTTTGTAATTTACGTCATTCAACGTTAAGTCATATCGGACGATGAGTGGAATGGATAAAATGATGCTCAAATGAGCCCAGAGATCATAGTGCTAGGAGTTGCCCTATATTCGTCTTTCAGGATAATGTAAAACCCCGGAAAATTTTATCCAGGTTCACAACCTGACCGAGATTCAAATTTCGGACCTCTTGGACGTGTGGCAAACACAGTACCCCGAAGCTACCGAGGCGGGCATGTTTTTTTTTTTTTTTTCTGAGGGTTTACTCATTTGCCAGCGAATGCTGGGTAGGTTTTAGGTTTTCCCTCCAATTCATCTCCATTATCATTTTGCATATGCGGGCGCTGCGAGCCCATAGCACTCATGGTACCTCTGACGTCACTAGAGGAACGTCGGGCCGAACATTCGAGCACCTCCCTGATTGGGTGTTGTGCGGATTGGGTTGGACTCGAGGGAGCAGTGGTTCCCGATACCCGTGGGAGATCGGGTACGTCTCCGGACGGGGTTGAGGGAAGCCATAATATTCCCGCGTACTAGCCTGCAGAGCTAGTAGAAGGTGTGCTAGATCACCAGGCGACCCCAACGAGGTCATATCGGTAGCCTTCCCATTTTGGAGTTGGCGCGCTTAAGTGGCGTATCCACTTCCATCCCGTCTTAAGTGCACTGGACCAGATTGGGGAGCTTGTTAGTCCCTAGGTCTTACCCTATGGAAAGCCACACGGAGGCGCCGGGTCCCCTTTTGGGACAGCTCGGTAACTTCCTGGTCGTCAGAGGGGGGGTCAATCTTCACACTGTGAGGATCTGCCCTGGTAGATACCCTTCAGGTTATATATAGGTGTATTTATGTATATATGTATGTATATATAATTTCGCATCGTTTCTTCTCTATTGGTCTCTTTCAGGGTAAAAGTGTTCGGGGATGTCTCGGCGGTGCATGGCAGGATGATATGCTCCAAGCAAAACTTCCTCCTCCGGTAGGACGGTCTGCGAGTCCGGGCTGATAGGGTTGATTCCGAACCAGAATCGCCTGAGCTGCCGGTTGTGCTGGTCTGCCGGGGGGTTTCCAATGGGTAAAGTGTAGGGAACCTGCCCCCTGCACTGTAGTGGTTCCCTGGGACAACCACCCTCTTATCTCCTCTCACCTCAACCTTCCTTCCTGGGATGCCGCATTTGGGGCATGGATACAATAGAGCAACGTTTTATATACACTTACATTCCGATATATATACCTCTGCAATTTCTCATGATGTAAAGGATTCTTGTTTAAAACCGAAATACAGAAGATAAACTCCACAGTTGACTATCTGTATTATGATATATTTAACAGTGAAACGGAATTTAATGTTCATTGGATTTGTTTGAAACTCCTTTTCATTGGATTAAATAAGTTATTGACATAACTATAAACTGAAACTCGAGCATTAGTGTGGAACGCTGAATTAATGAACAAAGCTGAGTTAATATCAAATGCGTCAGACAATCGCTTTAAACCATTGGAAAATACCGCTCACTGTGAAGTTTCGGTGTTCCATTTCGTTGCAAAATGTTTGGCATTTCCTAAAACACCGGCTCCTGGGTTAGCATTTTTCAACTTCGATTACAAGCTATTCCAGGAATGTGTGCGTAATTTTATTTAAACAATGCAATTCCAGGGAGAACAGTGCGCGAGAATGCTGTTTTGTTTTTAAATACCAACGTCAGTGTGGCTGTAATGCCTGATGAAATTGGTTGATTTAAACCAGATTAAAATAATGTGTGGCTTTTTGCTTCTTCCTGCGCTTTTAGAGTACCTTGAATAAAATAACTGCAAAAGTTTAAACAACAGAAAATGTTATTTCCGCATTACATATTTGTTACTTTTAAAGCTTATGTATGCAGCCCGCCTCATTAGCTTAGATTTTAGCGTGTATGCCTCACGTTAAAGAGGTCCCGACTTTGAATCTCGGTTAGGGTGAATTACCTGGATATGTTTTTTCCAGGCTTTTCCCATATCTTGATAGGCGAATGTCGGATAACTCTAAGCTCCTCATTTGAGCATCACTTTATAGATTCCATATATCGTCCGATATGACTTAACGTTGGAGGACGTAAATAAAAAGAAATATTTACTGCTAACTTTGCGTTTCAAATAATTCCTCATTGACAATCATATTAGCTTACCTTTAAGTTCACACACATATGCACACGCACATATTAAATATTCTTTCGTACTTCCAAACTCTATGGAGAATAAGGAATAATCCTGAATTAGGAAACATTCCCACTGGGAATCGAATGCGGTACGTGGAACCTGGAGTATAGCAAGGTAACTCAGATCATAGAGGTAGTTCTAACGGAAGATGTTATCACCTGTGATTGAAAAATTTATTTCAAACTACTTTTTGTCATATATAGAGTCTCTGCCAATCTTTGGCCGCGCCGTGGCTCAGTGGTTAGACCGCTTGGCTCTCACCAAGGCGGCCCGGTTTCGATCCCAGGCGACCGCAAAGTGAGATTTATGGTGGACAATATGGCGCTGGGGTGGGTTTTCTCCGGGACCTCCGGATTCCCCCGCCACCTCATTCCACCGGTGCTCCATCTTCATCTCGTATCCATCAGTGTCACCGCCTGCGGTGCCGTATGTAGTAAAAGCGGGCGTTAAACACTACACATTTCATTTCATTTCTGCCAGTCCTTGAACACATGCTGCAGACCATTCTATGCCAGGTCCTTGAGAATTACCTCACTTTTCTTGAGCACTGCTTCAGAGTTCTCAAATCAAATACCCCTAAGATTTGCCTTTAGTGATGGGAATAACAAAAGTCAGAGTGCGGGATCGGAGCTATAAGGTGGATGTGGTATTCATGTTGATAAATCATTTCATTACAGTATAAAAATGTGATTACCATCACTTTCCCTACAGATGGAACATATTTTGCCTTTTTTGGTGTTGGAGGACCTGCTGACTTGTTTTCCTTCAGTATCATAGTGATTTAGCTGATAAGCAAAGGCAAAGTTTTGTCGCCCGTCTCCCCTGTTGCTGCAGACGCAATCCTCACGCTGAACGTCCGGTGCTGTTACAACCTGCCTCTCATAGAAACCCCTCTTGATGAGATCTTAGCAGCCTGGATCCCGACGGTCTGGTCGTCTAGTAGATTAGCTCTATAAGCTGTCTATTCCTTTGCCCTGGCTAGTCAGTAGAGCTGAGACTACGCTATCTGCAGGATATGCGTGAGAAAAGTTGAAGAATGAAAACAACACGGTTGCTTGTAATTGCTTTATTTCTCAGCTTCGTTCTGTGCTCACAGTTCACCATGAGTTGCCGCCATGTTCTGATCCAATGACTATAGCTTTCCACTATCACGGTTAAACTATACGGAGTGGCTGAAATCTATCACGGTGGAGTAAATCACTAGCACTGTTTTAAAAATATACTTCGGCGCTTATTTCACTGCTGAGAGATATTGTTCACTTTTTAAGATACGCACTACTGATTGTTTACTTCTCGGTGCAACTCAACGTTTTTCAAGGACCAGCTAGACACGTCTGCACCAGAAGACTGACTCTAGAACTTCATCTCTCCTACCAAAAACAGATATAGCCTCGCCTCCGGCTAGTTTCACAGAGACCCACTCTTGCTAGCGAACTAACAACACTAGGATATTTCCTGGAAATACTGGTTTGAGCCAGATTTTCCACTATCACGGTTAAACTATACGGAGTGGCTGAAATCTGTCACGGTGGAGTAAATCACTAGCACTATTTTAAAAATATACTTCGGCGCTTACTTCACTGCTGACAGATATTGTTCACTTTATAAGATACGTGCTACTGATTGTTACTTCTCGGCGCAACTCAACGTTTGTCAAGGGTCAGCTAGACACTTCTGCACCAGAAGACTGACTCTAGAACCTTATCTCCCCTACCAAAAGCAGATATAGCCTCGCCTCCGGCCAGTTTCTCAGAAACCCACTCTAGCTAGCGAACTGCCAACACTAGGACATTTCCTGGAAATACTGGTTTGAGCCAGATTTGGACCTGTCCCGTCTGGGCTGCTAATGACCCATCCCGTGACAACACCTTTAGAAGTAACATTTTTATCCATATAGACCAGCAACATTATTACATAGCTCTGAGTTAAAATATTTACTCGCATCCTAGTAATTGAATTTAAACAATGTTGCTTCGTTTCATGAACTTATCTACCCCTAATAATCATTATATTAAATTCATTCACATTACTTCTTCTTCCACTTTATTATAATTTAACTATCGCTTTATTCATTATTAAAATCGTATTCAACCATACGGCTAATAAATACGGCGTCAGCTTAGGGGTACTCGATTTGAGAACTCTGAAGCAGTGCTCAAGAAATGTGAGGCGATTCTCAAGGACCTGACAAAGAATGATCTGCAGCACTTGTTCAAGGACTGGCAGAGACGCCATAAAAGTGCAGTGAAGTTGGATGGGACTACATTGAAAAATATCATGTAAAAATTGAATTGAAGTAATAAACATTTGTGAAAAAAAATCAGTCTCAGTATTTGTTGATCAGGCCTCGTTTATGACTTTCATATCTTCAAGACCACGATTGCCTTCTTGAATCTTTTGCAGCTTAAACGAATATACTGTTGCGGTAACGAGCATTGAAGTTTCGGCGGAAATAGAAAATAGATGGATAGGTTTCACGTAGATAACGAACTTGTGTAAACAGATAGTGCCGGCAGGCATGATAACTGAGGCAAAGACCTCGCCAGCGTAGATTAAGTTACGTTTCTCGAAGGTGATAGAATGTTCGAATTATGTAACTAGATGTCTTGTTTTCCAGAAACCTCTAGTGATTGACAGAACAGTCTGGTAATCATGAAAGGAGATATAAAAGGGATTGTGACACGCTAGCAGGACAGTTGTAGTTGTGAAACGGTTGTTGTAAACAAGAGTGTGTAAGCAGTTGTTGTGTAACAGTCAGTGTTGTTGTAACGAGAGCTAATGTAATCAGCTGCAAGTGTTTGTTATTGTCCTCGACCTTGGAAGATTGTGTGATGTAATGTTACGTGAGAATTGGACAGTGTATTGATACGGAAATAAAGGGGATTTTTAATTTCTGTAACTCGGCCTTTTAATTCTACGAACCCACAAAGTTACAATATTATTTTAGTTAAATTCTGTCTAGTGAACGCGAGTGCAGTTGCGGCTCCAAGGAAACTAACCTCCCCCCACTAATGACCGTCATAAATCTATCTCCACACTTCAGAAATGGAACACTGTCGTTGAGGACCAATAGCAACCCAGATTTTCTCGAAGTGACAGTCGCATGTGTACTGCACGTGGAGTCTCACTTGCCAAAGTTCCAACTTCCAGTTGATCTGTTTTATTACGTGCAGAAATTCGTTGTGTGTCATGATGTGGAGACCATGGGAGGGAACTGCAGTGATAAATGCAAATGAAGTAGTAGATTACTTTCAGTCAAGTGAAAATACTCAAAGTGACGACAATAGTGTGAATGACTGGGCCGAGTTATTTTACCGGAAAAGCCTCAAAAAACAAAAGCTATAACGGGAACCCTTTCTAAGCAAATTCGAGCGCTTGTTTTGAACACATATAAATATGTGCTGAAAAATAATCTTGGTAAGGGGTCATGCAATGAACCTGATAAATTCTGGGTATTCACAGCAATACAGTAAGAACGAAAGGAAAACCTAAGACGCCGATCAAGTGTGAAAACAAAAGGAAACGTTTCTCTAAAGGAGAAATTTCACATGCGACTTAATTCGTCGATAAATTTATAGATTCCATGCAAAAGGGAGAGCGCCCACCTTAGACGAATTGGTTGCAGATTTGCAGGAAATTTGTCATTTTTCTTATGGACACTGCACTTTGCGCGGCCTCTTAAAGGAGTTAGGTTTCAAAATTGTTGGATAAGTTAAGGGTTATTATGAAATCCATTAGAATTGTAGCATGGCAATACACACACACACACACACACACACACACACACACACACACACACACACACACACACACACACACACACACACACACACACACACACACAAAACTAAGGAAGTTTTGCAGTAATGGATATAAGATAATTTATTTAGACGAAACCTCGTACGATACCCATGACGTATCGAGAAAGGTGGCAACCTTGGAGAAAGGGCTGGGAGAAGGATGGTCACTGTTGTAAAACTATTATAAGGGTTCGTCAAAGGCAGTGACCGACGTGCACACGAGTTAACTAAAGAGATTTTGCTGTGGATTTCTCTTCTGGATGCAATGATAGGTAACATGAACATAACTGAGCAGGCTTGCACTTCCGAACAGTTGAATAGCTTTTGGTATCAAACAGAAACGTGTCTATAACCTGAGCTTATACCTTTTGTTACTTATAGAGATGTAGAAGTTAATTTCTTTAATGGGAGAAAACAGCATTACTTATTTGAAAATGGCCCGTCATTTAGGTTTCTTAGGTACAAGAAATCCACACTTTCTGCTTCAGGAAGCAAGCTACAAGCATATAACTTCACATTTCTTAATTAAGTAGCGATTGAAACATAGATTAAAATCGAAATATCCGTATATTATTTACAATCCAGAAACGCTGAGTAAATGGAGTGAGAGAGCAACACACAATCACGTGCGCGCTTCATTATTCAATGAGATAAAACAAAGAACAATAGTTCTAAGAATCCAGAATCAGTTTTAGCGAACATTAGAATACGAATGGGTATACTTAATTTTCGACCCCGTTTTCCCCATTAGCCCACCGAGCAGTGTGTTTAAAATCTGAAGCGCCAAAATATACGCCAAGCTTTACTCCGCCCCTTGCAAGCTCTCCAGGCCCGCCTACAATAATTTTTCCCTTTGTATAAATCAGTCTCTTAAGGCCATTAAGGTATTTTCTGCGCCAGTGACGTCATTTTAACCCAAAGCCATAAAAGCCTCGGCCGCAACGGTCATGTGACGTGGCGATAACATCTTCCTGTACGCTTTTTCTATTGTTCCATTCTGCCTCTCCCAAGTGATAATGAGTGCTGTAAATATACTCTGACCTTCACGCCTTGGCGTTTTTGATTAATTCCTGTACCAGCACCTGTCCTACGCTACGCTTCCGAGGCGCAAGATTGTCCTGCAAGTCCATTCTTCACAAATTTTAATTAGGGCGTCTCGGAAAATATATTTACATCACTTCCACGGTTCGCCCCAGTGTTTAGTTGCAGTCGAGTTCCCTGTATCAGGAGTTAACACACACAATTAATCATCACCCACCTTAAAAAATGTATATATTTCTTCATGGGAAGTGGATTTTTTAGTAGTTATTTCATACCATGTCCCACAAAGAACATTTCCCTCAAGATTGATGCTCGATTATTAAGTCATGCATATGGAAACTAAATCCAAAGTCCTCTACATTGAAATAGTATCTTTAAATCAACCGATTGAGACCGCGGTGAGGTGCGAGACCACATTCGGGAGTCCTCGGATTCTTGGTGGCCGCCTACTATATGGCTTTCCCGTGAGTTTCCCTGATCGGCAAGAATGTAGAGTGATGCGTCTTCTCCCATGGCTTTCCTCTGTTTGATTTCATCTCTCTGCTGCATGTTATTGGACGACTACGGGTCTTGTGTCAGTCGATGACTGGCAGCTGGCACAGAGGCTTGCGAATTGGAACTTCTTGGCACCGTCAGAGTGTGGCCATTCGAGCCTCCATTTCTGAGTCGAGCAGCCCGCTGAAAGAGAGCCTCTTAAAAACATTTAGCTGGTTTGGGGATGTGTGGGCATGATCTTTATCCAATTTTAGGTTATAATTTTATTTTAAATGCATTTAAAACGGTACTACATCTTCCACATTCCTCACAGAAAATAAAGGTAACTCCTACATACTTCGGAGTAGAGAGATACACTTTATACCATATTTAGGATGAGTTTAGCTCTAAAAAATTATATTCCCCGTTAGTTGCTATTGTAGGTAAGCTGCTCTGTGATCCAGTCATGTGGTTCTTTCTATACAAGTATAGAAGTATCTCTCTAATTTTAATTTCAGTATTATCCGTGTGCAATATTTTGGTTTTCTCGAACTATTGAAAATAATTAATTAAATGATAGAAACTATCCCAGTAGCCTGTTATGGATATTTTCTGCCCAAGCTATATGCCCTTTCTTTTTGAAATGTAATTGCAGCATAAAAACATATGCTTTATGAAAGTCGCTTGCATTATATTCTAGTTTTAAATATAATTCCGTTTGATAGATAGTCAACATGAAAAATTCAATGTCATTACCTGGATTTGAGCTAAGGATCCCCTGGTTTCCGTCCAGTCGCTCTTACGCATTGAGCTACCATGGCCAACTTGCCATCATGACATTAAATTCTATATTTGACTCGTAGAATTTAATGTCAGGACGGAAAGTTGGTCTTGGTAGCTCCGTGGGTAAGAGCTACTGGATAAAACCCAGGAGATCCGTGATTCACATCTCGGCAATAGCCTTCAATTTTTCATGTTGACTCTTATCTATCAAAAATCTTAGCCTATATATGGATAGTGTGAAGGAATGATTAATTTCCATTAATGAACTAAAATAATTCCGTTTGTCTTTTGCGGAGTTGCACATATTAAATGCAGCTATTCACTGCACAAAGAAGTCTTAAAGAATTATATCTTATTTCAGTTAAAGAATGTAAATGACTCCCTAAGCATGCCTATTTGATTACATTATTATTCTTTCTAACATTATTGAACCCCGCCCTCCCCCCACCCCAATTCTCTAGTCCTGTGTCGTTACTTCCACACAGTTTGCTCATCATTTGTTTAATCTTGTTCTGTCCATGACAAAGTTTTATGTTTCCGAATTTAAATTTCAAATTACCTTTCTTCTAAAAATCCTTACCAGTAAATTTTAATATACGCCTCCAGAAACTAAATAACATTTATGTAATGAATAATTATGTAATATTTAATATATCATTTAATTCATGCATTGGGTATTAATGGTCAAATAGCTTGAGATAATGGATTAATTTTCAGCAGATTTAACATTAGCAGGATATGGGTTTAATAACCTTTCAGGTAACCATTTACAACTTCTCCTGCTTTATCCCTTGCCTTTCTGTTTATTAGTCTTAAATTAGACATAAAAAAAACTGAAATATTCTGCTTTGCAATATCAAATTGCAGGTGGTTTGAAATCCTCATAGGGAAATTTGTTTTCGTGATAAATATTTAGTTGCATAAAAGTGCTTCTATACAAAAATATATTTTTTTTTATATTACTAACAATTTATTCTTGTAAATCATGAACATTCCGAGTTTAAAATGCATGTTGTATGGGAAATTCTAGAGACAAGTTGATCTTAATTATGGGGAATCTATTGTCTGATTTGTAAGAATTATTTTAATTATAGTAACACTATAATTACATCAATGCATCATTGCAAAACATTTCATCAAAAACCTTGAGCTTCGTCATCTGCACGATCCCACTAATTTACTGGAATAAGTAAAAACAGTGACTTCCAAACCAGAGCTGTGCACGTTACAAAACTGCCCATATTCTAAATGACATTCAGGATGGAATTAAGAATACATGGGAGGTTTTTGTATGCATGAAAACATGAAACTTATGCTGCTTTTCAGTGAATGAAGTGGGACTTGCAAGGATAATATGAATATAGTCTTACTTGAATTTAAATTACTTTCTGTACTCACTCCTCTATTGCTACAGAAGCTTATTATATTTCATGCTATCCATAATAGTATTTGATTACGTATTTTTACATTGTATTGTAAATATAACAAGAATACGTAGCCAAAACGATGATCAGAGTTTTAAAATTCAGGCTGCTACGTGATGACTTCGAAATTCCACGCTTCTTTAGTGAAAATGTGAAATCAATAATCATCACTTACCACTTGAAAAGAGTATAAGCGTAAGTATTTAAAAACTTAAATCAATAGCAGGATTTGAACCTAAATTAAATTGCCAGAGGGCTTAAGTAACCTGTATAATACCGTTTAGCCAACGCTACCTTGAGAAGTTAGGCTGCTATACGAATAAGTAGTCGCAGATCTCCGACCTCCTCCTCGCAACTTAGAGTTTTGAGCTCGTTTCGGTAGTTTTAACACAAATAAGAAACTGCATCCGCCGTTATATTTTCTGTATGAGCTAAAAACTGCCGTAATTTGTGACAGAAGCGAAAACAATCGACCTAAACCTTAGCATTTTTGACATGGCTGTACAACGAAAACGCATGTTGGCTGAAGATTTAAATCCAATTGATCCCTCTGTACAGATCTGACATTTTGTATTCCAGTGTTACTGTCAACTGATGCATGTGATCGGTTGTTCCTTCAGAGGGCGTGTTTAAAGGTTGTGTGTGTGTGTGTGTGTGTGTGTGTGTGTGTGTGTGTGTGTGTGTGTGTGTGTGTATGTGTGTGTGTGTGTGTGGGTGGGTGTGTGAATGTGTGTGTGAATGTGTGTGTGTGTGAATGTGTGTGTGAATGTGTGTGTGTGAATGTGTGTGTGTGAATGTGTGAATGTGTGTGTGTGAATGTGTGAATGTGTGAATGTGCGTGTGAATGTGTGAATGTGCGTGTGAATGTGTGAATGTGTGTGTGAATGTGTGTGTGAATGTGTGAATGTAGGCTAATGAATAAAAGTTTGCAAACTCCAATGCAATCACTATTGCATCCTCTGTGTCTGGGTATGATGTTTTTGAAATCGACATACATAGTGATTGCTTTCTGCCCCATAAAACACTTATGCACTGAGTTATCTACCCTTTCTTTATAAACTTTTCTGCAAATCATCCATTAGTAGACATTCAAGAATGGCATACGTCACATAAGTTGCCCACCTCGGTAGCGTAGATGGTAGCATGTCTGCCTCACGTTCAAGAGGTACCGAGTCGGGTGAGTTACCTGGATAATGTTTTTCCGGGGTTTCTCCTTATCCTGATAGAAAAAAATGTCGGGCAACTCTAACCTCCATGGACCCGGACCTATTAGAGCATCATTTCACCCATTTCATTATCGTCCGATATGACTTAACTTTGGAGGACGTAAACTGCAATAAAAGGGTCACATAAGTTGTTTAGCACGTTGCATAAATTCAAAAATAAATAGGGGCAGGTGACTCACCTGGTACATATAATCACTATGGATGCCATAAGCGCGAAATGTAGCTTATACGCATTGCAGAGCAAATAATTAGCGGTAATATTACAAAACAATTTCATTATTTATGATGAAACTATGCAGAAGACCTAACTCGAACGTATAATTCACCTCATGATTATTGATATCACTGGAAAGTACAATGACAATAAGTCTGAAAGCAAAAGATAACGTCACCCCTAATATGCCAGGCATTCAGGTACGATAAAGTGCATCGAAATCGTTAGAATATGGTTTAGCTCGAAAGAAATGGTTAATAATCTTGAAATTATTGAAGCAAACTTTATCCTGGAAAGCATTTGCTACAGAATAACTTTGCTTCATAGGTTTTATACTCAGCTATTGAAATATATTGATGTGCATTTCATAACTGTTATAAAGAAGTTAGTATTATAATTCTCCAAGTTCGCTCTTAAATGATTTTCTAAAGCTAAACATGTTGCTTTCCTATAACGATAATTCAATCTGACAGTAAAGGCTAACTCTATTTATGAGGCGGGAATTACGACATTTGAAACCATCAGCTATAAAGGCCAGAGTGACAGTATAATAGGTAATTTAATGAAGAATAAAACCACGGAAACCGGAAAGTGTGTTCTCCCTTTTGAAGACAACATATATGTAGAAAACAATTAAGTTAAAAATCATAGTTGTACTCAGGTTTCCCTCATTAACGTTTGTCTATTGTTTTATAATCCAGAAAGTTGACAAGCGTGTCTGAACTTCGCTATTGGAAGTAGCGTACTTGTCATAAGAAGTCGTAAATGTCTCCCAGCAGAACGACTTTATTTAAAGATCACACGTCCGGAGCGAGCATAAAACTACATAATAATTGTAGCCGCCAAGTTGAAGACGAGACACTTCTATTTTAAAAGCTCCTCACATGCCATGCCGAGTTACTGCAGTACATTTTACATGTCTTATTTCATCATAGTTGGCTTTATTAAACCTTGCTCTCACCCTCCAGTTTTATATGAGCTGTGACGTCAACTGGCAGGAATGTACGAAATTAACAGCGCGTACGATTTTGTTTGTCTTGGTAGGCAATTGCTTTTGTTTGCTTTTATCTCTTCATCTCCCAGCTAAGCTCAGCCACACCCACCCACGTGCACTCAAGCCTGCGTAACATGTTTGTCTTTCAGCTATTGCCAAATATCAGTTATCCCACAATTCAGACTCTGAAAGGTACAGAAGTAAGGTTACATATTCTTTACACCTGGGCTTTGTCATCCATCAGTCTAACAGAAGACAGCATTTAAGTTCCGTAAATTAACCAATTTAAATCCAGCTAGAGATTAATTTTTTATTCTTAATATGTATAAACACATGTAATCTTTAAAATAAATTCATATTCGGACATTGTTGATGGCTGCAACAATGCCAATTAAATAAATTAACTGTCACGAAGTTACCCCTATCAGTAGGACAAACTTGCGACACATGCTTTTCTCGTATTCTACCTCAGTATTTTTGTTTGTATCACAAAGATTCCCTTATAAAAGAACTTCTTTAGAACAACGGGATAGTTGCTAAATAATTCAATCAGTTATTATGAGCATGTAAGTCTGGAAAACTATAATGGATCTTGTTCAACCACAACAGAGAAATACAACAAAAATGCAAACAATAGTGCAGGATAAATAAAGAATGAATGCTTCTGTTAGAAAACAGTACAGTGTCCATAAATGTCTACTAATTTTAGAAAGTTCTGGTACCTCAAACATTTGTTTTCCAACCTGTTTAGGAATATATATTTCATATAGAATTTCAGCAATTTAATTTCCCACAGATTACCCACAGATTCCATGACATTTATCAGAAGCATAATTTTAGTTGTCCTAGTTAATTTTTCCTGGACAGTAGGCATTATCGAAAACAACAATTACAAAATTACCAACAATTTTGTCCTCTTCTCTGATTGAAGGACTGTCTTCTTATGTCAAAATTACTTCTTCCCAGCTGTCATCAGGCTCTGCGTAGGTTATGTTGTCATCACTATCGCTGGAAGTTTCAATCGCCTCAACTCTGCGTTTTTTTTTTTTTTTTTTTTTTTTTTTTTTTTTTGTGTGTGCTTATATATATGCAATACTGGGTCTAGGAATGTTCACATCTACAGTGATTTGACAATGCACCTCAAGTCAAACCTAGTGATTGGAAATCCGTAGTTTGACATTAATATACAATGGGATGCAAAGCATTCTTCTTCCGGAGAAAAAACTGTAGGATGACCAGGTAATTTATCAATTTTCCTTTTCAGTTTGAGCCAGATACTGTTTGAATTTTTACTATACCTAAAACATAATAAACTTCACTTATTGATATATGTGTAATATTTAAATATGAGTAATTCAATTCTTACTGTAACTATTAAAATATAATTATTTGTTAATGCTATTAATACTTCATTAGCAATTTATGCTATTTATTATTACCTTATATTAATAGTTTATAACACTTATGATAAATACGGTAAAATTTATAAAATACTAACTTTGCAGATGCTTTCGGTATTGAAATTTTATTAGATCGTATCTCATTCAGTGCCCGCCATGGTAGCGTAAATGGTAGCACGTCTGCCTCACGTTCAAGAGGTCCCGAGTTCGAATCTCGGTTAGGGTGAGTTACATGGATAAGGTTTTCTCCGGGGTTTTCCCTTATCCTGATAGAGGAATGTTAGGTAACTCTAAGCTCCATGGACCCTGGACACATTTGAGCATCATTTCACCCACTTTAATCACCCTCCAATATGACAACGTTGGAGGACGTAAAATTAAAAAAAAATCACATTCAGTGCTTCAGCCAGTGTCTCGCCAGTATATTTACGATACGCCCGCGAACCAATAATCTTTCTATCTTTTCCCGGGATTCATCCCACTGAAAATGCAAGAAATGATATAAATCATGAAATTAGATGCATTATAATACCTGTCTACGACAAGCAGGGCGTCCTTGTGACAGCGCCATTTTCTGTCACAATGATACCCCGCGTTTCTGCACATATTCATTGTAAAGATAAAAACTAAACGAAGTAATAGCTTATTCAGAATGATATTTTTACACAGATATCGTCATTATTATTTTCGATTAAGCATACCTGCAAATCTCCACAGTCTCTATTTGTTTTTCGCCTAAACAAAGTATCACAAACTTCCTTCAAACACTCAAAACAAAAAAATTGTACATTGGCTGCTGGGAGCGTTTCTTTATACTTAAATATAGTTCCTGCAACAGTGAACAAGTAGCAGTACTATCTGGAAACAAATACGTGAAGACTACTCCCCATGGAGGAGAATAACTTGACCATCAAACTCAAAATAAACATGTGACATACCAGTGTTACAAAGTTGTACCTGCTGTCACAAAGTTGGCCATGTTTACGTTTCACATTTTCTTTCAGTTGTAAAAAAGAATGTAAGAAATAGGACTGTGAAGAAATCACTTTGTTTTTATATGTTATTTGCACAGGATTGCACATGTCCAAATATGTAAACATCGCTTGTTGACATTTCAACTACAGAAAGAGAAAATTGTTATTTTCTTCCTAGGAATGTGGCTTAAAAGTACCCTATTGGATACCCTAGGTAGTGAATGCATCAGTTCTTTCTGAAAAAAAAGTTTGTTCGATCGAAGCAATGTTGATAAAGGTTAGATATCAACAATATCTACACTATTTCTGTAACTTTCAGAATCCGAATTGTGGGATAACTGACAGTAGAACTATGGTATAACATAAATTAAATTTGAAAAAAAAAAAAAATGAAATATTTAGTTCTAGCAGACAGGAACATCTGCTTGATGGCATAAATATTTCTACATTAAGGGAATAACACTTGTTTACTTATATAACAGTCCTTGTTTTTATTCAACTAACCGACACTACACCTGTCCTGCTATCTCAGAATCTCTCTTAGCTTTGTTGTTATATGTGGACAGGAAGTGTTCCGCTCAGAATCCATTAGATAAGCTTGCCGGGAGATGTAGAACCTGCGGGAAATCTATTGCATTAAAATTATTGTTCCCTCTAATATGCTACCGTGATGACTTGTGGAAAAACTAGAGGCGGCTGCCTTATTATTCGAGTACTGGAAATTAGGTTCCCTGGCGCTACTCTTCACAGCCTGAAATTGTGGCAGCAGGTGCCCCATCACAACCAGACGGTGGCACAAAAAGCCTTGCAGTCGCGGCACGTCGTCCAGGTCATTAGGTCTTTTATTGTGGTCTCCAAAGCTGCCCACATTTCTCAAGTTATTCCGCTTGCCATGAGACTGCAATTGCTGCTTCAAGTAATCGTAATTATTTCATCAGGACTGCTTTATCAGCAAGGTCTAGATTTTCAAGACATGCGGATCATATTAATGTACACATACTAAGACACTACTAACAAGACAAGTTGGCTGTCCTATATTACATTACTGCTATTTATTATAAAAAGTAATGTCAGATTCCTAGAAAGTTATGCAAGGCACGTTAGACTTCTAGAAACAAAATGAAGTATACGGTAATGTACCGATATACAATATAACGTAGTGGTGCGGGAAGAAATGGCTAGAAACCAACAATGAAGCAGCGTAATTTTTATTTCCAAAACAGCTCTGGTTTATGGCGTCGGTTCCAAAAGAAATATAAAAAGAGCAATTTGATATCGAAAATGATATTTTTAGATGGACTTTGGAAATAAACCTAGGAGGCAGAGTCTGTATTAGTTATTGACACGTGCTAATATAATAATACAACCCAAAGAAAGGGAACTTTTTTCATACCTCCGTGATAAAAGCGGGCAATTCTTAAGGAGAAAGATGGGCTGAATTTTAAAATCGTCATAGAGATCTTTATTCACGTCGGGTTAAAAGGTTATGAACACATTTAGATTTTCACTTAGTATGTTTTAGATATATTACATCTATTATTGTGACAATGATACATGCCCTACTATATATCACGGTGAATTATGATTAATTCAAAATATTCTATTATATGCACGCATAATTTTGGGTATATTTAAAAGTGCTTCATAGAATATGATTTGCCTCTTTTACCTACTCCTGTCTGATTTCCCTCAGAATAATCCAATAGTAGTCGCCCATTATTACTGGGACCTTACTACCTTTATACCTCTTCTGCAAGAGGGAAATGCCCAGATGAAACGTTCCCATTGTTTATGACTAACATCACCCTGTTTTCCGGGAAAAAGTCTAACTGTGAATTATGGAAATGAATTTTCGAAGGCATTCTACAACCCATTTCAACAAATTTTAGACCAAAGTTTTATAGATTATTTACTTCGTTGTTCCAAGAAATCCACACATAATCTCTGCTAATTTCACCGTTTGTAACGTTCTTTCAAACACTTTGTCCTTCACGAGTTTTTGGATCTGAGACCCAACAAACATTTCTTCTTTCAATTTTTCGTAGGTTAACTGTGACAGCTTGCCTTACAAATCACTAGCGTTCTGGTTGAGTGCCTTAACAAAATTCTTCATCAGCCCAAGTTGTACATGTAAGGGAGGGAGAAGAATTCTATCAGGCTGAAGCAATGGTGTTTAGTTTACATTGCCTTCCCGTGAGACATATTCCTTCCGCTTGCCTTACTGTACTACATGTTCTTCCGTATCACGTTGAGCAGAAATCCAATTAATTTAACGTCACCACGTATTTTTCAACAATGAACCTCATACCTTAAAATACTTCTGTTTTGGCCATAGGTCTTTTTAAGACCTGCAGAATGAAAATATTGAACTTTAGACGGTCAATTACCATGATGAAGTTACAGACTTTAAACAGAATTTTGATGAACCTATAAACAATTGACAGTCATTTGGATTGTGCTCAAATCCTATCTCATTCATTAAACTATTCTTGTCTATATATAAATATATTTTCTCTTATATTGAATATTATTTTCCAAATTTCTGATGTCTATTTCAAAACTGCAATTTTTGTATCAGGCGCAAGTTATTTCCATTGTTGTGTCCTGGAAACTAGGAGTAGAGGTTATTCTTTTGGCAAATTTAATTCGTGTACCAAATCATGCAGGTGTACTTGCTCTACAAAATGTCTTTCACTTTCATTCGGTATCGTTTGAAATAACGACCTGGTTAATTTGCAATTTATCTTTTGTATCCTTACATGTTGTATCTGCGTAAGTAATCGTGTAGGACAAGGTTAGGCAACCCATGATACTGCTGTTACAAGCTGGTACGCGAAATCGTTTTCGATTATGTATATCTAAAATATCGAAGCGTTGTGAGATGTTGTCATTTTAGGCATCTTTCGGAATGTACGTGGGATAACGGACTAAAAACTCATATTATCCTCGCGGAGGTAAATTTCATGCTGGATACTGTAACCAGTGTTGGTGAGGACATTACAGCTATTAGAATAAATGGTTAAACAACATAAACCAAATAGCCTCTGGTCCCTAGCTTGTCAAAATTTCGTTTATATACTGGGAAAGTAGGACATCAGAAGCCCCAGTACACCTTAGAGACAAGTTTATACCATTATAAGGAATTGTAATATTATATAAAAATATTAATCATTATGATCAGTGCCCCGATATTATTACGACTTAGGTACAAAAACACCTACAATGAATCTTAACGTTGGAGGACGTAAATAAAAAAAGTCATATCGGACGATGAATGGAAGGGTGAAATGATGTTCTAATGAGCCCGGGGTCCATAGAACTTAGTTACCCGGCATTGTTCTTTCAGGATAAGGGAAATCTCCGGAAAAAGCCTTATCCAGGTAACTCGCCCTCACCGAGGTTCGAACTCGGGACCTCTTGAACGTGGGGTAGACACTCTTATCATCACCACGCTACTGAGTCGGGCTAAAATTTTCCTTCCCGCTCTCCCGCGTGACAGGAGGGGATACTGACCACTATACTACCTTAATCTTATACTACATACTGAATGAACATGAAGTTTTAAGCTACCTGTATTTATTAAAGTTGCACATTATGACGTATTGCGTCAACTGTTTATTTATAAAGCAATTCCCAATATCAAAGTCTAAGTTAAAATGGTAGGCTTACAGAGTAAAATAAATACAAAACCAATTAAGGAGAAATAATTATTTTCAAACCAAATTAGTTGTACAGTGTCTGCTCAAACCTTAGATCTGCAATTTATTTTCTGAATATCTTGAAGGACATCGAGTGTACAATCTCACTTTAAACATGGAAGAGCTGTAGTTATTTATGAATAATCAGTTTCTGGCTTTTAAAGCCTTAAATGACAATGCAGTTAGTAACATTTAATCCACATTCGGGATATTTAAATATGTTACGATTATTCAATATAATATTTAAAACTTATCTGTTTAGTACTACATGTTACCGTGACATTACTAATAATTCCTGAAAAGTGCAGTAATATTCACAAAACGATCTGCAATATCACCTATGTCTTATCTCTCGTTCCTTTAGCTTATATCAATATTGTTTCAGATTCTAAAAAAACATAGTTATGTTTTAAGGAATGAACTACTTGTATTATTAAAATTCTAGATAATTACTGCAGGTGTAACTTTTAACATTGTCACTTCTCTTAGCTTCTGTTGTTAATATTCACAGTATAATAAAACTTCCTAATATCAATATTCAATAAAATATATGCGAAAATAATGAATATGGAGATTCCTCACTCTCAAGTTCCAATTTAAACGGTTTTGTTCGCGACCATTAAGCAAATAATCCTCTCTGTCAATTAAAAAAACTGTTGACTTATTTCTGAATGTTACATCGTAATTGTGCTGTATTCTATTTTGTCAGCTATTAACCCGGAAAAAAGAAAAATTCACAGACTTTAGACACAAAAATGTACTATTTTTTCATTCACCTTGGTGAGTGTATTTATTTTTTACTTAGGAATATTATGAAAAATGTAACAATATGTTATACTTCAACAAAACGTCGATCTCTGCATGACCTCATGGCACTAACGTGTTAGTTTTCGGTAAATAGAACCTGTCACTGTTTAGGGATGGAAATGAAACGTTATCTAAAATAATTAAATTGTCAGTTGCCTGGGTTTTGAACTCGCATCTTGCCAAAAGTAGAAATATGTCAAACCAACTGAGCCAGCTAGACCAGCATACAGCTTTCTTGTAGGGTAGGTAGAAGAACATGCATTCTCTATTATGAAGTCTTTCAAAATCGCTTTCATCCTTTTCAGGATTACAAGATTACTTCTCTCTGTCTCTCTCTAAGTCACACACACACGCACACACACTCACTCACTCACACACTCACACACTCACTCACACATTCACTCACTCACTCACACACTCACTCACTCACACACTCACTCAGTCACACACTCACTCACACACTCAATCACACGCTCACTCACTCACACTCACTCACTCACTCACTCACACATTTACTCACACACACACTCACTCACTCACAAACTCACTCACACACTCAATCACACGCTCACTCACTCACACACTCACTCACACATTTACTCACACACTCACTCACACACTCACTCACACTCACTGACACACTCACACACTCACTCACACACTCACTCACTCACTCACACACTCACTCACGCACACACTCACTCACACACTCACTCACACACTCACTCACACTCACTCACACATTCACACATTCACTCATTCACTCACACTCACTCACACACTCCCTCGCTCAATCATTCACTCACTCACTCACTCACTCACGCACTCACTCACGCACTCACGCACTCACTCACGCACTCACTCACGCACTCACGCACTCACGCACTCACGCACGCACTCACACACGCACTCACTCACGCAATCACACACGCACTCACACGCACACTCACTCACACTCACTCACACTCACTCACACTCACTCACTCACTCACTCACTCACACTCACTCACACTCACTCACTCACACTCACTCATACAGACACTCACACTCACTCACTCACACAGACACTCACACTCACTCACTCACACAGACACTCAAACACACACACAGAATGTGATAATTTCCCTATTGAATGAGTATTTTGGATGACACAAAGGCTTCTTATACACCATTATATATGAGTGGAACAATGGAAACAAAAGCAGAGACAGTAAATGGTAATGTCTAATAAATCTGCCAATTGATAACTAGAGGAATTGTTGCAGTTGAGCCAAAAATCATGCTATTTCACTATGAATTTGAGTTTTTCTAAATAAATATGGTTATATACTATATACATCTAATGAAGAAAACCAAATAGAGTATCGTTCTTGACTGAAAAATTAAGAACTATTATTTTAAAGTTATATTTAAACTAAGAACATTAGCACATTAAAAATCTCCTTTGAAGTATTCCCTGAATATTTGAGAGATACGTCGAAAGCTCATCGAAATAGTGAGTCGAAGGTTCACAAGTCTTCTTGTCATGTTTGCTGTATGAACTGAAAGTCCGCGCTTTAAGTTCCAGTGATTACAATATATTTTTCAATTCTGGTATTCAGATTAACTTTAACATTATCAGCTCTGAGACTACGATGATCATATTACTTATCTGGAATATTATATAAAAGAAAGAAAGGAAAACAATTTTTCAAAATCGTGTAGGGAATGCTGAACTACTATACGTAATTTGCCCCCTCGCCCCCCCTCTAAAATTTTCTGAGGTGAGTTAATTTATAAAAATGGTTAATTAGGACAGAAACACAGTTCATTTTGAACAACTAATTCTGTCACAGCTCATAATTAGGTAGACATAGGCTGTAGATTGCCTACAGTGCAATTCAAATATAAAATGTGAAAAAGTAAACTGAACAGGCATAAGCTACATTAAGGTTCAGAGTGCACAAATTTATACCTAGATATTTCATGATACAATAGCAATATTGTGGCTGCTAATCCTATTACAAATTAATGACATGTTATGTAGCTGTCGACTCTCAGCATAAACTATTGTAGGTATTGAAAGGTAAAATCCTAAGTATAGCTTTTTTTCTTTTTCGCATATCTATAGAAAAATTACAGTAAAATGAAGGATGTAACAAACAAGATTCTTTACAGCATAATATTCGTGAGAGTCCATGCTTAGTCGAAAGCCCTGTCTAACTCTGACAGCCACTAACTATGAACTAGTCCTCTCAAGAGGAAACATGGATTTGAACTAAGATATCCCACGAGAACTAGCCTGAGGCTACCTCAGGGCTACCTAATAGGGGTTTAAAAAGTAAGCAATTTTTATGGGGAGGCAACTGTGAAAAATGCTAAAATCCAGAGTTTACATCAGAACTGCTTGAAATTTTGTCATTAGGAGGGGTATAGGTAATCTTGTTGAGATTTCAAAATTTATCTTTCTATCTCAGTTTTAAAAAGATATGTTTAGTGCTTTTTATAGTATAGTTTTTGTATGTTATATAAAAAGTCCCAGGTCATACAGTTTTTCTTTTAGAAACTTTAAATTTTAGATTCAGGTTTCTATGTACATCAGCTGTAAAAGTTGCTAAACTTTTAAAGTGTGTGCCAAGTATTTTTGGAGAAAAATATTTTTATGTGTGAATATATATATATATATATATATATATATATATATATATATATATATATATATATATATATATATTTGCAATTTTGAGATTTAAAATTCGGTAGTAAATAAACCAGAATCACTGTTAACTTTTGGGCTATAATAGGTTTTCAATTAACATTTACCACAACAGAGCATTCTAGTATCACTACTTACTATTACGGTTAGTAAAACTTAAAGCTTCATTATATTTTGTTTCGAAATAGCCACTGTACTCCTAACCTAACCTGGTATGGTTTCTGTTGCAACAAGAAAGCAATATAATGTTATATCAGACTTTATTCCTATTCTAAACAGTAGTAGTTTAATATAAGCTGCTATCCACAGATTTCACTTGCATGTAAACCATATTTCACACACATTACATGTCAGTGGAAATGTTTGTTTACTTTCAAAAGTAGTAAGTAGGAAATAATATATAAAAATAGTAGCTAACAGGTCCAGTAGCTTCCACAAACATCAAGAAGATGTCTCTGCACATTATCACAGTTACAGAACCAAACCGCGTAGTTTAAACGTGAGAATTCTGTCAATTTTTTTGCAATACACTAGCAAAGGCAATATAAATGGCTACACCCATCTGTACATGGGCATTTAAATAATGACGTAGTGGCTCTTTAAATGGCACTAGGGCTTAACTGACGGAAGATTCAGAAAATGCAATGTTTAAACATAATTTTAAGGCAGAAACGGATTTTTTGGGTCATTTTTGACGAAATTTCACCGATGCATCCCCTTAAATCATGTATCAAATAAGCTGTGAAAGTCACAGTTATTATTTTTATAATTTTATACTATTATCGTTTTTATATACATCAACATTATTGCTTTTCCTTTATTTCTACCTATTCAATCAAAAGCTTGCCTTCAATTGTTTCTTAATCCCGTTCATTTTCCACTATCAGGATTGTAATCAGAAAGGACGATGTCTGAGTCAAGTTCCTGAGCTTCACATTTTAATAACTGTTGATGTGCAGATACATCATGTAATCAGGATTGCTTAAACTGTTTGTACTGGTTCCCATGCCGATTTCTTACACCAAATTTATTGCTTTTTCCCATCTCGAAAACAGCACTAGTAATTCAAAACATACGTAAACAAAACTTAGAAGAATTAACACCAGATGTGTTTAGTAAGAGCAAGGAGTAAGCTGACAGTGCTATGAATAGAAAAAAACGAGGACTTTCTTTCCTAATAAGGCTGTGTTCTGGTTATAGCTTCAATTATAACCAAGGAGAAAACATAGTTACAAATGCCTGATATGGGACGTGGCACACTGTGCAGCCTTTTATAAAATAGTCTAGTTAGGACCTTAAAATTGACGGGACAGCAAAATAAATACTGTTATTCACTTTTACAAACTCCAGGGAAGATTATTTTGGCACTGACTTATTTTGTGAAATTTCATACCAAATTTTGTCGTTCTGGCTCCCCTTCAGGATACTTAGGCCAGCATTTATACAGTGGGGTGTCAAGAACAAGCAAAACGGATAATCTATGTTGATAGTTCATTTCAGGAAGTAAGTTATGTGATGGGATGTGTTTGAGAAAAGCGGTAGACAACACCCCAAAAAGCATATACGAGACGTGTCCGTAAAATGAGGTCTCCAATTCCATTTTAATATAGAAAACATGGATGTTCTGAATGAATGTTACATTGATATAAAGGCGAAACTTACAGCTATCTTTCAGCGTAATCACGAATGCGATCGATGCACCTTTGCATGCGCTGTGTCAATTTTTGTATACCCTTGTCATAGCACTCTCCCGCCAAGTTGCGCAGGTAGCGCTCAACCTCGTTTTTCAAATCATCATCGGTCTGGAAATGTGTTCCACCCAGGTGTGACTTCAAATCAGGACACACATCATAATTAAAGTCTGTTTAGATAACGCATGTGCAGTTCGGAGACAAAGGAACCTGACCCTACCGCCCACTAATGACCGTCATAAATCTATCTCCACACTTCAGAAATGGAACACAGTGTTCTCGAAGTGAGAGTCGCATGTCTACTCCACCTGGAGTCTCAGTTGCCAAAGTTCCAACTTCCAGTTGATCTGTTTCATTACGTGCAGAAATTCGTTGTGTGTCACAATGTGGAGACCGTAGGAGGGAAATGCAGTGGTAAATGCAAATGAAGTAGTAGATAACTTTCAGTTACGTGAAAATAATCAAATTGAAGACAGAGTGAATAACTGGGCCGAGTTATATTACTGGAAAAGCCTAAAAAAAAAGTTATAACGGCAACTATTTCTAAGCAAATTCAAGCACTTGTTTTGAACACATAAATATGTGCTGAAAAATAATCTTGGAAACGGGTCGTGCAATCAACCTGATGATAAATTCTGGGTATTCACAGAAATACAGTAAGAAATATTGTGACGAACGAAATCCCAAAGATGCTGATCAAGTGTGAAAACAAAAGGAAACGTTTCTCTAAAGTAGATAATTTCACACGCGATTTAATTCGTCGACAAATATATAGATTCCATGCAAAGGGTGAGCGCCCACCTTAGACGAATTGGTTGCACATTTGCAAGAAATTTATGATTTTCCTTATGGGCACTGCATTTTGCGCGGTCTCCAAAAGGAGCTAGGTTTCAAGTACCGCACTTTGAATAAGATAAGGGTTATTATGGAATCCAGTAGAATTGTCAAAACTAAGGAAGTTTCGCAGTAATGGACATAAGATAATTTATTTAGACGAAACGTTGTACGACGTCCCTGACGAATCGAGAAAGTGGCAACCTTGCAGAAAGATCTAGGAGAAGAAGGGTCGGAGGTTGTAAAACGATTATAAGGGTCCGTCCAAGGCAGAGGCCGTCATGCACACGCGTTAACTAAACAGACTTTACTAGGTGATAAGTCTGAACTGTGGCTGACGATGTCCCATCCGTTTATGATCTTCGGTGTGCATTTTGGGGAGCCAACTGGCACACACCTTGCGATAACGCAAATGTTCGGTCAAAATCTTGTCAATTGTAGTCTTTCTGACTTCAGGAATTAGTTCACACAGCTCGCGAACTGTCACACTCCAATCTTTAAGCATTTCTTGTTCCAGTTTTGCAATTCTTTCGGTTCAAAGCGAAGGCCGACCAGAACGCTGTTCGTCATGGACGTCTGAACGTGCGTCTTTAAACTCTCTGACCCACTTTCGCACGTTTTTAACATTCATACACTGAGGCCCATAGAATTCGCATAACTGACGTGGATTTTAGTGGGAGTAGTGCCTTTGGCACTCAAAAAACGGATCAATGCACGCAACTTGCACTTAGCGGCGGAAGTGATAGGAAGCTCCATCGCAAACGGCTACCCAGCCAAGACTAATGGTTGCCATGGGTTCGTTGTGGTGGGAATCTCAAGGTGTGAAACCAAGCTATACGCCAGAGTTGCCGAATCTCGCGTAATAGCGCTCCTGACGACTCCAGCGCCTTGGATACCTTATTTTACGGACATACCTCGTACATCAAGATATATAATCCAAAATCCATTATAATCCAAAAATAAAATACAATACACGTAGGCTTCATTGTGGAATGACTCCGCTTCCGTTACATAACGTTCACCTTTAAATTCAAAAAGCTTTACCTCCATTTTCAAGTCTCGTATTTAAACACACTCTTATACAAGAATTGCGAAATGTTTCCAGTAACCATGATGTATCTGCACATCAACAATTATTAAAATGTTAAGCTCAGGAGCTTAATTGCTTAGGACATCGTCCTTCCTGAAGTCACGCAACGTTTTTATATGTCAAGTTGTGGAACGGGGGTTTTTGCTGAAATGTAACGCTAGCCTGCATCGCATCTCAGTTTATTTGTTACGGCTGTCTTGCTAAAGCAAACCATATACTTGACAACGTCTCACTGAATAAAATTTCAGTGCCAACTTCCCTTTCCTTTCACTTATTGTAGGCCAAGACAGCGACAGTTTCAATGCTGGATTTCATAGGCTCTTAGTTGTAATTGTCTGTATTTATCATTAACAAGTGAGAAGGTGCTAATGAACTTCAGAAATTTCAGTAATAAAAATAAGTAATTAGCAAGTACTTAAATGCTGTTACATTTAATATTAGCATTTAAACCTAACATTCTATAGTTCCAATCCTCTTGGAAAAAGTGACCTGCAAGAAACAAGTGTTTGATACCGCTTCCCTGTATTGATTCAGCCTTAGAGCCGAACGTCATGTAAATAAAAACATTTCCTCTCTATTTGCGTAAGCCATGTTTATCCCCTTACTCACTGCTCTCAGTTGTGAGGAAACGAGCGTTAACGTTATCACAGAGTATTAAATGAAAACTGCAGTGTTCTCTAGTTCATATTATTTACAAATCGAAACTAAGCAGATTTCGTCATTTTTCTGTTTTCTTAAAAACCAAAATAAACCATGCATGTTTAATTAAGGTATTAATTTATGCTTTGGTGTAGCGTGACCTGGCTAATAATAGTTTGTATTAAGTTCGGCTTTAACAACGCAGCAATTCTAGGTCTAAAACAACGGCATCATATCAGCCAATGAATAGCATACGCCGTGGCTCAGTGGTTAGACCGCTTGGCTCCCACCAAGGCGGCCCGTGTTCGATCCCAGGTGACCGCAAAGTGAGATTTGTAGTGGACAACACGGCGTTGGGGCGGGCTTTCTCCGGGATCTGCGGTTTCCCCCGGCATCTCATTCCACCAGTGCTCCATCTTCATCCCATGTATCATCAGTGTCTTCGTCTGCGGTGCCGTTTGTAATAAAAGCGGGCGTTAAACACTACACATTTATTTTCAGTTGCTTGATTATAATTATTCTCAGCCAATGAAGATGTAGACGGTCCTGTATCCAAATTCCCTCTTCATCAGTTACCAGTAATTGACTTATTTATTTATTTATTTTTTATTTATTTATTTATTTATTTATTTATTTATTTATTTATTTATTTATTTATTTATTTATTTATTTATTTATTTATTTATTTATTTATTTATTTATTTATTTATTTATTTATTTATTTATTTATTTATTTATTTATTTATTTATTTATTTATTTATTTATTTATTTATTTATTTATTTATTTATTTATTTATTTATTTATTTATTTATTTATTTATTTATTTATTTATTTATTTATTTATTTATTTATTTATTTATTTATTTATTTATTTATTTATTTATTTATTTATTTATTTATTTATTTATTTATTTATTTATTTATTTATTTATTTATTTATTTATTTATTTATTTATTTATTTATTTATTTATTTATTTATTTATTTATTTATTTATTTATTTATTTATTTATTTATTTATTATCTGTCTGTCTCTGTCTGTCTCTGTCTCCAACTCCATCCTCCATCCCTCTCTGTCTCTCTATCTATTTATTTATTTGTAATTTACGTCTTCCAACGTTGTCATATCGGACGATGAATGAAATGGGTGAAGTGAAGTGATGCTGAAATGAGCCGGGGTTCATGGAGCTTAGAGTTACCCAACATTGGTCTATCAGGATAAGGGAAAATCCCGGAAAAACCTTATTCAGGTAACTCACCCTACTCGAGATTCGAACTAGGGACCTCTTGAACATGAGGCAGACACGCTACCATCTATGCTAACGAGGCAGGACCCAGTAACTGAATGTTGTCTTCCATGACGTATTATTTTACGTCACGCGGGTTCAAACCCGGCGGAGGGTATGTATTTTTTTCGGGCATAAAGTCCCTAGCATGGCTCTTCAGAAGAGAAGTAAATCCAAGTCCCGTGTCGTCAATTTGTAGCACGCGGAAGAATGTCAAGCTTGATGAAAAGCCTTCGAACAAAATTAAGTGGTACTGCTGCCCATTATAGGATGAGAACGTAGTCTTAAATAGAGAAAGCTTAACCAACAAAATGTCAATGAAAGGGTTTTGTACGAAATATGTCTAGTCAGTATGCTTTAGTGAGGGTTAGCTTGTGTGCAAAATTCAACAACATTCATGGTCCCCTCTAAGCTTTCGGTGAATGTGTAGCGGGCAAGGGAGCAACGTATAACTTCTTCACTCTATATAGCCTCTTGTGTCCAGTTATTGAGTAAGAAGCTTTATCAAGTCCTTTATCTTGGCTAATCCATTTCCGATCGCGCAAAGAGCTTCTTTCTGCCATGAATGTTACTCTAACCAACAGCTGTGTACATCTTTCTATATCCAGTAATTTAAGCTGAGAAGTATTAAATTGCACGTTAAAAATACATTTTAAATAGATGAAAATCATTTCTTCCACACTAGCCGTGTGTAGTCCAAACTTTCGATTAGTATATTTTAAATAGTTCTAGAGTATACTAACAATTTTTTTCAAGGGATTTTATTTCCATAGCAAAAGATTTCAACATTAATTCGTTAAAAATCACTGCATCAGTAAAACTAATATTTCAAAAATTGCATTTCTCTTTTTTCCTTTGTATAATTTAACATTTTTTAAAATGTATTAAAACGGCACATAACATGAATGAGCGGAGAGGAATATCTCGCCTATTGCGACCTGGCATGATCTATTGGGGCTGCTAATGAAATGCGATGAGGCAAAACGGAATCACAGGCTGGCATAGGTAGGAAGAGAGAAGAGCTGTTAAGATTGGAATATCCCTAAACAACATCGAAATTTTTACGACCGTCCTGAGAGAGCGACAAGGCAACCCCAGCGTTCTGGTTTGCCAAGGAAAAGTATTTTTTGTTCAAGCAACTGAACCATCTATGATCTGCTGAATTATCCGCAGACAACGCCCACCTGTATAGTGTACATAGTAGTGGTCTACCTCATGTTCAAGAGGTCCCGAATTCGAATTTCAATTAGGGTGAGTTATCTGGATGAAGTTTTATACAGATTGTATTAGCATGGATAATGGTTTTAATACAGAAACTATCAACCTAGGTGTACGGCAGGGCTGCCCAATGTCGTCAACACTTTTTAATATTGATATCGACGCAGCAGTTGCCGAATGGCAAGCTCAGTTGGAAGTAGATTTTAAGTTAGGTCGTATAATCTTAGAGTCCTGTTTGCAGATGATCAGGTCATTCTGGCAGACGCTGAAGACAGATTACAAATAGCTTTGTACCAACTCGACAAAACAATGTCAAAGTATAATTTTATCATTTCAGCAGAGAAAACTAAACTGATGACTTTTGTTGGTAAATACCCAACACGGTCCAAAATGCTCCTCAAAAATAAAATACTAGATCAAGTTAAATATTTTAATTACATAGGATGTGATATTTCCTATGAATGTGAGGGAGATTTAAAACAAAAGATCTATAAATTTCAAAACATATGTAGAACCATAAAACAAACATTGAAAAACAAAACAAGAAGAGATACCATATTAAAGTTTAATAAAATTATGGCAGTACCTGTTATATCTTATGGGGCTGAGACCTGGACCTTGAACAGAACTGATAAAAGAATAATTGAAACGGCTGAAATGAAATTTTTGAGGTACGTAGCAGGCTGTAGTCTTAAGGATCACATTAAAAGTGAAATAATAAGAGAACCACTAAAAATATTTACTTTAAATGACAAACTCAGGGAGTACAAACTGAAATGGCAAGATCATATCTCTAGAATGCCAGAACGAAGACTCACCAAACAGGCCTTGCAGTATATACTAGTTGGTATTAGAGATGTTGGAAGACCACGGAGACGCTGGGAAGATTCCTTTTGAGTCGAAACAGGCCAATCTGGCCTATCTTGAAGGTTGAAGTTGATGATGAAGTTTTATCCGGGGTTTCACTTATTCTGAAAGATTAATGTGGTAACTCTAAGCTCTAAGGATACCGGGTCATTTGAGCATAATTTCACCGATTTCATCCACATTTTGATATGACTTATGTTGGAAAATTTTGATTTTTATGGAAAATACAAGACCTGGAAAATGACAGGAGAATGAGAAAGGAAGGGGATACGTGGATTACTGCATCTACCCCAGAGTTTGTCTACTGACATGGGGAAAACAGAAAAACCGCAAAATAAGAGTGGTCGTTCATGGGCTTCGATCCCGTGAACATTTGAATGAAAATCATTGTTACCGCGGCGCCACCTCCCTAGTTTAAAGCAGTAGGAAAAATTTAGAAATTTAAGAACTGCTTTAATGGATAACATGGTAGAAGTTCTACGGTTTTTGCAAAATAGGGTAAATATTCTAACGATTGTAAATAGGCCAACTATTAAAAGGAATGGTAAATAAATGGGAATTTTAACGGCAGACACAATGTCAATTTATGCAATGGTATACGTTTTAAGGAGACAGTAATAAAATAAAAAGCAGGTTTTTCTGTACCGATAAACTGCAGCAATTTAGAAATTAAGTTAATAAATAATACAATATATTAAAATATAAACAACACTTGAAAGATGTACTTTGAATGCAGGTGTTTGATAGAGACGTAGACATATTAAGTCAAGGAACGTCATGCTCGCGTTATACGTCCGTTTTGAAATCACGAAGAAAGTACTTTGTTAACTGCTTCGAGGCACCCCCAAATAAAGTGGTCCGCACTAGGGGGTCTCAGAATGGAAAGAGTTACGGATGTGCAATGTATCTTCATTCTGGAAAGTTATGAAGCAATTTAGGTAGCCTGGCTTTTTGGAAGGTAAAAAGTTTCATAGGCCAAACGCCACCAAAAACTCTTTAAACGTTGGAAGGTATTTACCGATGTAATGCTGGGAAGTAAAATAAATGTATGTATTTGTATGTTTCATGGCAATATGTTTATAAGTATATAGATATTAAATGCATATATCCTCTTCTAACCCTTAAATTACGTTGAGAAATGACACTGGCTTCATATTTTTCTTGTAATTACTTTGTGAAGAGAAAAAAAATAGATGTTATGACTTGAACGCACTTGCTATGAAACTGCTATAAATCGTAACATAAATATTAGTGCAGATTTTGGAGATGGTGAAACACATTCTAATAACAATTATAGGAGTCAGTAGGAATACCGGACTTCATTTATTTGTAATTGATGAACGACTACTTTTGATAGCTCTTGCTGTTTATCCACACTGATTTGCATCAATTACAAACAAGTGAAGTCCAGTATTCCCACCAACTCATATAATTTATTATTTGCTATAAATCATGTTGTCTCATGATTAATTATTATCACACATTTGTATTTTTACTTACATAAAAATGAATAAACTAAAAGAAGATGAAAAGTGGGAACTAAATGGCAAAAGGTTAGAAGTGGTCAATGCATTTGAATACTTAGGAGTAAGGTTGAATAACAATGGAAAGTAGGGAGCACACAGGAGAAAAATTGAAGCAAAAGGAAGGGCGGCAATAAGTGGGATAAGAATATGCAAATACAAGCTAGAAATGACAACCAAGTGGTTAGAAAGAATGTATGAAGAACTAGTTGAATCCAAAATGTTGTATGCAGTGGAGTACTGGGGGGGGGGGGAGGGTTACAGAGGTAAACAAAACGGTGGACCAAAACGACAGAAGGTTTTGTGAAGAGCTACTAGGCTTACCAAGATCAGCACCTAGGGAAGTAGCTTTTTTACAATTAGGAAAGACAAGAAGAAATGCACAAATAATGGAAATAATAACATTTTGGTATAGGTGTTTGGCCAAAGAAGGGGAAATTATTAATCTATGCATGAGACAGCAAAAAAGATTAGAGAACTCAAATAGTTGGTGCGCAGAGATAGAAGGAATTATGGGAAATTACCTTAAGACCACTTTCTGAAACACTGAACATTTCATTGGGTGCCACCCACATGTTAATTTACCTCCTCCAACGTTAAGTTATATCGGACGATGAATAAAATTGGTGAAATGATGCTCAAATGAGTCTGGGGTTCATGGGGCTCGAATCTCGGTTCGAATCTCGGTTAGGGTAAGCTACCTGGATAAGGTTTTTCCCGGGAATTTCCCTTATAGGGTGGTGAAAAACATTACACCTAAGACGTGTTTGTGTGTAATGGTTTCCAAGACTTTTGATTCCCGAACGAAACGACATTCACATGCAGGGCGCATGCAGTTAAAGTTGGTGTTAGAGGAAGATCCAGAGTTTCTTTCAAATGTAATCACTGCTGATGAAATTTGGCTACATCATTTTGATCCTGAAGACAAACAGAAAACCTCTGTGTGGAAATCTCCTTCATCGCCAACCCCCAAAAAGCAAAAGTGGTTGCTTCTGCTGGGAAAATTATGGTCATCTCAGTCTTTGATATTCATGGAATGGTTTATCTGAATGTTATACCTGCACACACATCAGTAACTGGACAATACTACAGGGATGTCCTGAAAACATTGCAGATCCGTATCAGGTGCAAAGGGCCATATTTCCGTGAAGCAGTTTGGAAGCTGCACCAAGATAATGTACGGCCGCATCTTGAAAAAATCAACGTGATGTGCATTCTTCACCCTCTCTATAGTCCGGATTTAGCGCCATGTGACCTTTTTCTATTCCCTAACTTGAAGAAACACCTTCATGGGAGTCATTATCCATCATAAGAAGCATTTTGAAAGCAGCGAAGGCGGTTTTGAAGGATCTCTCAAAAATTGTTTCCAGCGTGTCTTTGAAGACTGGCAGAATCGCTGGGACAAGTGCATTGCATTCAGGGGAGACTATTTTGAGAAGGACCATCAGAATTATGAGGATGAGTAAAGGTACGTTGTCAAAAAAATTGTGATCATTCTTTATTGAACAGCCGTCGTTCAAATAGCCTATTTTTGTGTCACGTTTTGAGTGCTCGGAGAGTAAATAAATATTACAATACAGGCAGGACTTTACATCTTTCATGTTATAAACCAGTTATGGCGTATCTATTTTAATGAATAGCAAATTACTCTACGCGCTACTTTCTTTTCCTCCGCTCCAGCTGTGGCCTAATTAGTTCTTAATTTCTAATTAATATAAATACTTCATAAAGTCTTGTAGGTTCAGCTACCTCTTTCGTCAAGCCTCATCTTCTACTTTTCTCCCCTTTTTGTGGCTTCCTCACACAATATGCATGACATTCCGTCATCACCATAGCAAGGAATTGCCCGCTAAAACTTTAAGTAACTCTATTTGCATAATTTAAAGGCACAAGAACGAAGAGCCGGAATCAAGGAAGTTTGCATCTATTTTCCCTGAGGTTTCTTCCTCCTTTATAAACAGTTTGTGCATAAACTGTTGGTCGTGAAAATGCTGTACATTATTTGTTGTTAACGTAATTATTTTCAAAAGCTTTTAAGTGCTTATAGCATATTTAAGATTATTAAGAATAATAAAACTCGCAACATGTTCAACATAAACTGTATACCTACTGAGAGATGAATATTATAATTTGAAATGTTTGGAGGTTGAACATTTGTACTCAAATAAAAAAATTTTCTGTAATACAAAAGTATGCGAAAAAGTACGAGAAAATAATGAGAAATGTGGAATAAAGGACAAACAGATGTGCATGATGAAACTCGACACAGCCAATTATCAGTCATCATAAGAAATTTCAAACAAGTTAGTAACAAAATTGTAAAAAAAAGACCAATAACAATTGATCAGTTACATATTCATACCTAAACTTTTGAATTCTTTCTTTGGTGAAATGGTGTCCACAAATCATGTCTCAGAGGACTGGAACACAAGCATTATAAAACTGTTGGACATATATGGCAAGAGTTGAACTTACGAAAGGTTGTTAAGAAATAAAGTAAATGTAAATTTTAAATGACACATCTATTTTAGGAGGGTACTTTTGAATATGTTAAAACCAAACGATGAATAGTGTATTGCTTCTTTGATAACTCCTTTTATATTGCGTTCCATAAAAAAAAAACCTGATCCACTTCAATAAACCATAACCTTTGAACTAATAATCGGATGCACATGCAGGTTCTGGGGAGTATAATACACAATTGTGCGATTGCATTACACTATTTTTATCTCAGAGAAAATGTTTGAAGGGTCCTCCATGTATCTATACATGTTTGCACTCGTCTCGTCATATTCTTTGAAGTCTTACTTGGAGTATCCTCGCCAATGTTACTTATTTCGGTTCGAATGGATTCCATGAGAATATAAATTGTCCATGGCCTATACTTATACCGTTTGGCCGCTCTATCTCCGGCTCTGACATTTGCGAGAGGGGGAAGCAGGCTGTTGACAATTTTTTAGCGGGAATTTCAAACACAGGAACAATGCGTATTTTAAATATTTCACGTATTCGCATATTTCACAAACCAGTAGTCATACTATTATAATAGCGATAGTAATAATAGGCCTTACGCACACTAAAAATTGGAATCCACGCACGGAAAATATAGCAAAGAAAGTTCACCAGCGCAAACAGCTAAAGCCACGTGGCTCAAACAAATTTAAGTGGCAACACGGTGTTGGGTTCGGAAGCCACGCATAGCAGCGACAATGCTGATTGGCGCTAGCAGACAGTTTTAGCCTCCTGACCACAACACCGGAAGTAGAGACTCCCAGTACTACCAACAGATGCAGTTAGTGTGTGTGAAAAGTGTGAACGAAGTATTTAAATAGAGTGGTGTTGTAATAAATATCTTGCGTGACAATGAAATTACAAGTTGGATTTCAGTGTTTTAAAACTAATATAGTCCTATATTTTTATTCTAAAGATAATTTTGAGGGTATGTTTTCAATTGCTCATTACTGTATGTTGGTACTATTAACTTTCCCCCTCCACCTCTTGCAGTCGCGAAACGTCAGAGCCGGAGATACAACGGCCGGATTGTACACTCTTTTTTTTTTTAGATACCCCCACAAGAAAAAATTCGGTGAGGCTAGGTCAGGCGATCTGGGGGTCCGCAAAAATTTTGAGATTATTCGATTATAAAAGAGACTGGTTACAAGGTGCATGGTATCATAAGAGTGTACAAGAATAGGTCACGGACAATTGTTGTTCACAAGGAATCCATTCGAACCGAAATAAGTAACATTGGTGAGGATACTCTACCTAAAACTTCAGAGAATATGGTGAGACGAGTGTAAACAAGTATAGATGCTGATGGAGAACGCTTCCAACATTTTCTCTGAGATGTAAATAGTATAATGTAATCTCCGAATTGTGTATTATATTCTACCAAACTTGCACGTGTGTCCTATTATTGGTTCAAAAGTTATGACCTATTGAAATGGTTCAGGACTATATGGATCGCACTGTATCTATACTGTTATTAAAAGAAACAGAACATGGATCAGGCTTACCAACGAAAGCAACGAATTAAACAAGGCATAAAAATCATAACTCCCAAGATGAATATTACCATAGCATGCTAAGTCTGTTTGTCACATCACTCCATCCTCTGCTTCTGTCCACAGAAAGGAGATCCTTAATCAGCACCTCCATCACGAACTAGGATCGTTACCTCTTCACGACTACATTAGCAGGATCGCTCGTCGTTTCTTTTCCACACTGCAAGAAGTTCCAGGAGCTGTGCATTATAACATCGGCGTCCGCACGCACCAGCCCTCACGCTTGAAGAGGAGGCTACCACAGGACCTGCTTCTAAGTGATACATCTGATTCGAGTGATTCTAGTGCTTGATGTCTGTCTTACATCTTCAATATTGACATAATTTCTCGGAGTATTATTGGATTTCTAACTTAATGTAGTTAGGGGGCGGCCTGCTAGCCTACCCCTGAGTGTTGTTGCTCTTATTGTACTGCTACCTTCTTTTCACTCTGATCTGTAAAGCATTGTACTGCTGATCCATCAATAAAAAATTATAAAAAAAACAAAACAGAAAGGAGAAATATGCTAGAGGACATCTGGTCACTTAGAAGTTACTTAAGTTTCCGACATCCATACACATAACTATTAATTTGCTATAGGAAAGGTCTAGGCGAGAGGAATTAGGTTTTTACTTAGCTATGTTGTAGGTACGTCACAAATTGAGAAGTGTAGAATTGACTTCAAAATTCCTGATTGCCATAAAACTTCTCCATCATCGTAGCCTAGTTAAGACAATATTTTATAATTATCTGAAAACAAAATCTCCGGATATACTGCCTCACAAGAACATTAGTGAACGAAGCACAAGAGGCAGGCAAAGAATTAATGACGCTATATAAAAAAGAGCGAATTATTACCTGCGGTCTTCCGAAATTTTACGAGAGACTCGTTCTTAGAATTTATACAACTTATTAACACAGTGCAAAGCTCCGAGCTCAGAAAGGTCTTAGCTCCGCGTGTCATTTATTTCATAAACTACATTCGAAAGTCACGTAGACCTTTTGGCTTTGCGGGTAGGCCAAAGGTTGAAATAAGGGAAGGCCCCAACAATAAACCGTCATTTGTTTGTCACTTCTGATTACTTTATGGGCTGTGTAAAGAATTAACAGTGTCTGCAGGCGTTTGGGATATTAACAAACGAAACACGGTAGATAAATTTATATGAATTATTACACTATCGTTTCAGTATATTGATTTAAAGAGAGACTAGCGGAACCGCGCTATTCCCAATCGTGAGACATCTGAAATCCATTTCCGTTTCTTTCATCCAAAATTACACTCATTGCTTTCAGTTGCATGTTCTTTGGCAGAAAGCAGCATTTTGACAGTTTGTGGTAAAATTTACCACAAATTTTAAATCCTAAATTTTTTGCAGTAGTCTTTGAAACCATTTTGTGCATTTGTTTCAGCAAAACACATCTAAGAATGTTGTTTTTATTCTCCTTTTCTTCTTCCATTTCTGTTCTTGCAAAAAGAACTTAAATTTCTCTGGTTTTAAACAGCATACAGGCATATAATTTAGTATATTTGCTCATTTGAATTTTAAATTCTGCTTGTACTGTTATATATTTCATCTATGTTATTCATAAATTTTATGTTCTAAGATTTTGCAATTTTTTAAATTTATATCATAGCATAGAGTGTGAAATCCGATAACTCTTCCTGAGTATAATTCTCTTTTAAATTCTTTTGAGTATTTTTTCAAAATTCATATTCCAGCTTCTGCTTATATTCCTTCAAGGTAAGTTAATAATAATACATAAGAAAATCAAAATCTTAAAGATATATAACCTTTGTTATAATGCCTCTCACGGGTTCTATACCTAATTCTTAAACGATCATGATTCATTTTTTTTTCAAGTGCTAGACGATTTCTAGTACCACCTCACAGTTTTCCTTATTATATCTTAGTAAGCTGCTCGGACTTTAATAAGTAGCTATGGCTATGTAATTTAATTTATCTCCTCTTTCTCAATTATTGTACAAGGATCCAAACAATTTTTGCGGTGCATCCTACCTTTCCTCTTTAATAATCGTAGCTTTATATATCTCCGACAATTGCTAATATCGTATAAAAATCACCTGATGTTAACAAAAAGCAGAATATTGGCAAAACTTTCTTATATAGTCTGAGTATCCACTGATTGTGAAAGAATTATTGGGAGAATGTTCAGGTAATGGTCCAGAAATTCACAGTACACAATATTTTAAAATATTGTGTCTTCTCTTTCAAGTCATACGAAGCTTTTAATAGCCCAAAAGCTGCATATTTTGCTTAACAAAGAAAGTACACATTTTTAAAACATTTTATTTCAAATAAATTTTTGTGGCTTAAGTTAGTCATTTCCAGGATATATAGCAAAAGTGGTTCGAATTACACAGTACCTCTTCATTCTTTTAAACTTCTGTTTATTTTAAATTCTTTCTTACAAGTGCATGGAAACAATATTGGATGCTACGAGGGCTGTTCATAAAGAATTATCAAATTTTTCGGTCATAATTTTTCGCACTAAAATTCAAACTTATTATATTCTTAGCTTAATGTGAAACAAACACGCCGTAGTTGTTTCATTGTTGGTACTCCTGGTTCCCGCCTGTGATAACCAGGCAAGTTCAGACATGGTCAGTATCGCCTACGGCTGCAATAGAGGTAACACGCGAGGAACAATGTGTGCCTTTGAAATTCTGTTTTCGCCTCAAATCATCAGTTGAGCCCTACGCCATGTTTCAGGAGGTCTATGGAGAGTCTGTTCTTCCTTACAGCACAGCTCGAAGGTGGTTTAAAATGTTTAAGGAGGGGAGACAATCAATTTCAATGGAAGGTGGACCCGGTGCTCCAGTTACTGCTCTTACGGAAGAAAACATCAACACTGTTTCTGCCACTGTGAGAGAGAGGATTAACGATTACGTTGGTGACAGAAACATTAGACATGAGATGTGTTTGTGCGCGATGGGTTCCAAGACTTTTGATCCCCGAACAAAAGGACATTCTCATGTAAGTCTGCATGCAGTTAAAGTTGATGTTAGAGCAAGATCCGGAGTTTCTTTCAAACGTAATCACTGCTGATGAAACTTGGCTACATCATTATGATCCTGAGAGCAAAAAGCTAAGCTCAGTGTGGAAATCTCCTTCATCACCAACCCCCAAAAACTGCAAAAGTGGTTGTTTCTGCTGGGAAAGTTATGGTCATCTCATTCAATGATATTCATGGAATGTAAATCAATTGTTCTTTCACGCTGGCCGTGTGTAGGCTAAAGTATGTAAAATTAGAGTCAGACTGAAAAATTCAATGCCATATCCGGGATTTGAACTACGGATCTTCTGGTTGCCGTCCAGACACTGTAGCCCTTGAGCTACTACTTTAGCCTATACACGGCCAGTGGGAATGAACAATTTTCATTAATTGACCTAATAGTGTTTAACTATAAAGCCCGGGCCTTAAAAGTACTTACATGTTGCAAGTCGCCATTGAAGTAGTTGTCTCATATGTTTATGAGAACTCTTAAGTGGTTTACCGGGAAAAACACGAGTCAGTTGGAGAATTGTGTCATGTTGGCACGTTGTCCATACTAGCACAAGGGTTAGAGCGGCTGGACAGCAACCAGAAGATCCGTGGATCAAATCCCGGCTATGGCTTTGATTTTTTCAGTCTGACTCCATCTTTCCATTCATGGAATAGTTTATCAGCTTGTTGCACACACATCAGTAGCTTGACATATTACAGGGATGTCCTGAAAACATTGCAAGTCCATATCAGGCGCAAAAGAACACATTTCCGTGAAGCAGGCTGGATACTGCACTACCATAATGCGCGGCCGCATATTGCCAATGTTGTTGCTGAATATCTTGCGAAAATCAAAGTGAAGTGCATCCCTCACCCTCCCTATAGTCCTGATTAAGCCCCATGTGACTTTCTTCTATTCCCTAACTTGAAGAAATGCCTTCGTGGGAGGCATTATCCATGATCAGAAGCAGTGGTGAAGGCTGCGGAAGTGATTTTGAAGGATCTCTCAAAAAATGGTTTCCAGCATGTCTTTTAAGACTGGCAGAAACGCTGGGAGGAGACTAAAGGAGACTGCTTTGAGGACCAATATTAAGAGTATGAGTAAAAGTATGTTGTAAAAAGAATTGTGATCCCTCTTTATTGAACAGCTCTCGTAGATATAGCGTGCAGTTCTAAATATGACTATCGGCAATCCGCAGTAATTGCAGCGAAATATCTGAAGTACGGTAAGCACAGGTGATAAGGATTGACGGGCGACTCAAAATTGGATTTTCAAAATCTTCTCCCTAGGAAACTGTAGGGTATTGTAATGGAACGACCTTTCTGGGCAAAGAAGTCAACCACCTGAGACAGTTAATTGTGTAATACAAATGTGTTTCTTCAGTATAAGTGAAAAAGCGAGCTTCTCTTCCGGAAACTGTATATGCAATTGCTCCATTTCTGGTTTTTATTATTTTTAGGTTTGTTTAATATAGATTTACAACGAACGTGTACTGAAATTGTTCCAGAAGCTTGTCAGTAAGAAGATACAGACTTTCTTACGGTCATAATCCTCTTTGTGATGATAGTTAATTGGTGCTACAGAAGGGCAAAAATAAATAACTCTACAACAGGGCGAAGCGGATTGAAGTAAGGGGGGGGATTCCATTTCTTTATATTTACGTCATCCAATTTCAGTCGTATCGGCCGATGAATGGTATGGGTTAAATGATGCTCAAATGAGCCCAGGAAAATGGAGAATGGTACCACGAAGTCTGTGTGGGCGCTGTGAGAAAGAACCAATTCATATGTGGAAAATGTGTGCGAGATAAATTAAGATATGAGTTTTCAAGTGTTAAAGCGTGCCATTTTGTTCTCATGATTATATTATGTACTGAAATTAAATGTTGTCCCCGTTTGGTTTCCATTCCGATTCGTCCGTTATACCAATCCTATTCATCCTCCAATTACGGATTAGTTTGCGTTCGGAAGAAAAATGAAAGCCAAAGAACACATAAAATTCTTGATCGAAAAATTTAGCATTGAGCAATTTTTCGAATATTAATTGTTCTTTCACACTAGACGTGTGTAGGACGAACTATGAAAGGGTAGAGCCAGAATGAAAAATTCAAAGCCATAGCCGGGATTTGAACCACGGATCTTCTGGTTTCTGTCCAGCCACTCTAACCATTTGAGCTACTATGGCCAACGTGCCAACATGAGATCAAATTCTCCAACTGACTCGTGTTTCTCCCGGTAAACCACTAGGAGTTCTCATAAACAGATGAGACAACTACCATAATGGCGACTTACTATGCTGTAAAGAAACACGGGTCAGTTGGATAATATAATGTCATGTTGGCACGTTGGCCATAGTAGCTCAAATGGTTAGAGCGGCTGGACGGAAACCAGAAGATCCGTGGTTCAAATCCCGGCTATGGCATTAAATTTTTCATTCTGACTACCTATTCATAATTTATAGGATGTTCAGGTTTAATATTTGTTAAATGCTTTAATATTTACGTGACAAAGAGTGCTTTAGTGAAAGATTTTTATTCTATTCATGCAATTCAGCTACAACTTCAAGCCTATAATTAAAGGCTGTTGCACTGCACCCAAGGCATATGAAGCTGAAAGGTACTTTTGAGGGTTAATAGAAGGGGCAGCCGTTAGGCATTGTCTTCACGGTGCCACAATTAATTAATTAAGTAAATAAATAATAATGGATGAATAAACAAATAATAAATGAATGAATGAATAAATAAATACAAAATAAATAAATGAGTGTTGGTAAAATATAAATATGTGTACTAGTTTCGAACGATTTAGGTAATCTTAATCCATCCCGTTTTATAATATACTGCACCAAACAGAACGTACAGGGAAACGATAATATATATATTTGTTACATCCGTACTCTTGTTACGCACAGGTGTAACGAGTACAGTAATAGTTTGATAATTCGGTTCATGGAGAATGTGATACGAAGCGTCCGTGTACGATTTCGCGACAGAGAGACAGAAATTTTAAGTCCCAATCTTTACTGCACTCTAGCGGATAAAACATAAGTTATGCGCCAGAGAAATCTCGGCACCACCTTCTCCCATAAGAAGCCGTGTATAAGCAGACATCCTATCCCTTAACGCAGGCGCTTATGAGCGTAGACGGTGCCATTCTGGAATCGGTACCAATCCAAGGAAAACAACCAGGACAGAGCGCTTGCATTTAACGCGCCTATTCACACGAGGGAGCAGATACTCACAAACATTTTTTTTTTTTTGCGCAATTCCTATACACTTCTCTTTCTTTCGTTTTCGTACAGATGGTGCCATGGCACAGCGGCACTACCTCAGAAACCGCCCCCAATTAATAGTGAATTTTAGCTGGCAAAGACCCATTTAAATGTCTTTTAGGTTCTTTAAAATGGCCAATATTGTAGCAAGCAAATAGAAGGAATCAGTATATTAAGGGAACACGACAAAAGCTCTGAATGTTTTTATACTTTTCTTATATTTTTGCGCCAAGATTTATTGCCTCAGTAGTGCTCAGCTATAGTGCGATCCATATAAACCTGAACCATTTCAATAAGCCATAACTTTTGAACCATAAATAGGACACGTGTAACTTTGGGAGAATATAATACATAGTTAATTGATGGAAATTAATCATTTCTCCACACTAGCCGTATATAGGCTAAGATATTTGATGGATAGAGTCAACATGAAAAATCCAATGCCATGGCCGGGATTTGAACCACGGATCTACTGGTTTCCGTCCAGTCGCTCTTAACCTTTGAGCTACCATGGCCAACGTGCCTTCCTGACATTGAATTCTCCAGTTGACTCGTATATTTCCCCGGTAGACCACTAGGGGCTCTCGCATCCGAGATACACCGTTCGTGGCGACTTACTATTGTAAGTACTTAAGACCCAGGCTTCATCATTTAACTCTTATTATTTTAGTTAATTGATGGAAATTAATCATTTCTCCACACTAGCCGTATATAGGCTAAGATATTTGATGGATAGAGTCAACATGAAAAATCCAATGCCATGGCCGGGATTTGAACCACGGATCTACTGGTTTCCGTCCAGTCGCTCTTAACCTTTGAGCTACCATGGCCAACGTGCCTTCCTGACATTGAATTCTCCAGTTGACTCGTATATTTCCCCGGTAGACCACTAGGGGCTCTCGCATCCGAGATACACCGTTCGTGGCGACTTACTATTGTAAGTACTTAAGACCCAGGCTTCATCATTTAACTCTTATTATTTTAGTTAATTGATGGAAATTAATCATTTCTCCACACTAGCCGTATATAGGCTAAGATATTTGATGGATAGAGTCAACATGAAAAATCCAATGCCATGGCCGGGATTTGAACCACGGATCTACTGGTTTCCGTCCAGTCGCTCTTAACCTTTGAGCTACCATGGCCAACGTGCCTTCCTGACATTGAATTCTCCAGTTGACTCGTATATTTCCCCGGTAGACCACTAGGGGCTCTCGCATCCGAGATACACCGTTCGTGGCGACTTACTATTGTAAGTACTTAAGACCCAGGCTTCATCATTTAACTCTTATTATTTTAGTTAATTGATGGAAATTAATCATTTCTCCACACTAGCCGTATATAGGCTAAGATATTTGATGGCATTGGATTTTTCATGTTGACTCTATCCATCATATAATACATAATTGGGAGTTTAAATTACACTATTGACATCTCAGAGAAAATGTTGGAAGTCTCCTCCACTAACATCTATACATGTTTGCACTCGTCTCACCATATTCTCTGAAGTTTTACGGAGAGTATCCTCGCCAATGTTACTTATTTCGGATGGAAAGGATTCCTTGAGAACGTATGTCCGTGGCTTAATCTTAATATTTTTTAGATACCTCCCAAGAAAAAAATCCGGTGAGATTAGGTCAGGGGATCTGGGGGGCTACAGACCTTTGGAGATTATTCGGTTATCAAAGAAACTGGTTACAAGTTCCATGAGATATATGGCACGTTGCTCCATATTGCTGGAAATAATATTCCTTTAGTTAAATATCATCCAGCTGCTCTACAAATGTCTTGAAATTACCCATATAAACCCGCAACTGGTATGGTGGTGTCAGGAGGACCCCGGCTAAAATTGTATACTATGTTAAACCTATTTTTTTTGCGCAGTGTAGCGCTGCGGCTCTCTGTACCTTTCAGGCAGTATCCTTTGAGTATGCTAAGTATGTCCTATCGTATTGCGGTATGCTTCAGAATGAAATGTCAACAGCTTAAACAAACAAAATGCTTTATATTGCATCAAACTTGTTAATGAAGGAGCCTTACTTATGTGGGAACCTTAAAGAAGAAGAAGAAGAAAGGAATTCCAAAAGAGTTTTTGCCATCCAAAGCCAGGAAACCTGGATCTTCATTGTTTGGATCAGCAGACAATTGAACATTGGTCTCCTATGTACCAAAACCAAAAAGGCTGTGCTTTTGGTATCTTCGATGCACTACAGTGCTTCAGTGAACCAGGAAACAAAGAAACCTGAGAAAATTGAGTACTAGAGTGCCACAAAATGTCGTATCATGTATAAATGTGGGTGGAGGACACTTCCAACATTTTCTCTGAGATTAAATAATGTAATATAGTGTCCCAAATATGTATTATTATTTTCCAAAATTTGCACGTATGTGTCCTATTATTATTGCCTATTGAAATGCTTCAGATTTATAAGGATCGCACTATAGTATGAAATTAAACAAATACGAAGTGGTATTACTCTTTGCTCATATTTTGGGGAAGTTATGCATCCTGTGAATAAGTGACTGGAACTACGCACGGAAGAAGGTTAGTGCACGCTGGTGTGTGTATGTGTGTGTGTGTGTGTGTGTGTGTGTGTGTGTGTGTGTGTGTGTGTGTGTGTGTGTGTGTGTGTGTGTGTGCCAGCGCGCAGTGTTTTTTGCCCGCTTTTACGAGTGCCACACTGCAGGCGGTGATACTAATGATACTGGAGATGAAGATGGTGCCCCGATGGAATGAAACACAGGGAAAATAGGAACGAATCCGGGCCACCTTGGTGAGAGTCGAGCGGTCTAACTACTCAGCCACGGCGCGGTCACAGAGGGTGTTTAATAAAATTACCAGTACCAATATAAACCAGTGCATTCCATTATGGGCCAATAATTTTATGTCTGAATATTATAAACCTTGGTAAAAAAATTCTAAATTATTAGTTTCATTCTAATTTTGTAACTAACAAAACTTGGGAGTGGGACGTGTAGACTGGATTGCTTCAGCACTCATTAAATCATCTCTTTATCTATCTCTCTTCCTCTCTATGACACCAATTATGCCCAAAAATGTTCAAATATCTCAACTTTCGTCTCAGTTATTTAGAAATAAGCACTTGATATCTTTTCTTTAGTGCATAGACTTAGACTGCATCATTTTAATTCGGGATACGGAAGACCATAGCCTTTATTAGCAGTTTGCGAGGTTTGTTATCCAATTAAGTATCATCCATGAGTAATACCATTCAATGCTACTAGTATCCCAAGATAGCTGTAGTAAAACTACATCAATATAGAACACCCAACAAAATAGAAATGGTGCCGGAGGTCGTTTTCTTTCTCTTCTCTTTGTTCCGATTTCCTTTTAGTAATATATAACATCCTTAGCCTGAGAGGAATCTCTATGGGCCTGTGCGACGGTCTTTATCCTTTGCGGATGCTATATTCCAGTAGAAGCCTTTGCCATATTTATTGCCCACTGGCGTACAGCGCCACTAGTGGTTTAATTCTGCACTAGCGCTTATTCTGTTTCGTACGATCTTTCTAGCACATAAGTCATAGGCCGTGGACTGAATTTGTAAAGCGTTTCAAATTGGGTCAAGCAACCGCCGTTTAAAAAAATCTTGGAACAGTTTCCAGTCACTTAACAAAGGGCTTCCTTTCCGTTCCTTATTATTAATCATCGGGTTTGAGAGCGTTACTCGAGAATGATGAATGTCCGGGCTTTTGTTCCGCGATAATTGGAGAAATCGCCAACACGTTAAAACCGGGAGGTCGCCCGGCCCGGTCTTCCTCCATACAAGTGCCAGGTGAACATAAATCTTCGGATTCGGTGGTATAATGTGGCCATTCTCTTCCTACGCACTAGTATGATCAGCTACCAAACGGTAATGTGGCTCAGCCTGGGAAAAAGATAACAAAAGAGAGGGAAGGTTCTATTTATTGGAACTTGTTTTCCAGTAGTAGTAACCGAGTTTACTCGATAGGACTAAATTTCATATTATTATTGTAAATACCAAGGCTTTCATTGGACATTTAGAAGGAATATTAAGAAACTAATGTGGCATTTGATTTGTGGCATATGAGAAGAGCTATGAATCGTTGCAAAGAATATTTATGGAAAGAAATCATTTTAAGACTGGAAGATAATAAAATACAAAAACATATTTTCATGCTTAAATTTGAAAAGTTGGTTGGAAACAATTACGCTTGTAACCAGATTTATTGTGAATTTCCAAATGCATGATGACTGAATTCGACATTCTAGAAGCCTAGCGTTGTGGCGATCAGTTTGCAATCAGTTTTTGTTGCAAAGAGAAATGGTGGAACATGCTGATGATTAGTTTCTCACCTTTGGTGACGATCTGGTAGAAATCTTGTAGATGCCACGGCAGCTTTGGAGCAATGAGTCTTACCTCTGGTCTCAGTCTTGGAGTAAAGGAATTTGATAATGCTATTCCTGGAGAATAAACAACAATTCTTCTCTTTTAAATACTGTGGATGTTATTACACGAAGAAATTTTTAATTTCTCCTACAATTTTAAATAATGCAGATGCTATCATTTCACGTACAATGGTTGTTGCACTGATGAACTTTGTATCTCTGGCCCATGACACTAGTGCATAACAAATGCATTCACAACTAAATGTTTTCTGCACAATTGCAGAGCGACAAAAGCACACGTCTTACTATCCAGACCGTCGTTTGCAGAAAGACGCCAATCTCTTTGATCATTTTGGATTCTCTGCACTCTGTTTCCGTAGCAACTAAATTACTTCTGTTTTATTGGTCCACATCACTACATTACTAAATTACATTCTTGCAATTACCAAAAACAATATTAGGTAACATAAGTGCTGATGCTTTCACGGCCGACGTTGTCAACTATGTTAAGTTAACTAGATCAGACTAGTTAACTCCCGAGTCCAAAGGCTGGAGCGCTATGACTTCCAGCGCGCTAAGACATGGCGCTCCAGTATCTGGACTGGGGAGTGCACATCACCCTGAAGATGCCGGACGCATTTTTCGGCGAAACGTCGGAGGAAGTTAAACCAACTCATCCACGGCCCACAAGCCCGGAAGATATATTTAATATAGTTGAATATTATGCAACATTTATCTTGCATTGTATAATTCCGTGGCTTACCCAATTTCACAGAAAATTTGAACATACATTTTTAAAATTTAAAAATGAAATAACCGTCACACCCTGATAACCAACGAGTACGAGTTGATATGTGATAAAAGCAATAAAAGATTTGGTATGAGTTAAAATACTGGTGATGACGTCTAAGAATATGGAAGTACCCTTTATGCATCCTGTAGATTAATATCTACATAAACTTGAGCTACGAGCAAAGTAAAATAGTTTTAAATGAGTAGTCAAATATGAAATGAAATGAAATGAAATGAAGAGTCCATAAATTACTCGAGGGCAAAATGCCCCTTCTGCGCAGGGAGGAGCATTTGAGAAGCTTATTTGGGTTGCAACTCCTAAGAGTCTTGAGCAGCTGCTTCACTCCAGTAACAGCGTATGCGGTTCGCCAAGTATCCCTCTTCGTTGTCTACGCTTTACGAATTTTAGTCTTTATAAGTGTAATGTATATCCTGTCTTGAAAAGATAAAATACAAAGAATCAAAATCAAGAAAAGTGTATGTAATAGCTACCAGTTTTTGTAAATACAAGAATCAAAATCAATAGAGATGAATCATTATATGGAACAGCTACCTCTTTCTTAAAATTCCAATAATTCATATCAGTTAAATTGAACACAATACCTGGTATATTCATATACATATGCATATACAGGGTGTTACGAAATGACACAGAATGAATATTTAGAATTAGCTGCTTAGCTTCTAGGTGACATATACAGATAGCTTTTATCCTCAAAAGAGCCACATAAAAATAGCTCTAGTATGAATGTGGATTAGGCAGTTACAGGAACAACGCCACGTGCCCCACGCTTTGGAAGTTCGCAGGTAGGTGACACAGTCTGCTGTAGCTGTTTGTAAACATCCCAATATCCTACTCCACGGTGGCTTGCTACTATTAAGAATGTATGTGGCTTATGAAACCGCAATAAAGAAGCTATTATTTAGTAATTTATTTATGGGTGTTTAACGTGCTTCCGCATTCCGTTATAACAGTCGATGACGGCAAATAAGCTGGTGGATAGATGCAACTTAAACATTTCAGAGGGAGGTTAATGCTAGTGAGATTGAGGATGAACGCATTAAATGATACAAAGAACACAGAAAAATACCAAAGAACTGCAGATAAAGTTAACCAAAACTAAATTCCTTATGCAATGTGACATTTTATTTCACTGTCATTTAATAATTCTAAATAAAGCATTTGTAACTGAAAAGGAAGCTGTTCATTTTACAGTATCTGGTGACAACACTGTACATATAAGATTATAGCAGAATGTGCAACTTTGGAACTGTCCAAGTCATTACCGACTTTTTCACAAATAACTGTCCTTTGACCCATTACCTGAAAGCGAGGCCAGGTTCAGTGATAAATAGCACGGAGCAGGGCTTTTGTTTCCATGGTCGGTGCGTCCCAATAACTTTTGAGGTTCGCAAACCAGTGGTTCCTGCGCCGCCTAATCATAAAATAATGTAATACTTAATCCTGCTTTTTTATTTTTATTTATTTATTTTGTTGTTGTTGTAATTTACGTCTTTCAAAGTTGTCATATCGGACGATGAGTGGAATGGGTGAAATGATGCTCAAATGAGCCCAGGGTCCATAGAGCTTAGAGTTACCAGCAATTCATATTTTAGGATAAGGGAAAACCCTGGAAAAACTTTATCCAGGTAACTCACCCTGTCCGAGATTCGAATTCGGGACCTCTTGAACGTGATGCAGACACGCTACCACCACGCTACCGAGGCGGGAAAATGCTGCATAAAATTATAACTAAGAGAAATTGAAAGCTACGACAACGAAATTGCCCACCTCGGTAGCGTGGTGGTAGCGTGTCTGCCTCACGTTCAAGAGGTCCCGAGTTCGAATCACGGTCAGGGTGAGTTACCTGTATAAGGTTTTTCCGGGGTTTTCCCTTATTCTGAAAGACGAATGTCGGGTAGCTCTAAGCTTCAATGGACCCCGGACTCATTTGAGCATTATTTCACCAAATTCATCCACCGTCCGATATGACTTAACGTTGGAGGACCTAACACCAAAAAAAAAAAAAAAAAAAAAAAAAAGACACCGAAATTCGGATTAGTTACTTTATGAACGTCTATATTCGTTCGGTGTCTCTTCTAAAACATCTTTATAGTACGTATGTAATAGTTGCTATAATTACTAAATATAAATACTGAAAATAAAAGGAAATCTATTTAATACATTCCATAATTAATCAGAATTAGTGGAAATGCGTGTAAAACCTACAATTATTTTGTAAGCACTGATATTGAATATCGGTAGTACTGTTTGTAATAGCTACAACTTCTTTTGGAAACAGGGACCAAAATTAATATAAATGTATGCCATATCTACAATTTTTATATAAAGAATAATTACAATCAGTTTTGGAGCAAGTAACACTGGTAATTTTTCATAAGAACAAATCATCGTTATCAACGGAAATGTATGGAATAGCTGGATTTTGTCATCACAACAATCAAACTGGGTGTAATGGCTGCCATAGAATAAAGTGTATTGTTAATTTGGTAGCAAAAGTAAGCACAACTGTGAAACAGTTATTTTATGTTGTCCCCAAAGAGTTTCAAATGTTGTATTATGTGAGGTTAAGTAGAGTGAGTCATGCACAGAGAAGCTATGTAAGTGGAAATGACGTCACAAAAGTGTTGAATATCAAACTTATTTGTGATTGGTGTGACGCGTATATCGTAAAACGTGGACCAATCAGATATAGAAGATTTTACGTTGCCATGGAGGATATTCAATATTCCTCTAGAGGGATCGAACTATTAGCGAAATGCTAATGTATGGAAGAAGCGGAGCTGGTGATTCTTCTCCTAACAGTCGCCGTGAAAGGATGTAAGGTTCTCTTCTTAAACGCCGTTGTGTGTGGAAGAGTATAAGTTTATTCTCGTCACAATCATCGAGTATAACTGGAGAATCTTTACATTAAACATCATCGCTAGAAGACGCACAATTTAGTTATTATACACGGTAGTGAACAAACGTATAAAACTTCTGATTCTTGCACGCATCCAGATAAACGCGTCACATCAAGTGAATCTTGTGTAAGAATAGTGTTATAAATATTGTATCATACATTTTGTTCGAACTGGTGTTAATTGAAGTAAGGAAATAAAAGTTTCTACATTATTTAATACAAAGGAAAATGATTACTCATTTTACGTAAAATTTCCTTCCGCCGTACCACCCCTGTAAAAGAAGATATCTTGCTCAACCGACTGAAGCCACGCCGAGGTAAGCTGGGAATTCAAGAACCCTCAATTCCAACCCTGTTCCAAATGGTCACCTCAACGAGGGGCATAATTCACCATCCTACAACACGATTCGACCAAAATCCAGTTCCAAAATGGCGCCCAACTGTATGGCTCGAATAGGCAGAAGGAGGATTACACCGCAGGAGAATAAATAGTGTAATGGACAGGTAACTTCGAATCAAGAAAGAAGAAAGAAGAAAAGTGAGTAAGGAAAATCTTAATAGATAATTAATAGAAAAAGTGACAAAATTATAATTTTCATTTTTTTATGTTATTAAGAAAGGGAAAAATATTACCTAAAATGGAAGGTAAAAAATTAACAGACAATAAGAATAAAAATGTTGGGGAAGGAGTGGAAAGACTAGTTAGTGATAAGAGAGCAGAAATACAAGAAGTCAGGGAAGTAGTGGAAGGAATGATTAGTGATGATGCAGGAACAAGTAGAACAGAAATTATGCAGAGTAAAGTTAATGAAATGATAATAGACAGGTTAGAGAAAATGATGAGTAATTTTGATGCTAAAATGGATAATTTAAATGCTAAGGTAGATCAAAATTCAGAAAAGGTAGATCAAAATTCAGAGAAGTTAGAAGCCAGGATAGATCAAGGTTTAGGTAACCTAAGAAATGAAATTGAGAAAGGAAGAGAAGAGTGTAGAGAAGGCATAAAATCTTTAAAACAGAAAATAGAATCTCATGATGGAGAAATGTCTAAGTTAAAAGAGATGTTTCAGGAAATGAAAATAAGTCAGGAAAATGTAGTAAAAGATATCAGAAGTGAATTGGCTAAGGAATCAGAAATCCTTAAGCAACAACAAGTAGAATTTGTAGAAAAACAAAAAGTAGAAATAGGGGAATTAGAGAATAGAATAAGACAAGAAATAGGTGTAGTCTTATTAGATAATTCACGGAAATACCATGAGGAAAATATTGAAATACAGAATAATTTTGTAAGAGAGGTAAATAGTATCAGAAATGATGTTAAACTAATGGCTACTGAGGTGCAAACACAACAAGATGAACTAAAAGTTAAATATGATGAAGTCAGTAAGTTGAATAGTGAAATGATTACAAGAATAGATTTGGCACAGGAAAGTTTTGAGAGAGAGAAAGAAAACATTAGCAAGCTGAATCAAGTTGTGATTGCATTACAGGCAAGCAAAATTTCTGAGAACCAGAGGGTAATAAAATCTAAGAATATTACATGTATTGACTCACCTGGTAATTCAGGTAATATTGTACAAAACTTAGAGAATTATTTGGAGAGTGACGATACAGAATCTTTGTCACCTGATTGTGAAGTAAATGGTAATGGACAAATACAAAACATGCACACACATACACAGTTACACAGTCAAGGTAACACAAATTGTACAAATTATTTGTTGCATGACATAAGTCCACCTACTTTCGAAGAAGAATCGGGAGACAATCCCAAAATATTTCTAAAGGAATTAGAAGAATATTTTAAAATTAAAAAGATTCCAAATGAATTTAGGATGATGATTGTTAAAAGGTGTTTGAAGAAAAATGCTTTAGAATGGCTGAGGTTAACACTAGCATCACATGAAACGTATAGTATGTTTAGGAATGTGTTTATAAATAGGTTCTGGGGTCCAGAAAGACAGAGAAGAATTAAAGTCGAACTGGCCACTGGTAAATTCGAGTTCAAGAAGGGTGTGTCCATGACAGAATATTTCCTAAAACTTGCTAACAAAAGTAAACTTGTGAATCCAGATATGTCAGAAACCGAGATCGTGAATATGCTAATACGACATTATCCACCACACATTAGAAACCACCTAATTGTGGCTAAGCCCGTCGACTTTACTGATATGATTGAGTTATTATCAGAGTTTGAGGCTCATAACCTTAATTCTGATTCTAATCATAGTCAAGTTGATCATGACAAGACTCATATAGAACAAAAGCAAGTAAATAGACAGGAAGTAAAACCAACATTCAGGGAAAATCACAACCATACTAACCAAAACCAAAATAGTTTTAACCAAAATTGGGGCGGGGCACGTTCAAGAGACAACTATGAACGAAGAGAGTACAACCCCAGAAAGACATATGAATCGGTAGTGCCAGGTATAGGAAGGAGAATACCAAATACTCCTAGGAGGAATTATAATAATGACCAACCTGTGGGAAATGTGAGGAGTAATCAGGTGAATCAACTGAGGTTTTACAGGGGAAATAACTTAAGAACGGGTTATCCAAGTAGAGGAAGAGGAACTAGCATCGAAGACTCTTCATTAAGAGATTTTAGGGGTCCTAGGTTTGAAAGAGCAGACAATAACCTAGAAAGGACACCTACTCAGGGAATAAAAAGAGAAATAAATAACGGTAGTACCAACCTAAATGCTAGTGTAACTACCGACCGCACTAATGCGGAAAACTGAGTACCAAATCATTTTGTGCCTTGGAAAGTGGTTCGGTAGAAATGACACAGGGCAAAATCAAAATTCAAAATTTACCAGAAGATAAGCTCACTCTCTCCTGAAGTAAAGATCGGGAATTAGTAAATCCACCTCAGATTAACCTTCGTATAGGCGATAGCGAATATAAAGTATTGATAGACACAGGAGCTAGTTCATCAGTAATAAGTGAGAACTTATTCAAGGAATTACTATCCAAGTTTAGGATTGAATATTTAAACGTGTGTAATGTATACTGTAGCACAGCTATTGGGAAAAAGAAAGATAAAGTTAAATATCAAGCGTTAATTCCTGCGCGAATAGATGATTGGAATTTCAATTTTATCGTATTGGTAATACCAAACTTAGCTCGTGATATTATTATTGGCAATGATGTATTGTACGGTTGGCAAAGTGTGATAGATTTCGAAAAACATGAAATGAAGGTCAAAGGAGATAATGAAGTAATAAAGATAAATTTGTTAGAAGAAATTATATTAAAAGAAGATGAGAAGGATAGTATAAATAATGATAGGGTTTTTGTAGAAAATATAATATTATACGAAGAAGATATAATAAATAATGAAGAAGATGATAGTGGTAAAGAAAATTTACTTTTAAATAATAAAGAAAATGAGACGTTTGACCTTGGAGATCATTGTTGCCAAATAAACACATTAAATACCGACACCGAGCGAAAATAAGAAGAGGAAGAAATGATATTCCAAAGAACTTTGAAAGAAAAGTTAGGGAAAACATACAATTTAAATCACGCGCAAAGAGAACAGTTGAGGTTATGTATACTAAAGAACAGGAACGTTTTTAGTACGAAACCTGGATTGTGTAATAAGTACATACATACATTTAAGGTGAACGACATTGCTCCTTATACTCATAAAAGTAGACCTGTGCCTATCACTATTAGACAACAAGCATCTGAAGTAATAAACGATATGCTAGAAAATGGAGATAAAATTTTAAAAGATTGGATACCAAAGTATGGGCCAATAAAGGAAATATTATCAGACAACGCAACGGTTCATCGGAGTAAATTGTTTACTTCAGAGATGAAGAATAATAATATTAAGATGTATTACTCTTCAGCATATTTTCCCCAAGGAAATCCTTGCGAGAGAGTGATGCGTGATTTAGGCTTGTATTTCAGAATTCTGTGTCATTCTAACCACCGAGGCTGGTACAAATACTGCCATATTATTGAGAAAATCATTAACAATACCCCAAACTCTACTACCAAATTTTCACCAATCGAATTAATGACTGGACTACAACCTGAACCTCTAGTAATAAAAGCACCAACAACCTTAAAAGTAGATGAAATGGAATTGAATGAAGAAGAAAAGTGTGCTGAAGCATTTCGAAGAATAAAAGAAAAAGCAGAGAAAAGATTATCAAAGATACAAAGAAAAGGAGCGAAATGGAATCCTGAAATAAATGATAAAGTTCTCGTAAAGACATTTAATATCTCCAGTTCTAAAATCAAATCCTATTGGAGAATGAATTTGTTATATAAAGGTCCATATAAAATAGTAAGAAAATTTGGGGATCATACGTACGAATTAAGAGACGATGATAATAAAATGATAGGAAAATATCACAAAACACTTTTAAAACCATTCAAAAGCCTTGACACTCACAAGAATAAATGATTTAAAAAAAAAATAATAATAATATGTTTATGAATTACTGAAAAATGTTTTGTTTATTATTATTGTGTTCGAATAATTTCTGATTTTATATTGTTATTTTAAATTGTATTAATTGTTCATTGTTGTAATAATGTTTAATTATTGGGGCATTCTTCAGAACATATGGAACAATATTATTGGAAGATTTAAGTTAATTTTCCATATATTCTGAAGAGGGGCATCTGAAACAGTTATTTTATGTTGTCCCCAAAGAGTTTCAAATGTTGTATTATGTGAGGTTAAGTAGAGTGAGTCATGCACAGAGAAGCTATGTAAGTGGAAATGACGTCACAAAAGTGTTGAATATCAAACTTATTTGTGATTGGTGTGACGCGTATATCGTAAAACGTGGACCAATCAGATATAGAAGATTTTACGTTGCCATGGAGGATATTCAATATTCCTCTAGAGGGATCGAACTATTAGCGAAATGCTAATGTATGGAAGAAGCGGAGCTGGTGATTCTTCTCCTAACAGTCGCCGTGAAAGGATGTAAGGTTCTCTTCTTAAACGCCGTTGTGTGCGGAAGAGTATAAGTTTATTCTCGTCACAATCATCGAGTATAACTGGAGAATCTTTACATTAAACATCATCGCTAGAAGACGCACAATTTAGTTATTATACACGGTAGTGAACAAACGTATAAAACTTCTGATTCTTGCACGCATCCAGATAAACGCGTCACATCAAGTGAATCTTGTGTAAGAATAGTGTTATAAATATTGTATCATACATTTTGTTCGAACTGGTGTTAATTGAAGTAAGGAAATAAAAGTTTCTACATTATTTAATACAAAGGAAAATGATTACTCATTTTACGTAAAATTTCCTTCCGCCGTACCACCCCTGTAAAAGAAGATATCTTGCTCAACCGACTGAAGCCACGCCGAGGTAAGCTGGGAATTCAAGAACCCTCAATTCCAACCCTGTTCCAAATGGTCACCTCAACGAGGGGCATAATTCACCATCCTTCTACACGATTCGACATAAGTCCAGTTCCAACTGTCAGAGAATGACTAGCTGGGAAATACGTGCCGAGTATTAAACTACTGCTTCTTCCTCGTTCTCTTTTGTCTATCAAGATTTGGGTCTGCGACGTGTTCCGCCTTCAAATCCGTTTCTCTAATGATCTTCCCTCTGTTTTCTTTCCTTCTCTCTTAATCATTGAGGCATAATTAAAAATAGCTGAATTCATGATAATAGGCCTTCAATAATTAATGAAACCAGCGTGTGAATAATCTGCTTCATAGATAGTAGCGGTTTCAATGATTATTTTGCATAATTTAAAAAAAAAAGGTTCATATTCCTTAATTCCGTACCTCTAAGTCTCTTTTCTCAAATCAAACTAACTTTAATATTTTAATCCTGAAAAAAAAAATTCTGGCTATGAAAACTGATTATTTTTGTCTCTCATCTCTCACCACAAATTATATCAGGATTTTATAAAAGAAAGAGAGAGAGAGAAAAAAAAAACTAATTTCTTACTCATATCTCTACTTACGGTTGTATAGATTTAAGCAGCTGTCAAATAGTTAAAAACTGGTCGCTTTGTGAAGGATTTGAGTTCCATATTCTCTAAGTGTATGAAATAAAAATAACAAATAATGACTTTATGTTCGAGAAAAGTATTTGAAAATTTGAAACAATAAAAGGGATATCTCGAACATGCTCATATGCATAAACAAATTGATATACATTTCACGTAGCTACTCTTTTATTTAAGACTACATCTATTCCTTACTTGAAGATGTTCCCAGAAAACTGAGGATGAACATTTACTTAATTAACTGTAAAACCACCTTGAATGTGGTATTTCAATTAACACACTTAGAAATTTTATGAAATGATCACAAATTTTCAAAAATTTTTCCATGTGAGCGTAGTGTATGGTTAGCAAATTTCACATAAACACACACACACATACACGCGCGCTCGCACACACACACACACACACACACACACACACACACACACAAACACATGTTTTTTCTTTTAATAGTTTTTCTAGGATACCTCAAAAAGTGTATTTCCAATGAAATTTCGGTTTTGAAGTTTTGGGAAATGTGAAATATCCTCTCTATCTGCAATAGAAATATTTTTTTTTTTTTTTTTGCTCTATATAACTAATATTCCGTACTTAACGTTCTTCTTGCTATGCATTGTAAGTTGACATTCCCGCTCTAAGTGAGGTAAGTAATTTCTCAATAGCAACACATAGGTTATTTTTGAAAAGTAGTTTTGGTGCTCCGACGTTAAGTCATATCAGACGATCAATGAAATGGGTGAAATGATGATCAAATGAGTTCGGGGTCCCTGGATCTTAGAGTTACTCGACATTGGTCTTTCAAGATAAGGGAAAAGGCTGGGAAAGAACCTTATCTAGATAACTGACCTTAACGAGATTCGAACTCGGGACATCTTGAACGCAAAGCAGACACGCTACCACCTAGGCTACCGAAGCAGGCCATATAGATGATACAAGAGGCACTAGTGCGGTGAGTAAAAACTTCTATTTTGAAATATTGATTATGATATTAAAATTTGTACAATTATTATATGGTGCAAAAAAAATAGTATACAATGCACATGTGGTAAGCACAGAACAGAGTCTCGAAAATTGAAACTCGGAGCAAGTGCTCATATTCTCAAAACTTGCCTCCTTCCATACAAAGTGCTTACCACGATACTATTGCAATATATAATTTGATCCATATAAACCTGAACTATTTCAATAGGCCATAGCATTGGGTCCAATAATAGGACTCACGTGCACCTTTGAGAGAATATAATACACAATTAGGAGATTACATTACACTATTTATATCTCAGAGAAAATGTTGGAAGTGTCCTTCACAATACATGATACAACTGTAGACACTGAAGTTTATATGGGTATATTTAAGACATTTGTGGAGCAGCTGGATGATATCGAATTGAGAGAAGGTTATTTCGAGCAAGATGGAGCAACGTTCCATACAACTAATGACACTATGGAATTTGTAACCAGTTTCTTTGATAACCGAATAATCTCAATGTTTGTGGCCTCCCAGATCCTCCGACCTAACCCCACCGGATTTTTTCTTTTGGGGGTATCTAAAAATAGAGTGCACAAGAATAGGCCACGGACAATTGGAGTTCTCAAGGAATCCATTCGAACCGAAATAAGTAACATTAGCGAGGATACTCTCGTAAAACTTCAGAGAATATGGTGAGACGTGTGCAATCATGTGTAGTTACCGGTGGAGGACACTTCCAACATTTTCTCTGAGATGTAAATAGTGCAATGTAGTCTCCCAATTGTGTATAATATTCTACCAAGGTTGCACGTGTGTCCTCTTATTGGTCCAAGAGCTATGACCTTTTTAAATGGTATGGATTGCACTATTTTTTTACCTTTATAGTTTTGTGACAGATAAATTAGCAATATTCTGCCCAGAATGTCCTACTCAGCTTCAATGTTCTCCTAATCAACTTCCGTTCTGCTAATGACTCTAAGACCCTCACTGCTAGATTCTATTATTGTCACCGATTGCATTATTGTGTTGGCGCCGCGACAAGTCAGTGCTAGGCGCGCGTGGGCAGGTAACAACAGACAGATAGTGGCGCGCAGATCTGGACGCTTGCCGAGAGAGAAAGAGACAGAAGTCTGGAAATTTCCACTTTTCTGATACCGTCGTGGTTGTTATCGAACGGTCTACTACATTGTAGAACAATGACTGGGAGGTATAAATAGTGGCAAACTGTGACAAGGAGTTAGTTGCAGGTGTACAGTGGGCTTGAGTTGTGTGATGTACCACAGTGGAATCTTTCATTTGTTTACGTGCAACGGATTCTCGAGTCGAACTTGAAGACTGCTGTTTGTCAATGTTACGTCTTTTTTCTGCTGGAATAGTTGTACAAATCTTCTGTTTACTGCAATAAAGTGTTTTAAATTTCTGCAAACAAGACTTTTGATTCTACCAATCCACGAAGTCACAATACTAAGTTTCCACTTCATTTGTATATTTCTGAAATTTTCTTCTTTCCAACCTAAAGTCTCTGTAAATATCTAATAAATATTCTCGCGTATTCCAAGAATTCTAATATAACTGCCATACCCAATCTGGCAATTTAATACAGCTTCGCCCATTTCGTTTCGTAGCCGTCCGAGCCACTTCTACGAATTTGCCTAAAAACAAGCCATCGCTAATTAACGTATGTCACATTACACCGAGACAAACTGTACACATATTTTATAGTCAACATCAGAAGTTCAATGTCATGGCCGGGATTTGAAATACGGATCTCCTGGTTTCTATCCAGTCGCTGTTAGTCATTGAGCTATCATGGCCAACGTGCCGCCCTGATATTAAATTCTCCAATTGACTCGTATGGGTAAGAGAGACTGGACGGACACCAAGAGATCCATGGTTCAAATACCGGCCATGGCATTGCATTTTGTCATGTTGACTCTTAACTTTCCAAAACCTTAGCCTATATACGGCTAATGTGAAGAAATGATTAATTTCTATCAATTAACTTATATAATAAGAGTTTAATAATGAAGTCTGGGATTTAAGTACTTGAAATGGCAAGTCGCCACAAACGGTGTATCTCGGATACACGGGGAGTAGTGTTTACCGGTTGCTTACTGGGAAAACATGAGTCAATTGTAGAATTTAATGTCAGGACGGCACGTTGACCATGGTAGCTCAATGGGTAAGCATGACTGGACGGAAACCAGGAGGTCCCTGGTTCAAATCCCGGCCATTGAATATTCAACTTTACAGGTTGACTCTATCCAAAACTTTAGCCTATATTCGGCTAGTGGAAAAAATGATTAATTTCCAATAATTAAGTATTAATGTATTCAACTAATCCATAATTTTTGTAACAGTTATTGGCTTTCAAGAAACCATGGTTACAAATGGCTCAACTGGTTTGCAAATCAATCGCAACTTGTCAAGTGGGAGTTTCTTTTTCAACAATAAATAGCTACTTAGATTAGTGTATTTCTTGAACCTGGATTGGAATTTCCTATTGAATGCTGAAACCTAACATCAGCGCGTGTGGAAATCTCAAATCCGATCCGTGAAAGTTGGAATGAATCCTTCGAGGAAGAAAATGAGGTAAAGATTGACCAATCGTTCATTATGAAAAACGAATCTTTAATAAGCACATCGCTCACTTCTGGTAATGATAGTAATGATTTCTCCTCTTAATTAAATGTTCTACAAAACTTGTGGCGAAAGCCTGTAAAATTCTTCCCTTCTTACAAACTTTTGAAATTAGTTTCGCCTTAAATCTTATTAAAACTTCCCTCGGCAGAACGAAGAAGTTTCGTGTTGAAAATGTGAAACATATGATACCACGTTGGGTTTGATAAGTATAATTATTATAATTATAATCAGGAGAAACCATTATAAAGCAAACGCTTATTTCGAAAATGGTATCAGTTTACCTAAACACGTGAACGAAGAGTTTTCAGGATTCTTTTTTTTAATTTTCGTCTTTTAATTTTCTTTAAACTCATATCGGACGATGAACGGAATGGGTGAAATGGTGCTCAAATGAGCCCAGGGTCCATGGATTTTAGAGTTACCCGACATTCGTCTTTTAGGATAAGGGAAACCTCGGAAAAAACTTATCCATGTAACTCACCTTGACCAAGATTCGAACTCGGGACCTCTTGAACGTCAGGCAGACATGCTACCATCTACGCTACCTAGGCGGGCTCAGGATTATCATTCTCTTTTAATTTAGAAAGAGTTTTGGAAGCATAGGAGATACTTATGTACAAACTATGCAGCAGGAAATGAGAATAATCTGTTCCAAAATAAACGGAAATGTCTGATATAAAGGATAAATTGCAATCAATTGAGGAAGCTTATTTTTCGTTATTTCCTTCTAATTGTAAGAGATATCCAGGTGTGACATTAACTCATCTCTGCGATCAAGAAGTACAAAGGGCTGTTCAATAAAGAATGATCAGAATTTTCATACAGTCATAATTTTTCTCACCAAAATTCAAATTATATTCCGTTAGCTTAATGTGAGACAAACACGCCGTAGCAGTTTCATTATTGGTACTCCTGGTTACCATCTGTGAGAACCAGGCAAGCTCAGACATGATGAAACTTGGTTACATCCTGAGAGCAAACAGCAAAGCTGCACACACATCAGTAACTGGACAATACTCAAGGATGTCCTGAAAACATTAAAAGTCCATATCAGACGCAAAAGACCACATGAACCAGGCTGGATGCTGCACCACGATAATGCGGGGTTGCATATTGCCTATGTTGCTGCTGAATATATTGCGGAAATCAACGTGAAGTGCATCCCTCACCCTCCCTATAGTCCGGATTTAGCCCCATGTGGCTCTTTTGTATTCCCTAACTTAAAGAAGCGCCTTCGTAGGAGGCATTATCCATCATCAGAAGCAGTGGTGAAGGCTGCGGAGGCGATTTTGAAGGACTTCTCAAAAATTATTTTCAGCATGTCTTTGAAGACTGGCAGATATGCTGGGACAAGTGCATGGCATTCAGGGGAGACTATTTTGAGAAGGACCATCAAAATTATGAGGATGAGTAAATGTACGTTGTCAAAAAAGAAATTGTGATCATTCAACAGCCTCAGCAGCCTTCAACAGATCAAAAGCCCTTGTAATACCTCCATAAACAAACTTTTGTAACGACGACGACACGACGACGATGATGATGTTAGTAATCCCTGATGCGACAGCCCTAAGAGGGTCAAGGTCTACCAACCCGACTGCCATCCTCAAGCCCAGTAAGCACGGCAGAGTTGGGCGATCGTCCAACCGATACGGGGAGTAGATGTGGTCAGCATCTCGGCATCCCCCAGCCGGAACGTTGGTTTTCGTGACCAGGGCCGCTTACCTAGAGTAAGCTCCTCACCTTCCTCACGATACTGAGTATCCGCTGGTCCTATAGCCGGGACTTAAAATCCGCAACCCATTTGTGGGATCAAACCCGCGCCGCTTTCCCTGGCTAGGGAGAAAGGCATGCTGCCTTAGCCCGCTACATCACGACCACCGAGAAGTGGGGCAATTCCTTACATTTCCAGCCATAACGACCCGCCTCAGTGCTGCACATGCCGAGACAGGAGCAATGTACCACTCAGCGCTCCACGTTCACGGGCAGTATCGTTTCCTTTGAGCCAGAATCGGCACAATCTCTTCAGAGCTGCTATGCGACACTATGAAGTAAAAGTAAACAATGAAAAACTTATTAGAAGAATCCATCGCATTATTTTGTCTAACAATCATCGAAAAACACGAAAATCGGTCGGCTGGAATCCAAATTAATAAGAGTGCGTTTCATTGTTTGGCACTTCTGACCATTTAGTCTTTCCTTAAATTAGCATTACTTATCACTGAGTTAGTCACTGTCCTGAAATGTTCCGAAATAAGCGCCGGCATTAGTATAAGTTGCAATTATAGAACTCAACTAAATCAGTCCGGATGGATTTACAAATGTGCCTTCCTCAACCGATCCACAGTTTTGTTTTATTTTACACGGGAGATAATTAAACGAAGCAACTTTTATTTGTCTCACTTAGCGAGTTCCTTTACAGAGATGTTTCAATAAAACAAAATACTTCCTCCTTTACGGCACAAGCCGTAGAATATTAATTGAAGGTAAGTGCTTTCTTCATGCCTTGCAGTTACGTATTCAGAGCGATGCAATAAAAAGACCTTTCTGCTGTTGGGTTGCCTTCTTTATGTCGGTGAAGTGACAGAGAACAAATCCAGGCAGTAAAAATCAGTAATTGCTACTGCATTTTTGCAGTTTTACAAGCAGAGCTACAGCTGTTGCAAGTGCCGAACCACCCACCCATGTGGCAATCTTGTTTCCCCGACGTAGTAAAGGAAATGTAGTTGGGCATATGCAAAAGAGCTTCCGGCCACCTAGTGTCGGTTCTCCATGACTCTTATGCCCCTTTCTGCTTCTTTCCTCTCTGTGTTAAACTACACACAGGACTTCTCCTACCACCCCTGTTTTACGGGGCAGTAAAACATGCGCCTGTACAGTTCCGGGTTTTGTTCTTTCCTTTTCTTATGTATTTCCCTTTCTGTGTGGAGTATTTTTACCCTTCTTATGTTCTCTAATTTTTTCTATAGTGTTGAGTTTTTTCCACGTTGATCACTTCAGTCTACTCCGTCAGGACACACCACCTGCAGTTGCATTTCTTCTTTAACACTCTGATGGGGACCGTCACACAATTTTCTCTGCCCATAACATATTGTTACGTATTATACCTGCTTTCTCATAAACGCACTTCCCTACCCGTGCTAAGCTATTCAGGAAGAATTTGGATCTAAAAGGGATTACGTATGAAAAGCAATAAATTCTTAATTAAAACAAGTAATAGAAGTGCTACTTAACTGTTAGCTGTTAGGATGGAAACAAATTTTGATATAACTACTGAATTTACATTATTTTGTTTAATTCCTCTTCTACACATTATTTCTATAAAGGCTTATTCTTCAATGCAGATATACAAATAAATTCACAGGCCGCTCCTCGGCTGAGTGGTTAGAAATCTCAACTCTCATCAAAGCGACTCTGGTTCGATCCCAAGATCACCGCATACAAGATTTCTGGTGGAAGAAACGGCGTCGAGGCGGGTTTCCTCCCCGTTCCCCGTTTCCCCTGGCATCCCATTCCAACGGTGTTCCATCTTCATTTCATGATGAGGCCGGAAGCGTGTGCTGTATTCCATAGGCATGCTGCACACGGACTGTACTATATCGGTCGATCATGTAAACAACTACATTTAGGTAGAGCCTGCCCATGAGAGCTGCCTCACTGATAGAGGAAACAAAACAGACGAGTTACAGTGCACCTTGACCTTACGTCTGCATACACTTGCAAGGCAGTGCTTCACTAATTTGCCGAATACTACGTTACGTTGTTTTCGACGTTTGCACATTTGATAGCCGTGCTGTACATCTGACGCCATTCATACTCTGTGTCCAGCTAAGTTGTATCGTAGGGTAGCGCACATCTGTCCTTCTTTTAATCATCACCTTAGCATTTTAAAACAGCGGATCGCAGTAGGAGTGGTGAAAATGAGTGAACTTAAGCTATGATTTTGATACCAGTTACAGGATAAATACTGAATGACATTTCTATAGCATTTCTGAGGGCAGACAAATAAAGGGAAAAAATGTGAATGGGAGAACAACAGTTGCAGATGATTGGATATTGTAATGGCTGCCTCTGACATTATACCTCCTCTTGGGTAAAGCTGGTTTCTGCTTCCTAGGGTGTGTTTCGTTGGAGAGAGGGAGAGGTTTCTTACCTCTTAGAGATCTTCCATCTGGTATAAGCTTATTGAAATGCGCCTCTCGGTAAGTTGGCCAGTGAATTTGCGTTTGATTCACCTGTTTCCTCATCCTCTTTCAGCGTTCGCGCAAGAAACGGAGTTACCCATTCGAACTGAGGTTCTAAGTGCAGGAATCGGCAAGAGATGAAACCGTTTTTCACATAGTTTTAGTTGTTTGAAGCATGCCATTCTTTTAATTATAATAAAATGCTCATATTAAGTACAGATGCTGAGTGATAAATTGGAACGATTAGTATGTTCATATTTTTCTTAGCTGCCAATTACTTAAGATAGGTGAATATAGGTCCAAATATTTGATAGTGAGTTTTGAAGTGATTTCCAGTTTGTAGCACTCAGATAAATAGTTTTAAGATTACGGTCCTGCCCTCACTCACCTGTGTGCGAGTGCGTGTATCCCACTATCAACAGCATAGTCGTAAAAATAAAATGGATAAATACTAAACATGGTATATTTCCAACGGAGTAAAATGAAGTTTTCATGAGTTACTCAAGCTAATTAAAAATCTTTATTTGAAAATAGAATAGAATATTTTGGATAAAGCATAAAATTAAAACACAAAATAGGAAATTAAGTCCACATACTGAAACTTTTGTAAGAATTGTCCAAGACAATTTCCGTTTATTTTAAGCAACTTTGTGCAGTTGTCAAACTCCAGTGAGCGTGACCAAATTTAAACAATTGTAGTAACTAAACTACACAGCTTATGTCAAAAGCACTGAGTTGTAAAACCTTTTGACCCTATTCTTTGAGGTATTTTGTTCATGTTCATTTGGACGGCTCAGTTGATTAGTTATTGACTTACTAGTCCAAAGGCCAGGATAGCAAACCCATGTTCTCAAAGTGAAGTTAAAAGTAACAATAGATTTACTGGCATGTAAAGAAGTTCAGCCGGCCAAAATTTGGGCACACCAGTGGCGGTGATATGTTTCTGACAATTAACAGCATCGTTAATTGGTCGCCGTTCGGTTACCCCCGCCATCATTTCACCAGTTTGCTCCGTTATCATCTCTCCTTTCATCCACTTCACCCTCATTGCGTTCATTTATTTCCCTCACTCTCATTTTGGGGACCGGACAGATATCTCTGATCCATAGTTGTGGCTCTTTCACCCAACACCTAAATTGACATAAGGGACAGAGAACCATAAATGAACAGGACTATGTACCATACCAAGAGAAGAAGAAGAAGAAGAAGAAGAAGAAGAAGAAGAAGAAGAAGAAGAAGAAGAAGAAGTTAATAAAGTAGTTATTTCACTAAGTGAGATTATGTACAGTAATAGACAACTTTTGTATGTAGTTTAAAGTACACGGTGCTCCTTTTTATCTGTGATTTAACAAGCAAAGTTTGACGTCATCAATATCACCGCTGATGGAGCGAGTTTATATAGGATTCCACTAGTGGCTTGCGAGCGTATTTGATTTGCTGACAGCTGCTATGAGGCCTCCCTCTACGGCGGGTAAATATGCCATTTGAGAGGTGGGTCTGGCCGCGTAATATAAAGGTGCGTAACTTCATCTGGTGCTTAGATAAGAAAACTGTTTTTTTAATCTAATTACTGCAACGCTAATTATGCAGCCATAAAAGCATACCATGAAGAATACTATACGAAACAATAAGTCAATGGATACTTATTTCACAAGGAACACCTTTTTTCTGTTAAGGTAGAAGCCATAAGCCGTAAGTCTGTCACACAAAAATAGAAATATTTCAATTTGATCTCAGTTCTTTTCTATCACCCGCGTTTCCTCACAATGTAACTTCATTACGAACCAGAATATTAGCTGAACATGTTCTTAGAAGGAAATATAAATTAGTGTTACAATATGTAGAAAGCTTTTATCCAAGTATAAATAAGAAAATATCTCTAGTACACAGTCTTACGTATCCATTTTCTTATATTTCCTTTCTCTCTTCCACTTAAACACTGTCTGTATGGCGAGAAGGTATGCTTGAGACCTTTCTGCCATAACATTATTTATTGCTTCTAGATTGGGGCCAGTCACTTTATAGCGTCCAGTGTCTCTTTTTTTGCGAGTAACTAATCCTGTATTTCGGAAATATTTGATGCAGCTATTGGTTTTAAAAGACATGAGGACAACAACATTAATAGATACTTTAATTAAGCGTGATAATTACAAAAAATTTATATCGTTTGCTGATAAAACGTAACATGTATATGTTACAAATAAAAGTATGTTAATTTGACGGTACCTGGACACTTTTGACAACGAGGGACTTGTCTGATTGCCGGATAGCGTTGCATAAACTCCTCTATGCAGCGGTTTAAATTATATTTATATGTCACACAAATTTTAATGCCGGTACGAAAGTAGCATTCAACCATAAAGACGCGGTGTTCTGTGTTCATAGCCAGGGGAAGCTGGTTGTATTAGTTACCAGCGCAACCACAGAGGGCTGTAACTTATTTACTGTTCCACAAAAATTTCAAGATGGACTAACCAGTCAACTTGATGTCATTCTTGCTCAATCGGAAGGCAAAAATTAACGAATAAAAATGAACACTGTGTATAACTTATCGCCTATGACTTCTAATCTGAAAATATTACCTTTATATTATAATAATTGACGTATTTTTAATGTAGAAAATTGCTAACGTTTAAAATTAGTAAAACCTGTTAAAGAATTAGAATATGCCAAAAAATATATTTTCGAAACAAGGTTAATGTGAAGATTTACCAGTTTATTATATTTGCAGGAACCATTTTAATTATACCCACATTTTTAAAACATGGCTTCGTTAGTGTGTTACAAATATCTCCACATTTTTTGCTCTCATTAGCTAAGTTTCGTTATGACGTCTCGCATGTTAAGTTGCTCCATATGGTTACCTGGGAGAAATGTATGTCGGGCTACCTGTGCTGTCTCCTGCATCACGGGGAGCAGACGCGTCATTAATTATATTTATAAACTACAGACGTTTATGTAACTCTGTCATGCAAGCGCTTGCACAATCAACTATAGGGGGCAAAATGAAGGTTTTGTAAACATCCAAGAAATTTAGGCTATAACAGATGCTATCTATAGTGGATGTTTGACAAATGCGCTGATCTATTATACACAATACATGAAAGAGAATTAGTTACTAAAATGGTGGTATAAATAAGAACGTTTTTCAGAGAATAATGCCCGATTATTTTGCATCACGCTGAAATAATTGGTTTTATCTCTGAACAAACTTGTAGAGCAGTTAACTTAACCTGTAAAAAAATGTACCTGTTGTTTAATTATATTGGTAGATTAGTACAGTTAGGGGCAAACATTTTCCTAGATAGCACTACTAAGGTCTGCCACTTTCTGCTGGATATTGTAGCACTTAAATACCTACAGATTTAAGTAATTCTTCGGTATTTCCATTATATTTGGAGAGTGGTAAAACACCTGCTGATTCAGTGGTTCAAACTATGTCCAAAAATTAAACTAAGTACTTAAACAAGTTCTTTCTCCTCAATATCAGGCCTTTATGTTAAATTGACTTAATTTTTTATTCTTGAGAGGTTAAATATTAGGGTTGTTCAATACAGAATGATCACAACTTATTTGACAACGTACCTTTACTCATCTTCATAATTCTGGTGGTCCTTCTGAAAATATTCTCCCCTGATTGCGATTCATTTATCCCAGCGTTTCGCCAGTCTTCAAAGACATGCTGGAAACCATTTTTGAGAGATCCTTCAAAATCGCCTCCGCAGCCTTCACCACTGCTTCTGATGATGGATAATGTCTCCCACGAAGGCGTTTCTGCAAGTTAGGGAATAGAAAAGAGTCAAATGGGGCTAAATCCGGACTATACGGAGTAAACATGAAATGTATAGTGTTTAACACCCACTTTTCCTACAAACGGCACCAGAGGCGTTGACACTGATGATACATGAGATGAAAATGGAGCACCGGTGGAATGAGATGGCGAGGCAAATCGAAGAACCCGGAGAAAACCCGCCCCAGCGCCGTGTTGTCCACCACAAATCTCACTTTGCGGTCGCCTGGGATCCAACCCGGGCCACCTTGGTGAGAGCCAAGCGGTCTAACCACTGAGCCACGGCGCGGCCTTGCCTTGGCGAGAGCCAAGTGGTCTAACCACTGAGCCACGGCACGGCCGACTATGGGGAGGGTGAGGAATGCACTTCACTTTGACTTTTGCAAGATATTCAGCAACAACATTGGCAATATACGGCCGCGCATTATCGTGGTGCAGCATCCAGCATGCTTCACGGAAATGTGGTATTTTGCGCCTGATATGGACTTGCAATGTTTTCAAGACATCCCTGTTGTATTGTCCAGTTACTGATGTGTTTGCAGGTATAACAAGCTGATAAACCATTCCATGAATATCAAAGAATGAGATGACCATAACTTTCCCAGCAGAAGCAACCACCTTTTGCCTTTTGTGGGGTTGGTGATGAAGGAAATTTCCACACTGAGCTTTGCTGTTTGCTCTCAAAATCAAAATGATGTAGCGAAGTTTCGTCAGCAGTGATTACGTTTGAAAGAAACTACGGTACTTCCTCTAACATCAACTTTAACTGCATGTTACCTTCATTGCAGCGGTAGGCGATACTGAATATGTGTGAACTTGCCTGGTTCTCACAGGCGGGAACCAGGAGTACCAAAAGTGAAACCACCACGGCGTGTTTGTTTCACATTAAGCTAACAGAATATAAAAGGATTGAATTTTAATGCGAAAAAATATATAGCATACTCATCTGTGATTTGAGAAAATTGGTGATTACGGCAACAAAACCATTGTATAAAAGTGTGCTTGAAGCAGATGTTACAATATTTTGATTTAGAAAGCAGTGTCAATTATTTTATTTTTTTCACAGCCTTAAGCAACTCGTAACTTATATGATAACCATTGTTTTACAAATAGTTAAAATGCAAAGAATGCAAATATGGATAACGTTTATTCAGTAGTAATAGTGAAACCATGTCGAATGGCTTCCCAGTGACTGTAAGAAAAGTAAAGGACTGCACAATATTTGGAAATTAATTGTTCTTTCACACTAGCCATGAGTAGGACGTACTATCTATGGGTAGAGCCGGAATGAAAAATTCAATCCCACAGCCGGGATTTGAGCCACGGATCTTCTGGATTCCGTCCAGCCGCTCTAAACCATTGAGCTACTATGGCCAACGTGCCAACACAACATTAAATTCTCCAAATAACTTGTATTTTTCCCGGTAAACCACTAGGAGGTCTCATTAACACACGAGACAACTACCTTAATGGCGACTTACTATGCTGTAAGTACTTTAAGTCCCGGGCTGTTATGGTTCAGACCGCTAGTGTGAAAGAACAATTAATTTCCATTAATTGTACCTAATAGTGGTCCGAACTATAAAGCCACAGACTTTAAATACTTACAGCATAGTAAGTCGCCATTAAGGAAGTTGTCTCATGTGTTTATGAGAACTCCTAGTGGTTTACCGGGAAAAACACGAGAATTTAATGTCATATTGACACGTTGGTCATAGTAGCTGAATGGTTTAGAGCGGCGGGACGGAAAACAGAAGATATGTTGTTCAAATCCTGGCTATTGCACTGTACAATATTTGAATGAATAGGAAATTAAGTATTGGAAGCAGAATTAAAAATGTTTTAGAATAATGTAAGCAAGAAAATAAGTATTAACGTGTACAATACATCAAAATAACAGCAAGTGAAAAAAGTCAAAACAAATAAAATATAAAATTTCAAAAAATATGAGGAGAATTAACGATAATTTAGGAAAAATTACTGGAGCGAGGATGGAATAAGCTGCAAGGATTTTCGAAAGTACTGAAAAAGACGAGAAATAAAAGTCCTGCTCATTAAATAGGCGATAGATAAATAAATTTGAGAGGTAAAGTAAATAACCAATTGCCTGGCACTCTCGTATACTTTAACTTTGGCTTTATTATATATTGTTTTCCAGTGTTCAGCCCCCACGAAGTAGAAAAACTAAACTCGTAAATTTCAGTCAGATGTGAGTACTCCATTATTGTAAAACGAGACTAAGAAATAAGAACGTCGTCTATTTCTCTCCACTGCTAATTCATGCTGTAAGATAAAATATCCCTGAGAACAACAATTGACCAACTCGTGCCAAGGTCACTCTTGTGGACGGATGAGTTGTGCTGGACTCTCAGACCAACAAATTAGAAGCCTACCTCGGAAAAAACAATTTAAAAACAACGTCGTATCTCATGCCTTCTAGAAAGAACAGAACACGGCCTGACTAAGGTATAATATGACACTGTACTCCTGGTGAGTTATGTTGTAAATTTAATACCAACCATACAGATCTGTGCTGTTGTTTTTTCTTTTAAATGTACCACGGTTCCAAACCGAAAGAATGCCTCTTCACCCAAGGCCATTCCTAATGTAAATCTATTTGCATCTTTCGTCATGGGAAAGAGATACTAATGTGCTGTATGCCTAGAGGAAATAACCAATTAATTTAACTAAACAGAATATTTATACCGGTAAGCACTTTACAGCGATTATTCTCTTTCTGGGCATGCGAAAAAGGAGAATAGAGTTGATATCCTCTGTAACTTACTTCTGTGGTGTGGTATTGTGAATATTGTTTAAAATATGTTTAGTTAGAGATTTAACCATAAACTTTACATGTTAATTCACAAGAATGTGAACTGTTATATTTTACGTTTATGTAGTAAATTAATCCTTCTTCCACTCTTGCTAAGGTTTGGATAAGTAGAGTCAGAATGAAAAATTAAATGCTACAGCCGGAATTTGAACCACGAATCTTCCGGTCTGCGTTAGGTTGCTCTTAATCATTGAGTTACCATGGCCAACATACTAGCATGACACTAAATTCTCCAACTCCAATTTTCCCGGTGAAACGCTAGGGACTCTCAAAATATGAAGCTTGGAACATAGGTACTTATGGAATAGTAAGTCGCAACAAACGGTGCTTATCTCACTGTGCGAGGGCTGCTCAACAAAGAATGATCCTTTTTTTTAACTCATCTTACCTTTACTCATCCTCATAACTTTGATGGACCTTCACAAAATAGTCTCCCCTGAATGCGATGCACTAGTCCCAAACAAGTGAAACAAACACGCCTGGTAGTTTCATTGTTGGTACTCCTGGTTCCCGCCTGTGAGACCCAGGCAAGTTCAGACATGTTCAGTGTCGCCTACCGCTGCAATAGTAACACGCAGTTAAATTTGAGGTTAGAGGAAGATCCGGAGTTTCTTTCAAACGTAATCACTGCTGATGTAACTTGGCTATATCATTGTGATCCTGAGAGCAAACAGCAAAGCTCAATGTGGAAATCTCCTTCATCACCAAACCCCCAAAACGCAAAAGTGGTTACTTCTGCTGAGAAATTTATATTATCTCATTCTTTGGAATGTTTTATCAGCATGTTTTATCTGCACACACATCAGTAACTGGAAAATACTACAGGGATGTCCTGAAAACATTGCAAGTCCATATCAGGCGCGAAAGCTCAAATCTCCATGAAGCAGGCTGGATGCTGCACCACTATAATACGCGCGGACGCTGAATATCTTGCAAAACTCAACATAAAATGCATCCCTCACCCTCCCTATAGTCAGGATTTAGCCCTATGTGACTCTTTTCTATTCCCTAACTTGAAGAAACGCCTTCGAGGGAGGCATTATCCATCATCAGACGCAGTGGTGAAGGCTACGCAGGCGATTTTGAAGGACCTCTCAAAAATGGTTTCTAGTATGTCTTTGAAGACTGGCAGAAACGCTGGGACAAGTGCGTTGCATTCAGAGGGGACTTTTTTGAGAGGAACCATCAAAATATTGAGGATGAGTAAAGGTACGTTTCTTAAAAAAAAAAAAAAAAAAATGTGATCATTCTTTATTCAACAGCCCTCGTACATTAACATAAATAAACGGATGGTGGGATGGGGTGGGGTGGGGTGGTTTGTGTGGGTTGATAAGTAAATAAGGTAAATGGATTAAGGATGACAAATTCCTCAGACTGTCTCTCAGAATTTCAAAATGTTTTCGTCATACCATTTTAATAAAAATCGATGTTTTGATAAAATAACATTAAAATTATTCTATGTAATGGTATTTTGGGTGTAGTCGTTTCCTTTAGGTATTCATTGCACATTCTTGGTAAATACAGGTCCTTAGAACATATTTTTCATTCTTATGTGACTTGTAGTTTGTGTTTTATCTGCGCACATTCTTCTTTATCTAAAAGTACATATTTATATTCAGGGACATCTATACTGATGAAATTAGTGGAACCTACCGATTGGTACATATCTTTCTTAAAAGTCACAGAAAATAAACATACGGATATTAAACATTGAAACCTCAGCTGTGTTTTCAACACTAGCCTGCGATAAGTTATCCATTTGTTGTATGAGATACATGTTAAAAAGCCTCAGGAAACTAAATTAAAATTCCAAGCAGAAAAATGTTAGGAAACAATGCCATAAGGACCGGCTAATTACTTTGGAATGACATCTTGAGAGATGACACCCACTCTGAATTTACTATCATTCTTCTGCTTGGCAAACCGCATTCATCTCCGCCTTCATTTGAGTTGTTGCTCGTTTACAAGCACTTAACGTCAGAAGGCGTGGTCACACCCAGCAACAAAATTAACGTCATCGCAAATAATATCAGTCTAGGCGTACTTACATAGCGATCCTCTGAGGAATCGAACTTGTATATTTACTCCCAGTATTAATGAAGACTAATTTACAGTAATAACTCAGGCATACAGTTTCAGGCTATCACGCTTGAATCCATTTCCAAAACAAAGTTATGCTCATTAACTTGGTGTTGTAATCGAACGAGATAGGATGCGACAGTGTCCTTATTAGTAGGGCCATTTGCTCTTCAGCTTAGCTTTGAATTAATATTCACTTGAGGAAAAACACATTAGTGTGTTTTTTTATATAACGACTCCAGCAAACACATGTAACTTTTGATTCCTTTATTAGCTATGCGATCAGAATGGTGTAACCAAATTGATCAAAGTATTTTGTAGCAGTAGCTAAAGGCACGCGTTTATCTTGAGAATAACACAAACCACAAATTAAATTGTTTAATGAGAACTAGCAGTGCATTATCATAATATAACTGCTGCAAACTAGGAAGGAAGAAGAAAAGCGAAGATGCAAACTATATTTGTATGTATTTGTATTTATTTCTCCTTTCTTCAACATACAATCTCATTGATACATTGACGTTTGTAACATTTCTTTCACACAATAACAATATGACTTATTCACATCTAACATACCCATTCTACCTGGTTGCCTCGAGTCTCGGTCTCAATACACATAACCGCTGGTTTTCCGTGTAAAGATGACCCTCCCCTCCCTTGTATCCCTCGTTCTAGTTTTCCAGCCCTTAATTGTTAGTTATTCTTCATCAATCTTAACCATTTCTTTCTAACTTTCCCAAGATATTTACCAATATTTCTTACGTTCCTTTCTCCTTTTACCAATAACATTTTCTTTATTATTAACACCTCCTCTCACCCCTAAAACTCTCCCACTTTTGTTGACAAATTTGTTCTCTTCATATCTTTGTTTGTTTGCAATAAAGTATACTATGCCAATCTGTATCCTCTTCTCCACACATTGGACATTTCCCTGTATCCTTATCATATCTAATACCTTTCAAGTTTCTAACTCCTGTTCTTGCCCAGGAAAATCCTTCTCGCCCTGACTTATTACACACATCTATGTACTTCTCCCCTCCCACACTGCCTTTATTTCCCTATATGTCCTCAGTAATTTTTTTCTCCCTTACACTGATAAATATAACTTGGCTATCTAAATCTTCCAGCCTTAATTCTACCTCTCCAAAGGCACCTACAATAATACTCCTCGTTTCTCCAAATATGTCCCATACCTATCTGTTCCATCAGTTCCCCTACTTTGTGCGCCCAAGACTCTCCCCATTTGCTTCTCATCTGCAAAAGGAAACATTCCTTGATAATATTATTTTCTTCCAAATTGACAATTCTGAGATGCAAACTAAGACTGCAAAATAATATTCAAAATTATGTGTGCACATCACAAGACTAGATCAAGAACTACATGACTCATAATGCAATTCAAATATGCATTTATTAAAGATAAAATAGATGGAATGAAAAGAAAGCCTATCTATTGAGTAACAGTTCCTTTAACTGTGTGTTACTTAACTGTAGTTCACCTATGTTAAATTTGCTACATTCAAATTCTTTTTTCTCCTAAACCATATGGAGTACATAGGTGAAATTTTGACTACTTAATATAGATATTTCTTTATGAATTTAACGGCAGAGTTTGTCTGTAATCTGTCTTTTTAATATATGTATTTTTAAACTAAGCGCTTAAAGACAAATTAAAATATGGATTTTTGTATTATTTTCATTTTGAGAACAAAATGAGAAGTAAATAAATCTCCTCAGCAGTAGAAATAAGCATTTATACAAGGAGTAAGTGGTAAAAAATGTAAACATGTATATTTTATAGGAGCGGAGAAGAAATAAGATATTTTATATATATATATATATACAGATTTTGGGAAATTAGCGATACATTACTTGCTGTAATCATAACTTAAGGCATTTCCGCACAAATGTCAGATTATCTGAATCCGCTTCATTCAAGTATTGTAACCTCCTGCTTAACCTGCTATTGACTGCCCAGTCATTATTATTAATTCTTTCAGTTTTTTAAGTTAATTGATGGAAATTATTCATTTCTTCACACTGGTCTCATATAGGCCAAGGCATTAGATTGATAGATTCGACATGAAAAATTCAATGCCACGGCCGGGATTTGAACCACGAATCTACTGGTTTCCGTCCAGTCGCTCTTACCCATTGAGCTACCATGGAAAATTTGCCGTCATGGGACTCAAGTACTTAGAATAGTAAGTCGCCACAAACTGTGTATCTTAGATAAGAGAGCCCCTAGTGATTCACAGGGGAAATATATCAGTCGATTGGAGAATTTAATGTCATGACGGTACGTTGGCCATGGTAGCTCAATGGATAAGAGTGACTGAAAGGAAACCAGTAGATCCGTGGTTCACATCCCGGCCGTGGCATTGAATTCTTCATGTCGACTCCATCTATCCAAAACCTTCGCCTATATACGGCTACAGTGGAGAAATGAATAATTTCCATCAATTAACTTGAATAATAAGAGTTAAATGATGTAGCCTGTGACTCAAGTACTTACAGTAGTAAGTCGCCACAAACGGTGTATCTCGGATACGAGAGCCCCTACTGGTTTACCTGGGAAATATGAGTCAATTGGAGAACTTAAAGTCAGGACGGCACGTTGGCCATGGTAGCTCAATGGGTAAGAGCGACTGGACGGAAACCAGGAGTTCCGTGGCTCAAATCCTGGCCGTGGCATTGAATTTTTCACGTCGACTCCATCAATCTTTCAGTTTTGTTGATTCGTTTTAAATCCAGAGTTTTCATTACCGTCAAACAAGTTCTCTTATTTTCAATTCCAGGTTCCAGCACACTTTAATAAGGCTGCTGCTTCATACACTCCTAAGTGTTGTGTATCCATCCTAATAAACATATGTTATGTAAGATGGTTCCAAATGATATGATGGAACAATTCATTAGCAGTTTGTGTTCCACCATGCAGACATTTTTGAAAAAGCTCTGGGCCTGTTAAATCCTTGAAAATTTCTCATCATCTCTTGCATACAGGAAAAACTGATATAAAATGCTTGTGGTGTTCATATTCTTTGGTGTGAACGTTTGAATGTTACACTTTTTATGTCACTTAGCTATCATTTCTTTAGTTGTAGTACATGTTAAACATTGAAAATTAAGTACTCTAATATATTGTAAATGTGAGCTGTCATATATAATTTTAATCGTTAAAATCAGGAGGACAAAGAGAAATTAAAATTTGACTTTTGAACATTTGACATGTATGACCTCCAAATTCCTTAATTATGAATTTCATATCATAAACATCTCCTCTTTTTCAATAAAAAAATAGTAAAGGTACAAGTAAGCATGGGCGCATTATTTTGGCTTTACAAAACAAGGATATTTCCTGGAAATTAATTGTTCTTTCACACTGGCCGCGTGTAGGCTAAATTGTGGAAACGTAGAGTCAGACTGAAACATTCAATGCCATAGCCGGAATTTGAACCACGGATCTTCTGGTTTCCGTCCAGCCGCTCTACCTTTGAACTACTATGGCAAACGTACCGATGTGGCATTAAACGAGTCAGTTGGAGAATTTAATGTAACATCGGCACGTTGGCCATAGTAGTTCAAAGATAGAGCGGCTGGACGGAAACCAGAAGATCCGTGGTTCAAATTCCGGCTATGGCATTGAATGTTTCAGTCTGACTCTACGTTTCCACAAGGATATTTCCGTTCACCGCCCAAACCTGTACCGAAGACATTAGTCACCTTAATTGAAATTTTTCTGAATAGATATGAAATGCGGTGTGGAGCATTTATTTTGTGCATTTGCTTATTGAACATACCATTTATACTAAGTGTGATGGATTATCGGTCACATTTGGTTAACCATCAACACTACATCCTCTGTTACAACGATTTATCGACTTCTATTGTTCGACATTCCTTTTTCATTAAATGAAGTTATATAGAATATACCAAATCATAGTCGTTTTCAAGGCTGACAAAGAGAGAAAGGTATGCAGAGTAAACTGAGGGGAAAATTAGCTAGAATTTAAAACATTTATTCAATTATATATTGAGGTTCACTACTATTAAGAAAATGAGATACCTTTCAGCCAAACTGTTTTAACTTGTACTCTACTTGTAATTGGCTCGTTAAGTTATTCCAGTAAACAACTTCAGATGCTAAAAGAGTTATAAATATAGAGATGGAAAAATAATTTAACATCTGCAGCAGCTCGCTGCTAATCCCAAACACGCATTACACCACTCAGTTGCATGTAAAAAGTTCATACACATAACCAGAGAGGGAGTGGTGACTGGTAATCCCGATTTTACCCCTTTTACCTATAGCGTACAGAAAAGCTTATTGAAAATAACATATTATATGGGTAAACTAAATGTACTGGAGGAGATTTGGTCCGTAGGCCATCATGCTTGGACCACTGTTCCTATGCCCCGATGTGGGGGCCCCTCCGGGTGGGCGAAGGAGACAGAGGGAGGCCGACCCAAGGAGCTACGACATTACAGAGGGTAGGGTCCCTACAATTTACTTGGATAGAGACTTCCCCAGACAGGCCGGGACAATGGACCCGCTCCCCTGCAGCGGGATGGCAAAGAGCCCAGCAGCCGAGCTCTAATTGTCCCGGGCAGGCGATCCGAGCCCCAAAGGCCCCTGGCTGGCATTACCTAAATGGTCCAAGCAGAGGAGCTGAGGCCTGCAACCGACCTACCGGAGGAGGAAGTAGTTTTCCTCAGAGCATATCATCCTGCCATGCACCGCCGAGACACCCGCTGACACTTCTACCCTGAAAGAGACTGCCAGATGAGAGATATAAAATGATAATGCAGATGAAATGGAGGGACAGGAAATTCGGAGAATGTAATTAACCTACCCAGCATTCACTTAGCGACCCGGGAAAACACCCGAAAAAACCATGTGTCAGATAGGTCGGCCACGGGAATTGAACCCAGTCCTCCCGAATGCGGCCTCACGCCTGCGCTATCCCGCTCGGTATGATAGAACAGGCACAGAAAATTTTTAAACTTGGTGCGAATCAGTGGGAGGCAAAAATTCTAATGCATTAGTGAAAAAGATAAATTAATTAAATGATAGAACGTTCTCACACCGAAAAGTAATTTTGTTATTGCTAAACGAGCAAGCAGTAATTTTGAATAAAATTGGCTCAGGGTTTATGCTAGAAACTATTATTTGGAAAATAGCAGTGAGCAGTGATGCTCAGCTATTCTGTGAAAATCGTTAGTATCGTTCACACTGATTTAAAAGATCCGAATGGACATGTCTATCAGGAAGAAAGATAGCCTGTTATTTCATTGTTGGTTTTGCTGCATTAATGTGGTATCAGAATCCCCTGTCCTGTGGTCGTTACATGGTAAATGCTCTTGATTTTGAAATGTCCGAAACTGATTTTGGGACTATTTAGAGTTTTCCATCCGTGTAGGTGCAATTGTTTCCAAAAGATCCCGTTCGTTTATAAAGAAAAGGGACGATCGATCCCTTTGTTCTACGAGCTATCCAATTAATTTAGTTCTGCCTTTTCCTAAGCAATCGAGCAAGCAGCTGTCCTTTCTGAGTGTCCTTTCTTCGATACGCTAGCCAAAGACCGGAAGGGAGGAAACACTTGAGTTGAGTGATTGCCAATTGTAATGCCATGTTCAGAAAGTTGTACTTAAGGAAAGAGCGGACCATGTCACAATGGTTAAATATGATAACGTACACGAAAATTGGCCCATAATGACAAATGAAGCCACTGCATGGCAGGTTACTTTACCTTCCTTAAAATCGGCCTTACTGCCACATGACACATGCCCATATTCTCATAAATGGAATGCCCTTTAAAGTAATGGTCCATTGAACTTCAGATCCAAAACAAAACATGTATATATACGTAAAAAAATAGTGTTACATCCTATCAAGCATTTATAAGCCCCACTAATTTTGAATATGATTTTAACAAATCATTGCTTTATCAACTTTAAGACAATTTTCCTTTACTTATTGGTTTTTTTAAAGTTGAATTAATATCCAAAATTTTATTTAATTCTATTCTTTTTAATACCCTTTTCATAACGTCTGTTTTCTTATTTTCTCCCAAAAGATTTTCTCCCAAAAGCGCAATACCGATATTTTCATATCGCTGAAGGAAACCCTAATATAAATGTCGTTTTATTTAAAAATAGCAGCAAACAATCAGTGCTTCTTCTAGAACTCAAAATTATGTTTTATATAATTAGCATTTCCTTATATACCAATATTAGGCAAACACTCATAGAAGCGGTATCCAAACCAACGTTCGCAGCGTTTTTGTTTAATTTACTTTTTTTCACATCAAGAACTGATTTTCAGGCCAATCACATAGAGAACCAATAGTGATTGAGTAGACTCAAAGATTAGTTGCTGAAGGAGGAAACCCTAATACATTACCACTTATATACACGTCAGTGTAAATGAACTACATTTTACTTAAATATTTAAAAGGTGCATTTACTGCTGGTTGCTATTGAGCGCCTTTTTATGTATAATCTCTTGAGCATCGTTGAGCAAATATCACAGCGTTCAACACTTTAATGTTTACACCTGGCTTATGCTTCCTTTACCATCCAACATTTGGAACTTTGACACAATTCGACAAGATGAAGCAAGAAAACACATAAAAAGAATGCAGCAGCAAAACACATAATGGTAGTAATAATGTAGCATAAAAACGTCATCTTTGAGTATAAAATAAAAATAACATCTAAAAAGCAGAAGCAAGATGTATGAGAAGTGTTTTAAGGTTGTCTTGAAGAGAAGGAATTAGAAGGGACAATATAAGAATGGAACGGATCATAAGAGATAGTTTAGTTTAAGAAATAGATAAGTATTAAAAGAGCTTTAAACAAAATATAAAACGCCATCTGACAGGCTCCCAAAGCAAGCATTTAGTTGCATTCCAAAGGGAAGACGTGTAGGATGAAGAGATCAATAATGTCACTATTTGGTGCGGAACAGAATTGAACTCCAAATCCTGAAAACGGTAGAAGAAGCAAGAGAGCATCTTTCTTTTGTATTCAGAAGTGGTGTTTGCAAAGAGAACTACATTTACTTTATGATTAAAAATACATGAATTACCGTCGTACAGCAGATTGGCTGTATGAGTCACCAGTTGGGACAGTATTCCAAGTCTGGGATATGACAACCATATTGTTTGTGAACCTAATTTCATCAATTACCTCAACGTTTATGGCACTTGAGTTTCTTAAATGGATCAAGAGAAAAAGAGTACATACATTCTCTGCATGCATGTCATTGTGTTAGGAAACAATGAGGGTACAATGGGAAGGACAAACAGAAGAAAACCTGTTCTGCTACACATGACAATCAGATGAGTTGAACATGTCGCGTTGGTACGGACGCCTCTCCCATCCCTGTCTGAAGGAATTTTATGGGGTCTCTTGTGTCTGAGGGGCCGAAAGACAAGATGGTGTCATGATGTGGATCAATACATCAATCAATCAGAAACTGCTCCGACGTACTAATGGGCCATGTAACTCCATTCCTTCACTGCCTACTTTGCATTCGATTCTCGAGCAGAATCTCCATCTCATTGAAATTTCAACAGGTTTCTTGAGTCTGAAAGATTTCCTTTTGATACTAATACGAACAAAAGTTCGTAATCTTGCAGCAAAAGGTTACAGAGCCCACAACGTCTCTCCGGACTCAAAAATAATTTTAAAATTTCAAATCAATACGCTCACTTCCTTCAGAAAAATGCAGTAGCGCTTATAACGTTTTGTCTTTTTTTCTCGATACAATACTGTCTGTCATGACTATTATACTTTACGATTACGTACTTAAACACAAATCGCATAATTTTTCTGGAAAATTACTCAGATAGTCTTAGCTAAAATAGTATGTCTCATTTCGCTTACAATTTCGCTTCATTTTTAGGGCTCACATGAAGCGTATTTTTTATAATACTTGGACAGGGAATACTGTAAGCAATTACTTTTTATTTTTGACATTTTCTGTGCGTCTCACATTAGAAGCGTCTGAGTTGTAGCCGGTCAATTTTAAGTTCTTAAGTCTTCCTTTTCAAATTAATATGTGCTTTCATTATTGCAAATATTAAAGAAATGCCAGAAAATCGTTTCATATATTCAATGAATCCATTGTTGTTTTAAAATATGACAGTATATGTTGAAAGCCTTGTTCCCATTTGCGAATATTACCAGTAAGAATTTGCATAAAATAAATTGTGAACAAATTCAATTTTTATATCTGTGGAATCTCTAATTTTAGTTTAATCTCTAAATACTCCATGCACAATTCTTAAAATATGTTTGAATCTTAGTTTATTTCTCCAAAATTCTTTCAGCCATAAAAGTATCTCATAAGTCACAATTAGAGATGGAGTAGTGGGTAGCGTGCCCTTTTGTCCTTACAGTTAGGTTCATTAATGTATTCATATTATGATATTCCTGATTCTGAAAAATAATTGTGCAGAAATGGGAAATAAATTGTCAACATAGTAGTTAGAATTTTATTCTTTTCCTCATTATAATACTGTTCGCTAGAACAATTTATTTGTCTGCTGCGACATACTAAATGTTTGGTTAGTTAAGATTTTCACTCTATTCGTAGTAATAATAATGTCTAGGAAATGGATCAATAAACTGATATTACACTTTCTGGTAATTTATCAGGATTTTGTGTGTTTAAAATCCTGTATGACGCAAGATCTTCATAGAGCTCAATTACAGTTTCTGATGTTGTAAATAAGTTCTGTAAAAGAAACTTATAACTCTGTGTTTTCGTGTTCTTTTGAGTTGTACTGAATTTTACAGGTTGATTGAAGTATCATAATTGTCTATGAGCTGAGAGGAAATGTGGATCCTGGATTACTGGAGGCAGAAAGCAATGAAGATCTTGAAGAGAAGATAACATGAGTTCTACATCAATTAGTTTTCACGCAGATACAATATGTTTTATTTATACTTTTATTATATAAACCATCTTTTAGGATTTGTTTTTAAATTATTATAAAGTCATAATGAGTTCAAAGGAACTCTCTGAGGAAAATCGCGCTTATCAGTGTGGATACTCTACGTTGCCAATCTGTTTCAGTGTAGTCATATGAGGGTTGTAGAGGATGTGGGACAGGAATTATTTTTTCGTAGTTAATTTCTCTCCATCTTAATCAGCCACAAGTTAGGGCGTAATTTGGTGCGGAATTTCTATGTTTGAGATCGGATGCACGTTGACTTTTCGAAGACCCACGTCGAGAAGCCAGATATAACAGGGTTAATTCGTTGTATTTTTAGTTGTTTCTTGATGACTGTGTTTGATTAAATAAGAGTCATGAGAATCTTGTTTCAGGCGTGGTTCGTAATGAAGTTTCGGAGAAGTCAAATTTTGTAACTAGTTAACTGTATTATTTAGTTTATAATTTACTTGAACTTCCTTTCCCGGTCACTTCCAACATATCGATAAATTCTTACTTTGTTGTATTCAAACAGTTCCAACTATTACATTAAAGTTCTTGATCCTGCTCCACTATTCATCACACTCACCATTACAAAACATCTCTATACTCTGATTATTTATTTTTCGTAACTATCGTTACTCCTATCTTAATTTTGTGATTGGCCGATTTTATTCCACGTCACAACATTACGTCATACAATTATTACTACGGCCAATCACAAAATTACATGTATTTTTATTTTTTAAATTACTACATAGATTTACATTATTATTGTTTTATAAATGTATAAACTTTTCATAACTTTTCTAAATATAACTCGAAACTACTGTTACAGATGTTAGATACTTAAGGTTTAGAGATAATTAGGATGGCATAAGAAAGGAATGTTTGTATCCTGTATAGCTAAGATATCTTAAAGTTGAATCTATTTCCCTTCTATAGTAGTTAATTTAATGTAGTACACAATTTGGAATAGCTAAGAATGTTTATTTTTAGCAAGTTTAAGTTTCAAAGGATTGATAGTCTTTTACCAATACACAAGTACAGGGCTACTAAAATAATGAAGAAAAACAAAACTACAAAAGACAGAAGCATAATTCCAACTTTCAGAGAAAGGAAAAGGTTCAACTTTCACTTTTTTAAGCATTCAGTATTAGAACCATGTGCTACACTACAAATATGAAAACGGAAGTCATTTCTTACCACACGTAAATCAGCTGAGCTACTTATCGAATTTATATCTCCAACATTTACAAGCCACAGACTTTCAAGGGTGTTAGATATGGGGGGAGATAAAATTACGGTCTTTTATGTAACCTCGCAGATAAGTCACAAGGATTAAGGTCTTGAGGCCTGGAAGGCCAAGACTTAATGATTACAATAACTGCAGTTTGAACGGCTACAGGTAGAGACATTTCAGAACTTGCTCTACAGCTGGTTGCAGAATGTTAAATTGCATTGCTTGTTAACTTTTGGTGGCTCCTTTCCAAAACTGTAGAAATACGCTCGGCATTTTCATTCTATGTGCGAAGATGTCCTATGGTTTTCCTCTGGTGGAAGCAACTATCTTCTGCAAAATGTTGATGTCACTGGTAAATATGCTTATACTGAAACGATTGTTCACTAAGCTGACGCCCAAAGCACTTTTAATTACAGAAGTTCATTTACACCGAACAACTCGGACCACGAAAGTTCAGATTTAGCGAAAATTCGAGTTATCCAGAAAATGACGGACAAACTATAAAAAATATGTACACAAGTAAAATATTTTTAATTCAATTTACTCGTATACATTACTATCGACACACTTTCACCTAAAAATACACACACATGCACTGTATGTACTACACTAGCCTATGTATTGGCACGGTACATAATGTGACTTTGTGGGCTCGTAGAAGTAAAAGTCCAATTTGCAGAAATTCAAAGTGTTCTTTATTTCTGTAGAAATATACTCTGTTCAATCCTTACGCAACAGCATTACGTCACATACACAATTACAATCTACCAAGGTCGTTGACCACAACAAACAGCTCACTCAACTTCCACTGTTTACAAAACTCTTGTTACAACTCCTGTTCACGACTATCTACGACTCCTCTTGCCAAGTCTGTTTTTTTTTTTTTTTTTTTTTTTTTTTTTGGTAATTTACGTCCACCAACGTTAAATCATATCGGACGATGAGTGTAATGGATGAAATGATGTTCAAATGAGCTCAGGGTCCAAAGAGCTTAGTTACCCGACATTCGTCTTTCTTGATAAGAGAAAACCCCGGAAATAACCTTATCCAGGTAACTCATCCTGACCGAGATTCGAACTCGGAACCTCTTGAAACTCTTGACACGCTACCATCTGCGCTACCGAGGTGGGCTTCTTGGCAAGTCGTCGCTTCCTTAAATACCTCTACTCATATTACTAGATGTTTCCGGAATGTTCTGTAACAAACGCGAAATCGAATGGTCTGTAAGACAATTCAAGATTTCACTAGAATGTTCCTAATTTTATCTGTTTTGGCATATCTTTTATCTCCGCGCTATGTTTATCCGCTTATGCAGGCTCTTTAACTCCGTGATACACTACCACTCCCGCGAACTCTTTTAGCGCGTACGCCGTCAGTCGATATAATGGATTCGCGACAACAATATAGCTACAAAATAGTTGGTAGTAATAAACCGCAGTCAGCTTTGGCTGTCTCATTTTAGTACAGCGCTTACGAGCAGCGCCATCCTTGAATTTCGAAATGAAGCATACATTCATCAATGTTTGGTACTGTTTGTACCTGGCTTATAACAACCACAGCTGTTTCATCAACAATGAATCTGAATCCTCTTCATTTTCATTTTCAGTAACTCTGTAATCCTTCCTCTGTAATCGGTTTATAGTCTACGTGATTGTCGACTTGCAACCAATTGTCAGTGTCTTCTTCGTCAACATAGGAAGAACAATCCATATTTTTTAATATATAAATAAAATCTTATTGCATACTTTTTTCCTTCAATCTTGTTTTCTGTCAAGACAAACACACAACGTTTTCCGTGACTTTAGTAAAGTTTCTCTTCCAAACTGGTCCCAAGCAGGTGGGGTGAGTGCAATGAATTCTCCCGCTGGCAAGAGAATTCGAGTTATGTACTTACCGAGAATAACAATTTATCGTTTGTAAGACAAGTCTTCATTTGTTGCCTAAACAATATAATTATGTTCCTTTAAAAGTGGTTAAGGTTATCCGGACGTTCTGATTAACGAAGTTCCGGGTTGATAATAGAGTAAAGAGAGCACCTAGTTATCAGCGCAGAACTGGCGCGGCTGAGGATCTTGTAGGTTGTCATATTCTTGATTGGAAATCGTAGTTCGGCAAACTTAGGTATAGTTTTCTCAACCCTGCACCTCAGTAGAAATGCAAGAATAATCAACAGTTGACCCAGTTAATTTTATATACTCACACCATCTTCTGACCTGGCTTTCAATTTACTGAAAACAGTTTTTTGTTCAGTAATGCGAGTATTGATAGTGTTTTGCCATTGTTTGTATTTGTGTTATATCCAGTGATACATTTTTGGTCATAACATTTATTAAAATATCCTGATGATGGGAGAGATCTACGCTCCCGAAACATCGATTTCTAATTGTCTTTTCTACTGACTTGTTTCCCGAGAAGAACTTGAAGGGCCTCTGTATAATTTTCCAAGTGTCTTAATCTTGCAATGTATAGTATCCTTTTATGCATCAAATTCTTCTGAAAGTCTACGGGTACTTTTCGACGGATTTTCTCACAAAACTTGGCATATATCCCCAATATTCCATACTTATGCCCTATTTCACCAAAAATCTTAAAATCGACGTTAACAAATGTAACGTAACAATTGTCACAACGCTAAAACTAATGTTAAATTTCTTGCATTTCACCAACCTGTTTTCTTAAAATGTTAACAAACCTGTGTTAACGTCAAGAACCTTGTAAATATTACAGTTATTTAAGGCTATGGATTATTTTCTGAACGTACTCCGATGCGCTTTTGTTTTCATTTTCGTCTGCACAAATGGCGGATGAACAAAATCATAAATAAAGCCGTGAGACAAATATCTCATCGACGGAGAAAGAATTGTTAATTGAAATGGTGACGAAGTGTAAGGATATCTTGGAAAATAAGAGGACGGATGCAGTGAATGTAAAAGAGAAAGATGTCGCGGGGAAAACATTGGAAACGAACTTAATTCAAATGCATGTGTCACTACTACAAGCACCAAACAACTTGTCAGTATTACGTACATTTAAAACGAGGTGCGAAGAACAAGTGACTTAAACGTTTCAAGACGGGAGGTGAACAATGTATTATCCACATAATTCAGTGAATTATAAAATTGCAAGTTTATTAATACTTGAAGCTAAGGCGAGATCGTCATATTCCTTTCGATGCTTGTTCTAACTCATTATTACGTAAATTTAAAACGAGTTGCGAAGAAGGACAAGTGACTTGACGGCAGGTGGACAGTGTATTACCCACATAATTCAGTGAATCATAAAATCGCATGTTTACTAATGCTTGAAGCTAAGGCAAGATCGTCATATTCCTTTCGAAGCATGTTTTAACTCAGTATTACGTATATTTAAAACGAGGAGCGAAGAAGGGCAAGTGACTTGAATGTTTCAGTGAATTATAAAATCGCAAAGTTATTCATAATTGACGCAAAGGCGAGATCGGCATATTCCTTTCGATGTATATTCTAACTCATTATTACGTAAATTTAAAACGAGGTGCGAAGAAGGACAAATGACTTGAACGTTTCAAGACGGCAGGTGGACAGTGTATTATCCACATAAATCAGTGAGTTATAAAATCGTAAGGTTATTAATACTGGAAACGAAGGCGAGATCGCCATATTCCTTTCGATGCATGTTCTAACCTCTCTTGTACTTCCGCAGTCACCTTCATAGCAACATGTTTCGACAGTCTATACCTCCGTAAAACAATTTTCTTCGGATAATTCCTCAAAATCATTTCTCCACATAGGCCGTACTCTATTATAAATGCCATTTAGACGGTCTTAAATATAGCAAATCGACATCAACAGCTGAGTTTATGCTCGCCATCTTGACTATTTACAATTGTTAAGGACTTAACATTAGAAATTCGTCTTGTTAGTTTAACATGAGATTTAACACGAGTGTTACGCTAACACTTGTTGGTGAAATGCAATTTTTTTGTTTTAACTTTTGCTAAACTCGTATTGTCTTAACATTTGTTGGTGAAATCGGGCATTAAAGTCTTCCAGAGGGTGGTAAGTGTTTTTTTGTTTTCGTCTCCATTGCTGAAACGTTGCAAGCATCTTTGTGTCAGAGGCTCACTGACACCTTTTGCTTCCACTTCTCATATTCTTTGGGCTGCTGCAGCGGCTTTACAATCTGGTTTCCAGTAGTGCTTTAGAAGCACTCTTAAGTCCCAACTTTGTAATCTCCATTTAGTGATTGTTTATTAACAATTAAGAGTGATACATGCTCCGAATGTATGCAATTAACTATGGCACCCCGTAAATAGTATCTTAAAAACATATAAACATAGTACATTTTCAATGACACCAAAAAGAAAACACAGACTTTACTTTTGGGACCACCTAATAGTATGTAATGCATTTACCATCATTAAGGTGCTTTTCGCCTATTTTCACTCATGGTATTACTCTGTTACGTACAGTTACGTATTATAATGAATTGCCTAACCGCAGCTAGATAATGCTTCCACCACTGTAACTATTACTTACTGTATGTCAATTTACCAAATTTCGATGTTCTGGCAAACAGCAGTCGTAATCCTTTGCCGGGATACTAATCAAAGCCATGTTAAAATCCAGTCAACAGATAATCATTGGCTCAAAATTTATCCGTAAATCAGATGCCCATTCATGCAAGGATGCAATTCCTCTCTGATGGTTATCATTCTAAATGTTATAGAGGTGAGAAATTCTTGGAACCTCAGCTAATCATAAGGTTCTAGTGTTGTTTACTGCAAATACAGAAGCTTTGATTTTAGCCGCAACTGTAGGATGGTAACATTACATCGGAACATGTTTACATTGACATGAAAAGAAAAGGGGAAAAACGAATAGGGATTTGCTTTTGAGAAAATTAGAAAGTGTTTGAAAACTCCAGCCCAAAAATATATACATCTTGGAATTAGCTAACGTCATCACAAGGTTTAGTTCACATAAATTGCATGTTTGTGTGATCTATACTTTTTTGTTTCGTAAAATTTTTCTTACAGTTTACCAGTGGTGGAACCTTCACTTAGGACGAAGAAAGCTTTGTGGGCTATCCAAAGAACATTCAGGATATATACATCCGCATATAATTATCTTAATAATCTGGTAATTTATTCAAAATCGCCAGTAAAATTTTCCGGAAAATAAAAATTATAGAAAAGAATTCTATAAAGGAGTATTTTGGGGCGAGGAATCAATTTGAACATTTTCCTGCCGCACACGGGGAAGATACTCATCTAAATGCAAGTTTATTTAGCTGAGTTCAATTTTAATTACCTCTATATAGGCACACATATATGGTCTATTTTCCAAACAATTATTAAGAGGGCTCAAAAGGTTTAAAAATTGAAAAGCTTGGTGAGAAAATGACGTAGAATTTTTGTGTGGAATATGCAACAAAAAGTTTACAAAAGGCGTGATGGAAGATGCTGATTAGTTTCTCACCTTTGGTGGCGATCTACTAGAAATCTTGTGGATGCCTCGGAGCTCTGGAGCAATGAGTCTTACCACTAGTCGCAGTCTCGGAGTACAGGTATTGCATACTGCAATTGTTGTAAAATGAACAAAAATTCTTCTGTTTTTAAATATTGTGGAATTCATTAAAAAAACAATTAGCAAATTCTGCTACAATTTTAAATATACGATGGTGAGTCAAATGAAAACCTTAAATATTTTTAAGTATTATTTATTGTGCAGTAAGTGGTACAGGGCTATATCACTTTTCAACATAATCTCCCCCACGCTCAATGCAAGTCATCCAGCGCTTAAAAAGTGCATAAATGCCTTTAGAAAAAAATTGGGTGGTCCGGGTAACCACTCATGCACCGCGTGGCGTACGTCTTCATCGGAACGGAACTTCGTTCCTCCTATTGCGTCTTTGAGGGTAAAAACGTATGGAAATCGCTTGGGGCAAGGTCTGGTGAGTATAGTGGATGAGCAAGACACTCAAAATTCAGGTCTGTGATTGTTGCAACTGTTGTACGGGCAGTGTGGGGTCTTGCATTGTCATGTTGCAAAAGGTCACCTGCTGACAGCAATCCACGTCAGTTTGATTGCAGGCCGCAGATGATTTTTTAGGAGATCTGTTTATGATGCACTGGTGACAGTGATACCTCTAGGCATGTAATGATCCATAATGACGCCTTTTTCGTCCCAAAAGAGAGTCAGAATAACCTTCCTTGCTGGTGGTTCTGTTCGAAACTACTTGGTTTTGGTGATGAGAAATAGCACCATTCCTTGCTCGCTTTCTTCGTTTGCGGTTAGTGGATGTGAACCCAGGTTTCGTTCCCAGTAACGATTCTTGCAAGGAAGCCATCACCTTCCCGTTCAAAGCGCCGAAGAAGTTCTTCACAAGCATCAACACGTCGTTCTCTCATTTCAGGCGTCAGTTTGCCGTGACACCCATTTTGCAGACACTTTGTGAAACTGGAGCACATCATACACCGTGTGGTGTGCTGACCCATGACTAATCTGTAAACATGCTGCAATGTCATTCAATGTCACTCGGCGATTTTCCTTCACTATGGCGTCAACTGCTGCAATGTTCTGTGGAGTCAAAGCTCGTTGTGCCTGAACTGGACGTGGAGCATCTTCCACTGAAGTAACACCATTTGCCAACTTCGTACTCCATTCGTAGAGTTGCTGCTGTGACACACATGCATTACCGTACTGAACCTTCATTCGTTGATGAATTTCAATAGGTTTCACACCTTCGCTACGCAAAAACCGAATAACAGAACGCTGTTTTTCCCTGGTGCAAGTCGCAAGTTGGGCGGCCATCTTTATACTGATACTGCGACGGTATGTGTGCATCTGCGCTATGCTGCCACCTACATGCCATTCTACAAGTTGTTTGTAGTACACTTACCAAGTTATAGGACAACAGCGCGAAATTTCGATTTATTACCAATATAAGGATTTCATTTGACTCACCCTCGTAGATGAACTTGATATCTCTCGCGCACGCCATTAGTGCAACACAAATGCATTCACAACTAAGGGTTTTCTGAGCGATCGCAGAATGACACAAAAAACACGTCTTACTATCAGGACGTTCGTTTGCAAAGTGACGCCAAGCTATCTGTTAATTCTGGATTTTCTGCACACGTTGTTTGTAGAAAAACTAAATTACTTCTCTTTTATTGCTCCAAGTCACCACATGACGTAATCACATTATTATAATTACCAATAGCAGCAATATTATGTAACATTTAACTTGTGTTGTACCACTCCATGGCCTACCCAGTTTCACAATTCCTATTTTATACAAATTACTTTTTCCAGAACAATTCAGAGCAAATTCTTCAATATTTTAAAAACATGAAATAACCGTTACAAATAGTACATGTAATGGTAATGAAATTAAAAATATCAGTCCACTAGACGATAAAAAATGTGCATTCCTCCATCATCAGTTCTACATACTACGCAATTTAGACTTCATATTAACAGGTGAATTCTGTCTAGACAACGCGAGTGCAGTTCGGCCGCATCCTTTGACGAACCCTTACAATCGTTTTACAATACAGGCCCTCCTTCTCCTAGTCCTTTCTGCAAGGTTGCCAACTTTTTCAATACGTCATGGGTATCATACGAGGTTTCGTCTAAATAAATTATCTTATGTCCATTACTGCGAAACTTCCTTAGTTGTGATATATATATATATATATATATATATATATATATATATATATATATATATACACTGCCAACTAGAGTTCTTCTGGATTCTATAATAAGGTTTATCCTATTCAAAGTGCGGTATTTGAAGCCCAGCTCCTTTAGGAGGCCGCGCAAAGTGTAGCGCCCATAAGGAAAATCACAAATTTCTTGCAAACGTGCAGCCAATTCATCTAAGGTGGGCGCTCTCCGTTTTGTATAGAATCTATAAATTTCTCGGAGAATTAAATCGCATGTGAAATTATCTACTTTAGAGAAACGTTTCCTTTTGTTTTCACACCTGATCGCCGTGTTTGGTATTCCTTTCGGCACAATATTTCTTACTGAATACTCAGAATGTATCAGGTTCATTGCATGATCCCTCACCAAGATTATTTTTCAGCACATATTTAAATGTGTTCAAAATAAGCGCTTGAATTTTCTTAGAAACAGTTCCCGTTATAACTTTGTTTTTTGAGGCTTCTCCAGTAACTTAACACGGCCCAGCAACACTTTCAAATTCATTCACAGTATTGTTTTCACTTTTGTTTTCACGACTGAAAGTTATCTACTACTTCATTTGCATTTACCACTGCATTTCCCTCTCACGGTTCTCCTCATCGTGAAACACAACGAATTTCTGCACGTAATGAAACAGAAAAACTGGAAGTTGGAACTTTGGCAACTGAGGCTCCACGTGGAGCACAGATGCAACTGTCATTTCCAGAAAATTAGGTTTGTTATTGGTCCTCAACGACAGTGTTCCATTTCTGAAGTGTGGAGATCAATTTATGACGGTCATTAGTGGGCGGTAGGGTTCATTTCCATTGAGACCCAACTGCACTCGTTGGCTAGACCGACTTTATAACAATCTGGGTTCATATACATAAAATCACAAAGCATGTAATGGATATTTTTGGCATAAATCTCCAGAATATGAATTACATATGCTGTATGTATCTTGTGTCCATAAGTTTCATGGTGAGCTTTTGATAGTTCTCTTAAGATGATGTAAACCCAAGAAAATCCCTGCGATCACGAAAGGGGAAAGAATTGTCTTCAGAGTTCAATTCTGCTCGCTAACTGTGATTAGTGTCTATACATTCAGACAGTCTTTTTAATTGTTTTAGATAAGTTTTACAAAAATGTTTATAATATAATTTGTACATACCACTTTTCAGTACTTTGTCATTAGCTCTATACGGATGTAAGCTACGTGTGTAGATTTTCATTAATTTTCTCGAAGCGATATAAATCCAGAAAAAGACATTGGATAACCAGAACGAAAGAATTGTTTTGAAACTTTTTAACCTCTGCGTGCTGACTGTGATGAGGGCTCAGACCCTGAGGGGAAAAAAAGAAACGAAAAAAAAAAAACACTCACGCTTGCCAATTTTTTGTTCTTTTCTCAACTCTTCTTGACCCAACCCTCTCCAACAAAGTCCACAGCATTGGAAAAAGAAGCTTCCGTTCCCCCTTTCGCACTCATCAAAGGAGAAGGCTTAAACTGTGGGGTCGTTAGAAGAAATGGAACAAGACAAGCTGGACGTTGTCCACAGAATTCTCAATCAAATATCGCAAGCAACAACATTAACTACAAACCGGAGCATTAAATAGCGGCACAAAGATTGCTATCCACCTCAAGGATGTGCCATTGGGAACTTGGGTAATATATACTAATACTCTGTTGACTGTGGGAGGCATCTACAAGCAGTGGCGATACGTTCTATTAATGAGTAGGTGTATTAGAAAACACTGCTATTTTGTCCTTTTCCTTAAAGGATTAATACACTTAAAATTCGATTTCTCAGCACTAATGTTAGCATTTCAAGTGATTAAATTCCTTCTGATACACTTATTTCTTTTGAGAGCAAAAAATATTTAAAGAAAACAGTTTTATTAGTTTTGTTGTTTTCAAGGATTTATCGCAATTGAACTAGAAATCCTTCAGTTGTTTATTTTCTGCCTGGTGCTCTGCAGGATTTCCATTTTACGTTTAGCTAGGTGATATAATTCTGGGTCTTGGTTTGTGAAGACATTTTCACCATGTGTGCAATACAGCATGCGTTTCTACCCATCACAGAAAAACACCTCTTCCAATGCAGGAATATGTGTCAATATATTAAACAAAATGGTAGGGATGCTATATTGTATAGCATAGAATTATTAGCAACATACCTTAAGTAAAAGTTGACTTGTACCATTATTCACAAAATATGTGCAAATGTATAAGCATAATATCCTGAGTACTTATAATTTATATTACACTTATATTAGACATATTACACAATAACAACTTATGTAGTTTGACTAATATTGCTATTCATCACGAAGCAGCCTCCCCTACCCCCAAGCAGACTTGCCCATAACCAAAAACGACGTTGTAAAGTCTCACCGAAGAAATTGTTAAATTAATGTTTAAATTTTGAAAGATGAAATGGCACAATATTTGTATATTTTTAGCATGCATAATGCTAATCTTAGGTACGTAACGTCATAAAAAGCATATAGATTGCATTTTCTGATCTCCTTGTACGATTTTGATTGGCATATTTCAGCCTCAAATGTCACATAATTTTTACAAATGTCACATAAAAGGTAAGACTGAAATAACTAAACGGAACACTTTATCTGAATATGTTCTGCAGAAGAGTAACGGTTATTGCAGAAGAGAGAAATACCACTTGAGCGCACGAGAAACGAAAATGAAGAGAGCACTCCCTGTGACTCAAAAGTATGATCTTAGCTTTTATGTGAAAGATAAACGAGCTCGAGTGACCTTCACGTTTTTCTCTTTTTTCCCCCTTTCGTTTGTTTTCTTTATATTTCTCTAAGATTTTGTTCCTTGTATAATTTTATGTATTTTAGGGAGTGATTTTATCTTGTCAGTGCAATTAATTACACTTTTTAGAACAAAGTCTGAATCCTGCTTAATACTTTCACATTCTGTACGTCTAAATGGGAGGTGGTTTAAAGGACAAACGAACTTACATAAAATTTAAAATAAAAGCAGCGCTTTACTCCAGGTTTAGAGGAATTGCTCAAATGGCGACCTGCATTTTCATTGCAAAGGACAGCGGGGAAGGAAAGACTGGCGTACGTGTCCAAAATTCTGTGTGTGTGTGTGTGTGTGTGTGTGTGTGTGTGTGTGTGTGTGTGTGTGTGTGTGTGTGTGTGTGTGTGTGTGTGTGTTGAGTAACTTCACATGCTGCTATTAATCGAAAATATAGGACTTCTTCTGAGGTAATAGGTGTTTCGTACAACAGGGTCTTGAGGTGACCCCAGAAAAAAAAATCAATTAAATCGACTTCAGGAGAGCGTGCTGTCCATGTTACAGTTGGACTCCCCCTTCCATTAGGCAGCATAAACATGGTTTAAGTCACAGTAGCGTTATTACACTATCCCATCTGCTTCACGTTCTTAATTACGCATCACGCCAATTATTCCTTTTGGAATTTACGTATTAAAAATGCGAAAAACAATTATAGTATAGGAACCGAACCAGTGATCTTTGTAACATTAGTTTTCCGTGTTACGATTTGAGCTACCAGGACAGTTAAAGAAACATAACCGTAGTGGGCTAGATCATGCAAGGAGGCAGTTAATCGCTGTTCAGTGACGCACCGGCAGGTTATTGGTTTGACATTAGAGATATATTTGAGGCATTAAATCTTGATAATACCAATAAGAAAATATTAGGAATCGATATTTCTATACTCGGGAAGCGCTGAAAAGGCACTTTAATCCAATAATTTTACCCACCTTGTTTAAATATCAACTAATTAGTATCAGATGTAAATTAGGTGTAACATAATTAACTGCATAATGTTTAGTCGAAGACCATGCATTGCTTATCTCAAGTTGCTTATATTAGTGACGTCACAATCGCTGGAATTTTTACGGTGTATTTCATTAACATAACATATAACACTGGATGTATGGCATGCTAATGTTAATGTTTCTGTATTACCTAGAGATATTGAACTTACAATATCGTGTATAGTAACTGTTTAATTCCCTTGAAAATCATTTCACGTATATCTACAGCTTTATGATATTATCTAGTTTTTTTTAGTTCTTACTCAAATTCTTTATAGATCATCCCAGTATAGATATTAAATACTAGACAGTTGTATAAATAAACTGCTATAGCACTGCAACCTGTGGGTGTTTTGAATGCTGAATTTAAAGAGCTAGCAGACTTGTATGCATGCAACAGCTTGGTTTTAGATGACTGGGGAGAGAAAAGGTTTTATTTCTGTATCTCACTTTTGCTAGTATTTGAATATAAAATTTAATTCGCTTCTATTGAGTGCGAAGATTGGAATAACTTCGTTTCATTTTGTGGAGAAGTTAATGTTGTTTCATTGGTACATATAGAAGTCACGTGGAATTCTAGAGCAGTTCTGTTTACCATGATCCTTAAAAGGAGGCAATAAATGTAATCTCTTAAAACAAACTAACATGTAATTGGATTTAAAGAAAACATCTCAAAACTTGTAGGTAATAAGAGCTAGCGTGTAAAAAAATCCATATATGGTTTAATGAGCCAATCAGAGAGAAACATTCAGTTTCAGATTATCAACCAATCAGATGGTTGGAACTTTGACACAAAAAATATTAGCCACAGTTCACTGACCATTTTAGAAACGAGGCTTACTAAAATATGGGTTTTTAGGATATACGTTTTCAAATACAACCTGAAATCCTGATCGTGTACTTCGGAAAATGTAAATGTGCCATAAATTTGTAGCGTATTTCAGGTATATTTTAGTATGTTCTTCGAACAGCGGAAACGTATCGAAATTTCTACTACATCCTTACACATTTTGGCGACAAAGTTGAAACGTAAATCGTGTTCAAGGTATTTGATACAACCTATACCAAATTTCTCTAATATTATAGTTTAACGATATCGTGAACTAACTGAGTGAAGACCCACCGTGTCCGACTCGCATTCCGAACGTCGCGGTTTTGATTATTGGAGACCGTGCCCTCTGCCTTCAGTTTTAATGGTCCCTTAGGAGAGTGGGATGCTTATTTTCATTCCTTCTTCCCTTCAGGGATTTCGTATTTCTACCTGTGACGTTTTGACATTACAGCACCTACTCACATCTTCCAGGGCGTCCTACATCTCTTCTTCCAGGAGGATCGTATCTTCTTATTAAAATTGGTTTTCTTTCTTCAATTATTCAATTCATATTGTCACCAAGCATTGTTGAGTTACTGCCGGGACAGAGAGACAAGCTTGTAAAGCGAGAGCGAGAGAGAGAGAAACAGAGGCAGAAAGAGACAAATATATTCCGAACTTTCCCGCTGTACCACGAAGGGCCGTGAAGCTCAGGCAGCTTTCGAGAAACTTCGGCAGCCCTCCAGAAACGGCGGCTCGGGTATAAATGCGGCAGTGGGAGTTGGGGAGCATCCGGACGACTTGTACTCGCTCATGGCTCATGGCTCGTCAGCCAGCTCGGCAGGGAGCTGCTAGTAGTTGCAGTTGCGAGCCAGTCAGCTGTTTATTGTGTGTGTTGACACTTGAATTGACCGAGTCGAGCCGAGAACCGATAATCGTGTAGTGATATGAAGGTAAATTCTTTTGTTTGTTTACGTGTGGTGAAGCCACGAGAGACTATGTTGGTGTATGTTACGTCATCCTGCTGCAAACGGGTGTACAAACTGTCTTTCTACGGAAATAATGAGCATTTTGAAATTCTGCAAATAGACATTAATATTACGAACCCACAAAGTCACAAGATCTTCTTTCCAATTCTGTCTATTTTCATTTATTTTATCTTGTAGCTTATCTTCTTTGATTTTTTTCCGTTTCTCATTCAGTCTCGGCAGGTGAATTTTTAATTCTGTTTAGGAATCTCATTTCTGCTGCCTGTATTACAGTTTTCTCCCTTTCTGTTAATACCGAGGACTCCCTTCCGTATATGAGCACATGATTTTGTATAATTGTGTCTAAATCGAAGCTTACTTCCCAACCCAACAGTTAAAACTCGAGAGGTGTTTCAGGCATTTATTCTAATACATATTTTTTATTTTCGTCGGTGTGCCATTATTTTTGTTTTCTATGAAAATATACTTAAAATAGATTCCTGTATCAAACTGGACTCCTTTCATACTTCATATTCCTTTATTCCATTTCCTTTCTTTCCAGATGTGCTTTCCAGTTTCGTGGTGTACAACAATGACAGTCAGATGACGCTGAAGCTTGCGCGTGTACATTTTGTTTTTGGCTCCAATCAGCGTTACTGGTCACTATCCCCAAGCTGGACGGCATTGTCGACCGCGGAACCACAGTGTAGTTGACTGCGCAGTGGGTCCTGGTGCCTGAATGAAGTGCTCTTAGCACTTAAGTACTTATGACTTGCACGCCCTTGTGACCTGCTTGCTTGGTACCATGCAATCTCATTTCGTCCATACCTCCATTGTATATGGAGTTTCGAACCCTTCAGCGGCCGTGGAGTGAGCGCTGCAAAGCTCGAGCATTCATGGTAGAGTAGCCGTATTCCCCTAAAAGCCCTGGGTGATCAGCGGGCGAGCCTGTTGGCTTGGCGCCTCAAGTATGCCAGTTCCTCCTTCTCTCCCTCCCACCCAGCCGTATGCGTCAACCGGTATGCGCAAAGGTCAAGTGTGTATTCTCATCTAGAAGAGTGAACTTGGTTATCACGTGCTTTGTTGGGAACACTAAATCTGTGAAACTTATCAGCTAGAATGTAGTTAAAGAAAAACTAAAGCCCAATCTTCCAGAGAAGTCTGTTCTTGTGATAGACAATGCTTCATATCACAATGTGAGCAGAGCAAAATGCCCCACAGCGAACACAAAAAAGCAGGATATGTGCAGACGACATGCTGGACGGTCGAGGAACTTCCCCAATCACCTCACGCCTAAGCCACGCCCATCGGTGGTGAGAGTCGCTCCTAAGGTAAGCAATGCACTATGCCAGGGTTTTTACGGAAGTAATCTAACTTTACAGTACAATCTCGTTTACGCGGATCAACTGGGACCAGGACTAATCCGAGTTAACAAAAATCCAGATTATCCAGAGAATGGCCAAAAGACGATAAAAGAAAGCATGTACATCACCGAAATATTGTTGAAACGGTTTGGAAATTACTATAGTCACAATTTCACCTAAAATCAGCTACACTGTATATATCGTAATAGCCTATGTATTGGTACTGCACATATTATAGCTAAGAACTAGTGGGTAGTGAAAAAGGCAGCGAGCTTCTGCTGTCTGTTTTGTCTATCGCTTATGAGCAGCACAACCCAGTATCCACGTTCAGGTTAGAAGTTCATTTTGTAATGTTTCGGCGTGATTTTCGAAATAATGCTTGTGCGTGGGTCATAATCACAGCTGGCTCCTCAGCACCGCCTGAATCTGAATACTCTTAATTTTCATTTCCAATAACCTGCATGATGCAATAATGTATTCCTCTGTAATTGGTATACAACCTACGTTATTGTAGATTTGCCACCTTCTGTCAGTGACTTCTTCATTAACATCGAGCAGCCAGTGATATTTTAAAAAGTGTATGTAAAATCTTCTTTCACATTTAGTTTTTCTTCTCCTTCAGTATAGTTTTCTGGAAAGTCACATTCACCAGGTCACAACATTCTTCATGACTTTATCAAAGTTTCTCTTCCAACCTGGCCCCAAGCAGCTGGGATGAGTGCAATGAATAGGCCCGCCGGCAAAAAATCGGGTAATGAACCTACTGATAATAGCTGTGTTTCATCTCTAAAACAAGTCTTCAGTTATTACGATAACCCTTTTTTTTCTTTTGTAAACTAGCCCGGGTTACCCGGATTAAGGAGGTTCGGGTTAACGAGGTTTCACTGTACTTCTGACTTTACTAGAAGAGTACACAGGGCCAAAAGTTGAAGGAGATTTGTTCGGATTGGGTTAGTCTCGGCGGATATTGTGTGTGCTAGCGGTACAACCTTGACGAGTTTGGTATACGCCCCGAGAATCTCCAGAAACAGCACGGATAACTAGACCATGGTGGCCTTACCGGGGTTGTTCTGTAGTTATCTCGTAAGCGTCGAAGCGCTTAAGTAGTGAATCCACTTTCATCCTGTAATGGAGGACATTTTAAATTGTCAAGTAATGTCCTACTGTAAAAGCCCATTGGAGAATCAGATGTGGTCTCATTATGAGCACAGGAGGTAGAGCTTTCGCTTCTGTTAGCCTTCGGTGTGGATCCCTCCCTAACTTTTGGTATGCTAAATGTAACAGATCTGTTTGTAGATCGCAGTGTTCGAGCTGTGCCACTTCCTGTATACCCTTCACTCTCTTTTGTCGTATAGCACTGTTTTTGTGTGTCACAACTACGATATTCAGTAAGATGTAGAGGTTTCCTGCCTTACTGGCCGTGTTCAAGTAGAAAAATGCGAAGTTCCTGAGGATGCTCGACGCACGTACGAGCGAACCGTCAATAGCTTCAGTTTTTCCTACTAGACCACGGCCAGTAAGGCAGGAAACTTCTACATCTTACTGGATTAATGCTGGCCGTGAAAGCCTAAGATGTTATACAATTAAGATAGTCACTTTAACTACACTAAGCAACAAAAATATAGTTTTTGAACGTTTCGAGCACTTAATGAGGCAATTCCTACCAATTTTGAGTTGAGAAAAACAAATATGACAATGAACAATTTTTATTAGCTCTAGTTTCTATAATATACACAAGAAGTATTACATATTAACGGATTGAGAGAAAAGGATAATTTTAATTGCATACATGCTAGCAGCAATGAAGTGCATTTTATTTTTTAACTGGTAATTACATGCTAAGAGTTCTAAATTGCCGGAAAAAAACTTCGCAGATAGTTGTGTCTGAAGAGAATCATGTGGTGGCCTACTGACTTCCTCGTCTTTTAGCTTGCCTCTTGTGATGGAGTTCCGCAGAATCCCTATACAAAGACCTACAGCAAGCATTACTTCATTCCAACGGCTCTGATATCCTTGTTCCATAACGGAAATGTCCTGATGGAATCTCTCCCCACATTCATCACTAACAGCTCCACAACTAGGAGGGAAAATGGGTGGGCGTGGAGAAAATGGATTTTAAGGGATATGCTGAAAACAAGGTTACGGTATTTTTGCAGGAGCACTGTCACCAAATGTTTGTAGTTGTCACCCACGGTATTTTGACAGGTGTGCCAACTACCAAAAAAAAAAAAAATCCCCCAAATTTAAAATCTTCACTATAAAAATGAAATGTCACTCTTCAAAACAAGAGCTAATCTATCATTTTTATGGTGATTTTTTAATTCATCAGATGTAAATAAATGTAAATTAAATAATTTTAGGCCCGAAACATTTTCATCGTTATCCAGTGCTATCAGAGAAAAAGGTCATGCCCACTCTTGTAGTTATATCAATTGCGAGGAACTAATTTTACATTTGTTGCTAGGTAAGAAATATTGCAATAAATCTAATCTCCAAATCTTGAATCATTTCACATATAGAATGTAAGTCATTTTCTTTTAAAACTGATATTATTCTCTATTGTTATCAGTCTGGGACAAGAAACAAGCATTTTTTTTTTGTAATGTTTAGAGGATACTTACTCTTAAGTTAACATTAAAATCTAGCCAATATAATAAATTGTAAATTAATAAATCTACACATAGGCAATTGTTTCAATATAAAATTTAGTTGGATGTTCAAAGCATCATAAATGTAAAGGTAAGAATAGAAGAGTAATCTTGGTACCAAATACTCTAGAAAGGAAAAGAAGATTTCAAGTATGAAAAATTCGCGAAATGAATGGAGATTATAGATTGGTCCTATTAGATATATTTGAAAATCATTTTAGTATAGTCTACTAATTAATGCATTAGTTATGCTATTAACCTTTTAGGTGGGTTAAATGCTTTAAGTTTATCTTCAAAAATTGAATTTTTGAAACGATATCTGAAGGTAAGAAATGTAATTTATGTTAATTCTTCGTATGCTTCCTATACTTATGTTTTAGAAAATTGTAGAAACGGCTAATTAGAGACAAAGAATGAGCTACATAGTTTCTTCGGAAAAGTAGTTGATGCGACGTGTTCAATTTCGTTTGTATGTCCATAAAGGAAATACATACCTATTTTAGAAATTTAAGTTACTGTGTTCAATTTCTTATTGTTCATATATTACTTGTGGTTAACTTAAAATACAATTATGTCACGTATCTTGGTATGGAAGAAGAGTGTTTAACTTTGATGGCTGGAATGCAGAATAGACCAGGATTTTCTGTGTTCATTTGTTACTGGCGTATGACTTTAGTTCATCTGACTAAACGTGTGACCAAATAGATGAAATTGAAGGGTGTTTGGACTTCAACGTGATAAGCTCTTTCTTGTATGACCTCTTCGTAACTGTACTTAATCGACGCCCGCCTCGGTAGCGTAGATGGTAGCATGTCTGCCTCACGTTCAAGAGGTCCCGAGTTCGAAACTAGGTAAGGTAGAGTTACCTGGATAAGATTTTTACGGGGTTTTCCCTCATTCTCCAAGACGAATGTCGGGAAACTCTAAGCTCCATGGACCCTGGACTCATTTTAGCATCATTTCACCCAATTCATTCACCGTCCGATATGACTTAACGTTGGAGGACCTAAATTATATTTATTTAAAATTGACACTTGACACAAGGTGTTGTAACAACGCGATTGTTTTGGCAATTATATGATTGGGCAGAGCCAGACAGAAAAATTCAATGCCAGAGCCGGGATTTGAACCACGGATCTTCTGGTCTTCTTCCAGCCGCTCTAAACTATTGAGCTACTATGACCAACGTGCTGATATGACATTAAATTCTCCAACTGAGTCGTGTTTTTCCCGGTAAACCACTAGGAGTTCCCATAAACATGAGACAACTACCTTAATGGCGACTTACTATGCTGTAAGTACTTTAAGGCCCGGGCTTTATAGTTCGGACCACTATTAGGTACAATTAATGGAAATTAATTGTTCTCTCACACTAGCCGTGTGTATGACGTACTAATAAAGGGTAGAGCCAGATTGAAAAATTCAATGCCAGAGCCGGGATTTGCACCACGGATCTTCTTATCTCCATCCAGCCGCTCTAAACCATTGAGCTACTATGGCCAACGTGCCGACATGACATTAAATTCTCCAACTGACTCGTGTTTTTCCCGGTAAACCACTAAGAGAGAAATAACCATAAACAAATGAGACAACTACCTTAATGGCGACTTACAATGCTGTAAGTACTTAAGTCCCAGGCTTCATAATTAAACCACTGTTATTCAGGTGTGGCACGTTGGTTAGCTCAGTTGGTTAGAACAACCGCACAGAGAGCGCGACATCTATGCTTCAAATCCCGGCTATGGCATTGAATTGTTCAGTCTGGCTCTACTCAAATTTATCTGAATAACATAGTGGTTTAACTACGAAGCCTGTGAATTAAGTACTTACAGCATAGTAAGTCGGCACTAAAGGCGCGTGTCTCATAGCATATGAGAATCCCTAGTGGTATACCGAGAAACATACGAGTCATTTGGAGAATTTGTCATGTTGACATGTTGGACATGGTAGCTCAGTTGATTAGAGCAACCGCACGCAGAGCGGGAGATTCTTGGTTCAAATCCCGGCTATGGCATTGAATTTTTCAGTCTGGCTCTACTGATTGGCTCTTAGCTACACACGGCTAGTGTGGAAGAGATGATTGTTTCAAATAACTAATTAAGTTCAGGAGGCAGTTCACTTACGAAAAGATTAAAATGTCTCGCTTATGTCAACTATGGATACTAAATTTCGATATTGCATTATCTATTTCTTACAATTCGTAATGCTGCCATGGAATAAACTGTGAACTCATAACAATTTCATTATGGCACTACTGCACCTTTACCGGTGTCATAATTGTCGAAGATTATAAAGTTATTACATATATTACGATTTTATATTACACTATAAGTAAATTCATTGAGTGTCAGAACGTCTGGGGTTTTTGAAACACCTGTAGCTTCTGAAAGTCAAATATCACATTTCATTATAATTGCAGTAAGCTGAACCTTCTGTAGATCATTTTCAGATTTCTGCTGATTAGATTGTAATGAAATTTGACATACAATTTTGGAATATTATGATGTGACATGTGAATAGAATGGTGCAACAGTTACGCAGTTGTTTAAAATGAGCATTAGAAGTTCACAACCGATAACATATTTTTGGAAAATATAGTGTTCTGTAATAGTTGCTTACATCAACGTACACACCTATATTCCTTGTTTTATTGCACTAAGCAGTGTCTGTTGTTAACTCCATTTAAGTGTGCTCAAGAATGTCTGTTTATATAAAAGATGGGAATTGTGAACTATGCTTATTTTTTTTTAAAAATTTAAAATGTCTTCTGAGTTTCAAAAGTTCAGTAGTTTTGAAAAAAATTGTAACATGTTTAACAATTTAAAGTTACAGATAACTGTATTTGAAGAAAATTAATACGTTCTAAAACTGTCTGTACCTTTTGAACATCCCGGGAACCGTTGATATTGAATAACCAGTTAATATCTAAACTATACAATATACATTACATACATAATTTTAAAGAAGATGGTATACTTTTTAATGACGTAAAACAGAAAACTAATTTTTGAGTTTAAATCCCTACCGGGTGCCCTATTTAGATTCCGGTCATGGTTTGCTTGTATCTACATTACTTTAGCACATCAATCTAGCTCCTAACTTAAAGGCCACTAAACATGTTTCTCTACCTACCAGAACACTAAGCCTACGTTTATGAAATGGCAGAATTGAGAGGAGTGAATAATATACTAAAACGGCAACAGTGACTATCTGGATGTGCCGGTATACTGTTTTATAACAGCAGTCATCTGTTTCTGAAACTTAAATTTGTATTCCTAAGTTATAAATCAGTCTCCCCAGCTGGGGATGATAAATAATGAGCATTAAGATGGGGAAAAGAGTATATGAAAACACACAGTAACACAGCCACTTTTGGTGTTAGTTCTCATTTTTGATAAATGTTCATAATAAACTGAAATGTAGTTTTGACTTCTTCATTTGTTATTCGTGACTCCTTTTGACTTCTATAAGTACTCTGCTTAAAGTGTTTTACTGTTCGCATCGTTTCATTTTATTACATTAAATCCAGCTATAAACTTATAATTAATATCCTTGGAAATCAGAAAGGACATGTATCTGCACGCCATAGCTGGATAAAGACATGAATGAAAATAACTGTGTATGCAGATAGCATTAGGATTTAAAAATTGATTTTGAAATAATACACATGGTTGGCTTAGCCACTAGGTTTATGCATTACGACTTAAATAACGTTATAGAAGGTGAGAAATTATATCATATAAAGGAACGTATCACCTGAAAGTCTTTCAGTATCCTTGCTAGCAAAATATGTTTGAGTGCATTCAAAACATCTGAATGAGGCACAAGAATATTATGAAATGGTTGATTAAATGTGAATCCAGAGAGATTCTCTGCGTTGTATGTGTGCTATGTGCATAACCCATAATGCCCTGAATTAGTAGGCCGAGCCGAGGCTCTGTGGTTGGACCGCTTGGCTCTTACCAAGGCGACCCGGGTTCGATCCCAGGCAACCGCAAAGTGAGATTTGTGGTGGAAAACACGGCGCTGGGGTGGGTTTCTCCGGGACCTCCGGTTTCCCCCGCCATCTCATTCCACCTGTGCTCCATCTGCATCTCATGTACCATCAGTGTCACCGCCTGCGGTGTCGTATGTAGTAAAAGCGGACGTTAAACACTACATATTTCATTTCTGAATTAGTAATCAGTAATAGTTTACAATTAGAGGTACCTTGATTTTAGGTGAATCAAACTTATGTTGCTTTCTCCATATATTCCCTTAAAATTTCTTGTACGTATGAAAATGGGCTTCAGTGCGAAGCGGAACCAACAAATATACCTTTTATAAGGCCCTGTACAACATGGCATGCTCCTGTTTCCTGATGATCAAATGCATATTGCACTCTATTTTGTGTGTGTTTGTGTGTGTTTGTGTGTGTGTTTGTGTGTGTGTGTGTGTGTGTGTGTGTGTGTGTGTGTGTGTGTGTGTGTGTGTGTAATGTACGTCCTCCAAGGTTAAGTCATATCGGACGATGAATAAAATTGGTGAAATGGTGCTGAAATGCGTCCGGGGTCCATGGAGCTTAGAGGTACCCAACATTCGTCTTTCAGGATAAGGAAAAACCACGGAAAAACCTTACCTATGTAACTCAACCCTAACCGAGATTCGAACTCGGGACTTTTTGAACGTGAGGCAAACACGCTACAATCTACGCTACCGAGGCGGGCACATTATTGGGTGTTAATAACTTTCTTGCCAGTTTACACCTACATATTTTACTAATAACTAAGTGTTAGAACACATGACCTGGTATGTCCTGCGATCAGCTGGCGCTAAACGTATAGCATAAGCAACATCAATATTATGTATATAGTGCAATGAGTGACAGTACCTTTGTTTTGGCAGAAGACATTCGTTAACAATGAACAGCGGTCACTTAGGCACACAAAATTTCAATTTTAAAATCTTAGTAATAATAACATTATTTCCCAAAGTTCGTAGCTTTTTGTTGTAATACACTAAGTATTAATGTTTTGACTTGTGGCATTATTTCAATATAGTTACTGATTTATTCCAAAATATTTTGTGAGGAATTGAAAAGTGACTAAGCATTATTGTGGTTTCTAAGACATACTGGCGTATTTTTATTGCTAGGTTTCACCTTGCTAATAAGTAATGGCTATGTTACACCTCTTCTATAATAATAGATTTGCTAGAGATTGGGAGGTGAGATCCACCTTGATCGATTTCTCACACACCAAAAATCACTTTCCAGTATTTTTTTCAGATGTAGTCAATCGAAATTCAAGAAATAAATTGAATGATTATTTATAGGTGATGATGCTTATTGAATTGTAAAACATCGCTTCAACTTGTGCAATAACCTACTTTTCTATTGCGGATAATTTCTAATTTGTCTGTGTTGCCGCATTTCCTTGAAGTTTTGCCCATTTTAAACATGGCTAATCTTCTTCGTAACTATTATATCACTTTCTAACTGCCTTAAAGGATGAATAAAAGTAATATTTTTACTAAGATCTGAGTTGTATTATTATACAAGTATGAAATAAGCTAAGTTTAATAAAATATAAAAGAATAGATAATTTAATTAAATAGGGCTACAAAGACATTGAAAGTTCCCTCTTTCTCTGGAAAATACTTCCTCCTTGATAAAGAAATAGCACACTATAACTAATGCCCAGAGGGCTTTCTTTCTATCCAGGCATTAAAATCACCACCAGCATTTACATTCTGACTATTCTTCAAATAATGTAATGGCATCTAAACATGAAATACTTCTATTCGTAGAGGTTTATATATCTTTAAAAAATATATTTTTTTTCGTTTTCAAAGTTGTTCTGCAAATCCAAAAACGAGATATTCCTTAGTTCTTAGTATTTAGTGAATCAGTTAAAAAAACACCATTCAGTAAAGAGATGCTTTGCATTTCAAAATGAAATCACAGCCTAGGTAAACAGTTAACACCAATAGAAAATAATTTTTATTTGAGCATCTTCTTAAGAATGACAAATTGCAATTCTTAACTTGTAGAAATTTCAACTGAGGAGAAATTTTATATTTTAAATATTGATACCTTATGTACTAACGTGTTTTAAATGTCCTTTTCACAAAATTTAAACAGAGTCATGTAAAAAATGTGTCCATTGTATGTTACGTGGTGAATAAGGATAAATAATATTGAGTATCACAAAGCTTTTAGAACATTTCATACTACAAGTGGCAAAAAAATGAAACAGAAGCTTTCTTCACTGACTTTAATAGCTATGCATAAATGTATTCATGTAAAATTACAACAGTAGAGTTACAAAAATTGGTTCAACATTTATTTACCGAAATTAACAAATCTTAGACTGAGAATAATTAGGTAATGTGGTGTTACCTTTTATATTGCAGATGCCTTTCCCCTTTGCTTTATCAAATATTGTAAATATTAAATTGCTTTTCTTAGGATTTTCGTCAATTAATAGAAATGTATGCTTTGTAGTTTTTCATATAAGTACAAAATATACAAATACGAAAATAATAAATAGTGTGCATGATAAATGCAAAGCCTCCGGTTCGAATCCCATATACTCGACAGGCTGGCTTGAGATTACTGTGGGTTTACTCATTCAGCAGGTAAACGCTGGTTTGGATCTGTAAAATCATGATCGAAATTCATCCATAGAGCAAAAGAAACATAAGTACCTTCAACAAATCGAGAAGCCGGCTGTTCAGCTAAGCCAATTATCAAGTTGCTTGCTTTAATGACATAATGTGTCTCGAAGAACCTACAAGGGCACATGTGTGTACTTTTATTGAAAGTAATGTGCACTTATTGTACTTAAATATCTTTCTCATCAATAGGTAGAGACACACAAAGTCAACAAAGAGATGCCAGTATCAGGCGGCTGCTTAAACACTAGCATTCTCGGTACAGGTATGCACTGATATTTCTATATACATATAAATGATCTTATTGCAAAATTATTATATTTTTAAAAGTAAATAGAAGGATGAAATGTAGGAAAACGCGGAGCTCAAGCATCCACGCCACTGGACTGTAACAGGGTGAGAAGAGTGGGAAGATATATACAGACGAAAAGGTGGGAGCCCGCTTTTATCCTTTCCTATTTAAGAACAGGACTTCCCGAAACAGCCATTATAAATTAAATGAAAAGTTTAACGAAAAGAACTGACGGACCGCCTCGTAAATAAGGAATCAAGAGGACCGAACTTAAGAAACAGTAGGGGAGGCTAAAGCCAACGATATCGACGACTGGTTGTGTTTTGGGTTTTTCTTCTTTCTCCTTATATATGGATTACAAGAGCAGTTCGTCTCTGTCTCCATCTCCATCCCTTCTCCTCTCTTCTTCTCTTTCTCCGTGTGCATGTGGCTTCACAAAAAGATTCATGCTTTCCGACCGCAAAGTGTTGACGTTTTGGAGGCACGCCTTTCCAAATCTTACATTTCGTTGTACCACCAAAGAATTCTGTGAATTTCCTGGTGTGTATGTGAGTGAGTAATTCTAGACGGTTTATTTTCAGTTTTCTTTTTCCTTTTAGCCACTCTCGGTAGTATATAAATCGTTTTAACAGCTAAATGCCGAAATATAACAGTGAATATATCCCGAGTTTATAAGAGCCACTTAACCTCTTCTTCCAGTAATTTGATCTCCTATCTACCATAAATTTTGTGCTTAAGGTAATAAAAATGTTTAAGTTAGGTTATCAGTGATTTCAAAGTCCCCTTTTGTACAGAGCAACTATCATAGTGCTACTTCATAAAGCAATAGTTAAATTATTACAGGTTCCTCTATTTCTATTCCTTTCCCGCTTTTCATTTAGATTTGGCTTATCGGCCAAAATTATTGATACTGTCTTGTTTTAAGGTAACTTGTGATTCAAACCCATTCATTGACAATTTCAATGCCGTCTTTGTCGAGCATTTTCTTCTTTTTATCCAGTTTCAATTATCTTTTTCATTGAAAGGGTAGAGCCAGACTGAAAATTTCAGTGCCATAGCCGGGATTTGAACCACGGATCTTCTGGTCTAAACCATTGAGCTACTATGGCCAACGTGCCAACATGACATTAAATTCTCCAACTGACTCGTATTAATGTACTTACAGCATAGTAAATAGCCATTAAGGTAGTTGTCTCGTGTGTGTACGAGAACTCCTGGTGGTTTACTGGGAAAAACACGAGTCAGTTGGAGAAAAGTCATGTTATATCGGCACGTTGGCCATAGTAGCTCAGTGGTTTAGAGCGGCTGGACGGAGACCAGAAGATCTGTGGTTCAAATCCCGGCAATGGCATTGAACTTTTCAGTCTGGCTCTACCCTATCATAGTGCGTCCTACTTAATTGTGATCCGAAATGTAAAGCCCAGGCCTTAAAGTACTTACACGTTGTAAGTCGCCATTTAGTAGTTGTCTCGTGTGTTTATGAGAACTCCTAGTGGTTTAATGGGAAAACACGAGTCAGTTGGGGAATTCAATGCCATGTTGGCCATAATATCTCAATGGTTTAGAGTGACTAGACGGAGACCAGAAGATCCGTGTTTCAAATCCCGGCTATGGCATTGAATTTTTCAGTCTGGCTCTACTCTCTCATAGTCCATCCTATACAGGCTAGTGTGAAGGAACAATTAATTTTCATTGTTAGTTTCAATATTGCTTTTATCACTCTTTCTGAAATATTTTCCATAGCTATTCTGTCTATTTTGATAGTCCCATAGATTTTGTATCGATAACTAAAACTTTCTGATCGTTTTTATTTCCACTTCATCCAGATACTCTTTATGTACCCTGTAGTGCCACACTGGATGTTAAAGGCTTCTTTAATGTTTATTCCGAGGTTTAATAAAATGCATTTCCATTACTTGACAATAGCTTACAATAATGGTATATTTTAGGCATTTAAAACTAGTTCACGTGTATATCTTACGTTATTTTCTTCCAATAATTACAACCTTTGAGTTTATTTATTACTTTTAGAACGTTCCTTAAGCACTCTTACTCATATAAGAGTGTATCATATAGCAGATTTGTCGCTCCTCCTGTAATTTGTCTTTAATTCTTCGCTAAATTCTTCAGGTAGGTATAAGTCGAAGTGTGTGACATTCCTTAACTAATTTTGACTGTCTTCCCCTACTCCATACTGCTTACTTGTTCATATTTATATTCACAGGTTTCTCCCTTTGCAGATAACAGTAAGTTTGAGCATCCTATATTAACTCAATCTGTCAAATGTTTTGTAGAACCGTTATTACTATATTATATATATATATATATATATATATATATATATATATATATATATATATATATTATGTACACCCCTAAACAATCATTCATTTACTTCACATATCAGTCCTAATTACAATACCTGTACATTTTCCCATGGAGAAACTTTATTCATCTTGTAATTCATTACTGTCAAGTAATTCATCATTCTGGTACATATTACACAAATAATGATTTTCTTTCCTTCATTCTTATACTTCAGTGTGGTTTTCTTTATATCCGTTGCTTTCCCATTTATTTAACATCTTAAGTGTTACCTGCCAAATTTCTGTCGACCTCTCAAGTCATTTTTGTCTTCCAGTGCAATACATGTTATGATTTCTACAACGAAGTTATTTGGAGATTGTTTCTCATTAAAGTTTCCATATTTCTTATCCTAAAGTCCTTTACTGTGTATGCATTAGTACAGTGCCATTTTGTCTGCTATTAGTCAATCTGGGCTAAGTCTATCTGACTTGTTTGTTTAGTCTCTTTTACTAGCTCAAAGTCACTGAATAGTTACAGAAAGCTTAAGGAAAGCTAATTATCTTTGAAACATCACGTGTACTTATTTAATGCTTTTTTGTCTAATAAAACTAAACTGAAAACATATTTTCAACAATCTGATTGAATATTTCTCCCACTTTGAAGTCTAAAGTTTAATATCTGGAAAACTGCAATTTGCTTTAAGATCCCCTAACATTTTATATCAGTTTCATAAGATTCTGCGTGAAGAGAAGCCTGTGATAATATATTTTAGGTACGTAGGCAGAAGCTCAAAATATCACTCGTTTTTCTAATATTACCTAAATATTTCATTTTGAAGATTAATAAAGGAATTTTTGTAACCAAATTTATTACTCGTAAAGTCTTAATAGGGATATAAGGAATGGCACCATTTTTCGTTATTCTTGGAGAGCATAAGTCAATTCTGTCATTATAGATATAGTTTTGGTTACCATCGTAAGCAAAGTAGTTTTTATTCCAAGAGGTAAAAGGCACTTTCTCTAACGCTATTGTGTTTTAAAATTCGTAAAGGGAGAATAAGGCAATATAGTACAAGCTGCAAGTACTTTTAACGCCTAATATTCTGATATAAATATCTTATTTTAATATCTTACAACACTAATAAGACCACGAAGGCACCTATCCATTTTTCCAGTAATAAAAATAATGTTTACCTTTCTTGGTAATCCCTGCTCTTCTTATCTTCACAAATGACAGTTGTAGATTCCAGTGCCATTGTGCTGAATTTTACATAAAATACCTGATCTTTTTATATTTAATGAGTGGTATTGCAGGCCCTTCTTTGTGATCTTTTCCCTACAAAAATGGCACTAGGATATACCAGTTAAAGAGCGTCCGTAAGTAGAAAATCAAGTTCAATTTTGGTTGTCTACAATGCTTCCAAGCATCATGATCCTGCTTTTTTGTGTGTTAGTACCGTTATCAATATTGTTCAACTGTGATTGCCTAGTAAATGTTTAAAAGGGTAATGACAGTAATTACAGTAGCAGGAACGTTTCAAATTTTACAGGAACACAGTACAAAAATTACTTAAGTGGTTAAACTATACTTTTGTTTGTTTGATTCTTTCTTTCTTTCTTTCTTTCTTTCTTTCTTTCTTTCTTTCTTTCTTTCTTTCTTTCTTTCTTTCTTTCTTTCTTTCTTTCTTTCTTTCTTTCTTTCTTTCTTTCTTTCTTTCTTTCTTTCTTTCTTTCTTTCTTTCTTTCTTTCTTTCTTTCTTTCTTTCTTTCTTTCTTTCTTTCTTTCTCTCTCTCTCTTTCTTTCTTTCTTTCTCTCTCTCTTTCTTTCTTTCTCTCTCTCTCTTTCTTTCTTTCTTTCTCTCTCTCTCTCTTTCTTTCTTTCTTTCTCTCTCTCTTTCTTTCTTTCTCTCTCTCTCTTTCTTTCTTTCTTTCTCTCTCTCTTTCTTTCTTTCTCTCTCTCTTTCTTTCTTTCTTTCTCTCTTTCTCTCTTTCTTTCTTTCTTTCTTTCTTTCTTTCTTTCTTTCTTTCTTTCTTTCTTTCTTTCTTTCTTTCTTTCTTTCTTTCTTTCTTTCTTTCTTTCTTTCTTTCTTTCTTTCTTTCTTTCTTTCTTTCTTTCTTTCTCTCTTTCTCTCTTTTTTCTCTCTCTCTTCCTTTCTTTCTTTCTCTCTCTCTTCCTTTCTTTCTTTCTTTCTTTCTCTCTCTCTTCCTTTCTTTCTTTGCTTCTTTGCTTCTTTGCTTCCTTCTTTCTTTCTTTCTTTCTTTCTCTCTATCTTTCTCTTTCTTTCTTTCTCTCTTTCTATCTTTGTTTCTTTCTCTCTTTCTATCTTTGTCTCTTTCTCTCTTTCTATCTTTGTTTCTTTGTTTCTCTTTCTCTTTCTCCTTCTTGTTTCCCTTTCGTTCTCTTTCTTTCTCTCTTTCTTTCATTCTTTACTTTTTCTATCTTTATTTTGCGGCATACCCGCATGTCAGATTTCAATTGGTTGGTGTTTACTTTTGATTTGGGTTCTAATTGGAGCTATGAGATCTCTTGTTCTTCAGGTGAATGGTTGTAGGAAATGGATTTGTTGTTTGTTGGCTGCTCAGTTGTCTCAATAATACACTGGTTCGTTGCAAAAATTGATTTAATTCTCACTAAATTCGTTGATTCAGATTGATTTGTAGCGGTGACCACCTGTTACTAAACTTCCTAACAGAATTCTCTTAATTCTTTATACGGCGAATACTTTGCTATTATAAACTTCTTCTGCTGCTTCTCTCACGCTGGTTGCGTTATTCTTGACTTCCCTACATTTCGGACTTAGAAATCTTTACGACCTCTTCTTCACGCGCACTAACACGTCTTTCCCCTCGTAGTATGACTGTTGAAGTGATGTTTCGTCTACTCTGCGATTCCGTTCGTACTTTATTCTGATCCCTACTCTAACCCTTATCACATGACCAAAATAACTCACCCTTCTTCCTATTTCTCAAATCTTACATTATTATTGGTTTCTCATTTTATTTCGATTTTTCTTTATTGGTTAGCAAAACTCATCGAACTCATTGTCGTTACATCCCACCGTGAGTTGGGTCACGCCTACCCTGGGCTCTTTGTAACGGTATACATCGTTATCGCCTCAGCAAAGTAAAGCCTTTTAGGTCTTACGCTTGACCGCATCTAGAAAACCTTATTGTTCCTACACATTTTTGCTTATAGTTCTCAGACATTGAACCTTTCCTTAAACAAAGAGGCTAACGGTCACCTCTTCCTGTCTCCCCGACTTGTGTTCAGATTTTACAGAAATATTTTCTCTCCCTTACATGGATTCTAGCATGTTAGTTGTCTTAAATTATATTCTTCCCATCTTATTCTTAATTAAACCGCTATTTTAATCATTACTCTAATTTCATTCTAATTTCATATTAATATAACAATATTTTATATTAGTTTAGCAAAGCATTTTCATTAATTTATCTTCTTTTTTAATTCTCGTGATTTCAATTAATTCGCCAACTCCTAATCGCTGTCTGATACTGCGGTTACATAATGCCCGTTTGACAAAAATGAAATACCCATTATTTAAATTTTGTCAAACCCCCGTCATGACATTTCCTCCTTATATCTTATAGTTTCTCATTCTCTACTCGAAACATTTTTCGGTGGTCACCGTTTCCCTCATCTTCATCAGTGTGTTACTTTATACACATAGAATGGTCAATATGGTACATCATATACATAGAATTATAGATATGATACATTACGTACATAGACAAGTACACTGTCGTATATGTGGTTATTACCCTATATACAAATAACATTCGTGATACCTCAACTATATATACACTTCACTGAATTATCCTTGTCTCACTTGACATCAACTTGATTTTACCTTATTACATTCCTTAAGTACTACATTAATGTTACTATATTACAGTTTACAATATTACATTTTACATTCAATGATTTTTTTTATATTATTATATTAACTTATTGGGACGTTTCTTTATCTTTCAGTCCTTCACCGTAAGAACATTCGTCCTCACATTATTATATTTTGCGTAACGATGTCCAAATATGGTTACCTCTACCTGCACTCAGTTGTCTACCTGTAATCAGGTGTTTCGTTTACCTGACAGTAAACATTGGCAGTTCATTGTCCTGTCTTTCCACTTCACTTTTCACTCTAAACTTTCTTTCACTTTGTCACGCCTAAGTCTGTGACCTTTACACTAACAATATAGCCTTTTGGCACATGAATACATCAGTAGTTATACTATATTTACATTTCACAAATTATTTTTAAAGATCTTTCTAACATGTTCATTAGCTGTGGTTATTCTTATTACATTATCATTTTGTTTGTGCACAGGAATTTTGGAACTTGCAACTCCCACGCAGTGTTTGAATTTCAAACGAAAACGTTACCCGTACTAATTATATAACTTTTACTTGGTATTCTTTACATCTTCGTATATATAATTTCAATCACATTTACACAGGTGATCCTTGGGTCTGCTCTGTACTGTTTACAACGTTTTTCTGACGATATGGCCTTATTAGGGAGATGTTATATCTGCCTATCGGTTTACCATTTCTTGGGTGTGATAGAGCATACGCTCTGTCACCAAATATTTTCTCAATCCGGTATGGGCCTTTCCATAGCATATATAGCTTTTTATTCTTCTTTCCTAACAAATCTGACTTGTCGAACGATTTCACTAGAACTAAGTCGCCGACCTTTGGTTCCCAATTCTTCTTATACCGCATTTTCTTTGCGTTTCTTTTCTCTACTTTTTCCATTATTCTTTTAACAGCATTTTGGATCCGTTCTCGATCTGTCTCGGTCGTCACTTGTATACTTTCCGGAACACCCTCTATTATTGGTTCCGGTGTTAAATTCCTATGCAATTTTATGCGGCATACCCGCATGTCAGATTTAGATAGGTTGGTGTTTCCTTTTGATTTGGGTTCTAATTGGAGCTATGAGATCTCTTATTCTTCAGGTGAATGGTTGTAGGAAATGGATTTGTTGTTTGTTGGCTGCTCAGTTGTCTCAATAATACACTGGTTCGTTGCAAAAATTGATTTAATTCTCACTAAATTCGTTGATTCAGATTGATTTGTAGCGGTGACCACCTGTTACTAAACTTCCTAACAGAATTCTCTTAATTCTTTATACGGCGAATACTTTGCTATTATAAACTTCTTCTGCTGCTTCTCTCACGCTGGTTGCGTTATTCTTGACTTCCCTACATTTCGGACTTAGAAATCTTTGCTCCTTCTTCTTCACGCGCACTAATACGTCTTTCCCCTCGTAGTATGACTGTTGAAGTGATTTACATTCCGGACTTAGAAATCTTCCCTACTTCTTCTTCACGCGCCCTAACACATCTTTCCCCTCGTAGTATGACTTTTGAAGTGATCTTCTCTTACGCTGGTTGCGTTATTCTTGACTTCCCTACATTTCGGACTTAGAAATCTTTACTACCTCTTCTTCGTGCGCAATAACACGTCTTTTCCCTCGTAGTATGACTGTAGAAGTGATTTACATTTCGGACTTAGAAATCTTCCCTACTTCTTCTTCACGCGCCCTAACACATCTTTCCCCTCGTAGTATGACTTTTGAAGTGATCTTCTCTTACGCTGGTTGCGTTATTCTTGACTTCCCTACTCTAACCCTTATCACATGACCAAAATAACTCACCCTTCTTCCTATTTCTCAAATCTTACATTATTATTGGTTTCTCATTTTATTTCGATTTTTCTTTATTGGTTAGCAAAACTCATCGAACTCATTGTCGTTACATCCCACCGTGAGTTGGGTCACGCCTACCCTGGGCTCTTTGTAACGGTATACATCGTTATCGCCTCAGCAAAGTAAATCCTTTTAGGTCTTACGCTTGACCGCATCTAGAAAACCTTATTGTTCCTACACATTTTTGCTTATAGTTCTCAGACATTGAACCTTTCCTTAAACAAAGAGGCTAACGGTCACCTCTTCCTGTCTCCCCGACTTGTGTTCAGATTTTACAGAAATATTTTCTCTCCCTTACATGGATTCTAGCATGTTAGTTGTCTTAAATTATATTCTTCCCATCTTATTCTTAATTAAACCGCTATTTTAATCATTACTCTAATTTCATTCTAATTTCATATTAATAGAACAATATTTTATATTAGTTTAGCAAAGCATTTTTATTAATTTATCTTCTTTTTTAATTCTCGTGATTTCAGTTCATTCGCCGCCTCCTAATCGCTATCTGATACTGCGGTTACATAATGCCCGTTTGACAAAAATGAAATACCCATTATTTAAATTTTGTCAAACCCCCGTCATGACATTTCCTCCTTATATCTTATAATTTCTCATTCCCTACTCGAAACATTTTTCGGTGGTCACCGTTTCCCTCATCTTCATCAGTGTGTTACTTTATACACATAGAATGGTCAATATGGTACATCATATACATAGAATTATAGATATGATACATTACGTACATAGACAAGTACACTGTCGTATATGTGGTTATTACCCTATATACAAATAACATTCGTGATACCTCAACTATATATATACACTTCACTGAATTATCCTTGTCTCACTTGACATCAACTTGATTTTACCTTATTACATTCCTTAAGTACTACATTAATGTTACTATATTACAGTTTACAATATTACATTTTACATTCAATGATTTTTTTTTCTTTTTTTTATTATATTAACTTATTGGGACGTTCCTTTATCTTTCAGTCCTTCACCGTAAGCACATTCGTCCTCACATTGTTATATTTTGCGTAACGATGTCCAAATATGGTTACCTCTACCTGCACTCAGTTGTCTACCTGTAATCAGGTGTTTCGTTTACCTGACAGTAAACCTTGGCAGTTCATTGTCCTGTCTTTCCACTTCACTTTTCACTCTCAACTTTCTTTCACTTTGTCACGCCTAAGTCTGTGACCTTTACAATAACAATATAGCCTTTTGGCTATACATCAGTACTTATACTATATTTACATTTCACAAATTATTTTTAAAGATCTTTCTAACATGTTCATTAGCTGTGGGTTATTCTTATTACATTATCATTTTGTTTGTGCACAGGAATTTTGGAACTTGCAACTCCCACGCAGTGTTTGAATTTCAAACGAAAACGTTACCCGTACTAATTATATAACTTTTACTTGGTATTCTTTACATCTTCGTATATATAATTTCAATCACATTTACACAGGTGATTCTTGGGTCTGCTCTGTACTGTTTACAACGTTTTTCTGACGATATGGCCTTATTAGGGAGATGTTATCTCTGCCTATCGGTTTACCATTTCTTGGGTGTGATAGAGCATACGCTCTGTCACCAAATATTTTCTCAATCCGGTATGGGCCTTTCCATAGCATATATAGCTTTCTAGTCTTTTTTCCTAACAAATCTGACTTGTTGAACGACTTCACTAGAACTAAGTCGCCGACCTTTGGTTCCCAATTCTTCTTATACCGCAGTTTCTTTGCGTTTCTTTTCTCTACTTTTTCCATTATTCTTTTAACAGCATTCTGGATCCGTTCTCGATCTGTCTCGGTCGTCACTTGTATACTTTCCGGAACACCCTCTATTAGTGGTTCCGGTGTTAAATTCCTATGCAATTGGATAGGAGCATATCCTGTGGTTAAATTGACTGAATTATTGAATATAAACTCAATATAGTTGATGTGGTCTGGCCAGGTAGTCTGTTTCAATGAGCAAAGGACTCGGAGATGAACACCTAGGTCTTTCATTACGCGCTCGCTTGGATTAGAGCACGGATGGTACGACGTTGTATTATAGATGCGAATTCCGGCATCCTGAATGGTGTGCACGAATCGTCTTCCATGGTGTATGGACGCGTTATCTACTAATAGTGCTTTCATCTTCCCGTATTTGACTATATAGTCTTTCACTATTTTATTCGCGCATGCTGCACTTGTTAATTTCTTGAGAAGGTATATTTTCACAAATTTCGACATCACGTCGATAAGTACAAATAAATATTTTAATCCTCCTCTTCCTGCAGGGAACTTATAAATTTTGATGTCGATATCTTCAGGATTTCATCTAACATTTCCTGTATTTTAAGGTTCACTGCCTCCTGTAAATCCAATGGAATAGGTCTGCACTTATATTTGAATGGGGGAACATCATGTATCTCGAATTCATACTCAAAATCATTATAGGTCCCAGTGTGTTCCGAAAATACATTTCTGTGTTTACATATAATGTTATGAAAAATCTCTTTTTGGTGGTCGTCAAGTAGGTTCGAGTTTGCTACTGTTTCTCTTATTCTATAGGTCATGTTTACATTATTTTCGACTACCTGGAAATCATCTGGTAGGGTAATTATCTCCTGTTCAGCTGCCTCTGCCTGCCCAAGTCCATATGACGTCATCTCTAAAAGCCTTTCTTCTCCAGCTATATACTCATACTTATCATAGTTTCTCATCTCTTCTGCTTCTAATGGATTCATCTTAACTAGCTCCATTCCTCCTATTCGTGTAAATTCTACAAAAAATGTTTCTCCATCTATTTCTTTTTCTTCATCTGTCAATCTTATCTCATTTTCTGCTTCCCTTGAGCTAAACGGAACTTTAACTATGACGTCTTTAATTTTGATTTCCAAGGCTTCCATTTGATAATTCAACTTAGCTTGAAGCGCATACAACACGTCATTACCCATAATAATGTCTACAGATAGCCTATTAATAACAAAACATACAAATTCTATTGTATCCTCCCCAATGGTGACTTTCAAAAGCATTTGTGTATTAATCTTTTGTTTGGCGCGACCTACCGCCAGAGTACAATATGCACTTTTCACGGGCAATGTTTGCAATTTCATTCCATTGTTTTTTAAGTGATAAAAGAATGCTCGACTTATAGCTGAAACTGAGGATCCTGAATCTATGGTAATGTGCCATTTTTCTTTGTTTATTATTGCAGCAATACGTGGAGCATCTCTCACTTCTTGCAATACTGTTAAGTGATTGTTTATTTGAGTACCGTTTACTATTTCTGTTTCTGTTTTATTCTGTACCACCCTACTCAGAGCTGTGTCCCTGTTCAAATTAAGAACTAGCGTGTTCATCCGGGTCCGATGCGGGACGTCTTCTATCGCACCCTGGAGTCGTTTCCCGTCTGCTGTGTCGTGTCTGGCCTTTCATCTACCTCGGGCGCCGCGTCCCTCGGTGTGGGTGGAGGAGAACGCACCCATTCTCTTGAGAGAAGTTGATTCCTCTGTCTTACTTCAGGTCTGTCTGTATGGTTCTCTCTACCAGCGTCACGTGATTGATACTGTCTATTAGCTTCTGGTAGTCGGAACGTCGGTCTTGCATTCCCTCTTCGAAGAAATGGGGGGGTGACCCCTATTTCCATTCCTAGTTACATGTACATATCTCATAGGGAAATTATATGAATTTGAATTTGGTGGTCCCTGTCTCCCTCTATTGTTGTTAGGGAATTCCCTCGGGACGTGGGCATCGTATCTTTGACGAGTAGCCATATGGTTTGTGTTAAAATTTCGGGGATTGTGTGCCCTTTCCCCGTCATGATTATTATTATTCCACGGTCTGTGTGGATTTCTCACTGGCATTCGATTCTCATGTCTATTTTGTGAATTTTGCGTCCCAACGCTTTGTAAAGCTGTTAATAATGTAATTGCCTCTCTCAATGTCTGAAGTCTTGCTACCACCATGTGATTTCTAATGTTCTCAGGAAGATGGGGTGTGAGAAGAGAAATCAGTTCGCCTTCCTGTAATGGAGGTTGTAGATATTTACTCATTTGCGAATATCTCAGGAAATAATCAGTAATAGACTCTCCATTATTACCTTGGTATCGGCCATTTGTTATCTGATTCCTTACTTGGTATTGGACATTGGCGTTCCAATACTTTTCTAGGAAAGCTGTTTTGAACAACTCGTAGTTGCATCCTTCTCCCACAGTTACTCGTAGCCAATTAAGTTCGGCAGATTCTAACGCCCTTTGAACTATTATCATCTTATATTGCTCGGGTACACCTCTGATGACAAAATACTTTTCTAAGTCGGCCAAAAATTGTACTGCGTTGTCATTGCGACAATTAAATTTCGGGAGGGGCAATTCGCTTAGAAAATTCATGTGCACTGGTGAATACATATTTACGTTTTGCATATTTACTTCGCAATTATTGCTGCTTTGAGGAGAGACAGAAGGGGCGCTAACCTGTTCGTTCTGCCTCTCTCCATTGTGTGTATGTATAGAACAATTGGAACTCTCAGGTACCGGCCCTTGCTGTCCCAGCTGTAAGCCAGTTACAGTATCTCTGATTTGAGATATCTCGCTTACTGTTTCCCTCAACATTTGTGTATTCTCTGATTGAATATTTGTTACACGTGCTACCTTTTCTTTTAACTTCTCCATGTCAGCTGCTATACTATTGTTTACAGTGTCAAACCGGTCATTTATCTCTTGTACAAAAGTTACCTGTGTCGTGGTCAGTTCATCTAATCTTATTCTTTCCTTATTAATTTCCTCCCCTATTCTATTTTCTACTCCTGCAACGAGAGATTTGGTAGCTTCTAGGTCACTTCTTATAGTACCTACTTCTCGCTGCAGGGCCTCTTTTACAGACTGGATTTCCCCTGTTATTCCTTGAATTCTGACAGTGATTCTAGTTTCTGTTTCTTTCCCTTGGCTTGTAATTTGACTTACTAATTTAGCTTCTAGTGTTTGGTTCTGTCCTACTAATTTAGCTTCTAGTGCTTGGTTCTGTTCTACTAATTTAGTCTCTAGTGATTGGTTCTGTTCTACTAATTTAGCCTCTAGTGATTGGTTCTGTTCTACTAATTTAGCCTCTAGTGATTTGTCCATAGCTTCTAGTGTTTGGTTCTGTTCTACTAATTTAGCTTCTAGTGATTGACTCTGAATAGTCATTTGCGCCATGAGTTTCTGGAACATCTCTTGTAGATTTTCCATAACCCCAGGATTGTCACTTCTATTTACATTTAAGCTACTTACGCCATTTACACCCTCATCTACTGATCCTATAACATTGCTTTCCATTATCTCTTCATTAACAACTTCTAACTCTTTCTCTGTCTCCATAACTATTTGTTCCCCAGAATTTTCCATTTTAAATTTATTCTGTACGATCTTCTTATTTCTCAAAAGCATTGAACTTCCCCTTTAAATTTTCTAATTTCCCTTCCAAAATACTTATTACTAAGACATTACATAGATATTGATCTCAATGAATGATATTACATTTACAAGAAATATAAATTGAGTATGTGTAACTCACAGTTCTGTTGTACGGCTGTGGTGTTTATGTGATGTCTTTACCAATTTTTGTCGTGCTGCTCGTCGTCTAGTAGGCTCAGTTGATGTCGAAAGAACTTGAACTTCTCTCTTGGTTGGGGGAAAATTCTATGTAGTTGTTTTTGCCGTCTTCTTCGTAGTCTCTGCTGTCCTCATCGTAGTTGTCGTCGTCGGTCTTCTCACTTCTCCTCGTAGTCGTCCTTCGTCGTCGTTCTTCTCACTTCTCCTCGTAGTCGTCCTTCGTCGTCGTTCTTCTCACTTCTCCTTGTAGTCGTCCTTCGTCGTTACATTTCACCCATTTCCTACAATTCGAAGCCCCAACGTGTCGGCGCCATTATGCGGCATACCCGCATGTCAGATTTAGATAGGTTGGTGTTTACTTTTGATTTGGGTTCTAATTGGAGCTATGAGATCTCTTATTCTTCAGGTGAATGGTTGTAGGAAATGGATTTGTTGTTTGTTGGCTGCTCAGTTGTCTCAATAATACACTGGTTCGTTGCAAAAATTGATTTAATTCTCACTAAATTCGTTGATTCAGATTGATTTGTAGCGGTGACCACCTGTTACTAAACTTCCTAACAGAATTCTCTTAATTCTTTATACGGCGAATACTTTGCTATTATAAACTTCTTCTGCTGCTTCTCTCACGCTGGTTGCGTTATTCTTGACTTCCCTACATTTCGGACTTAGAAATCTTTGCTCCTTCTTCTTCACGCGCACTAACACGTCTTTCCCCTCGTAGTATGACTGTTGAAGTGATTTACATTTCGGACTTAGAAATCTTCCCTACTTCTTCTTCACGCGCCCTGGGCTCTTTGTAACGGTATACATCGTTATCGCCTCAGCAAAGTAAATCCTTTTAGGTCTTACGCTTGACCGCATCTAGAAAACCTTATTGTTCCTACACATTTTTGCTTATAGTTCTCAGACATTGAACCTTTCCTTAAACAAAGAGGCTAACGGTCACCTCTTCCTGTCTCCCCGACTTGTGTTCAGATTTTACAGAAATATTTTCTCTCCCTTACATGGATTCTAGCATGTTAGTTGTCTTAAATTATATTCTTCCCATCTTATTCTTAATTAAACCGCTATTTTAATCATTACTCTAATTTCGTTCTAATTTCATATTAATAGAACAATATTTTATATTAGTTTAGCAAAGCATTTTTATTAATTTATCTTCTTTTTTAATTCTCGTGATTTCAGTTCATTCGCCGCCTCCTAATCGCTGTCTGATACTGCGGTTACAATTTCCTTCTTTCTTTCTTTCCTCTTTCTTTGTGTCTTCCCATCTTTCTTTCCTTCTCTCTATCCTTCTTACCTTCTTTCTTTCTGTCTTTTACCTTCCTCCCTTCTTTCTTTATTTTCTTCCTTCTTTCTTTCCTTATTTCCTCCTTTCTCTCTTTCCTCATTTCTTTGCTTCTTTCTTATTTCATTTGAATAGAAATTACTGCCAAAGTTGGTGTAGTGATTGGTACAAGCATCTACACAGCATATCTTGATCATGTGCTAGTTACTGAAACTGCTGTAGTCTTTACACTCCCATATTTTGGTTTTGCTTTCCAATTGCTTGTACGTGACTTACACACGAATGTTTATACTAACGTCTCTTACGTATGCCTTCATTCTGCATTAAATCATTCGTATGTTTAGTTTCTTTACATTTCCTTTAAAATACTTTTGCCGACTTTTCTACTGAAACATATTTGCCGCCCAGTGAGTGAGGGAGTGAGTGAGTGAGGGAGTGAGTGTGTGAGGGAGTGAGTGAGTGAGTGAGCGAGTGAGTGAGTATAAAATACCAACTAATTCTAAACACCAATCTTGTATTTTAGGAATTCCTTCCTCCACGTAAACCTTTCAAGCAAGTCACCTTGCGACAAACTACTCTTTACATGAATAATTTTTCAATAATTTTGATTTTTCTAAATTTATTTTAATTATGTTTATTAAAATTAAGTATATTTAAGATATTTTCATGTAAAATCAGTTTGTAATCTTAAATAGCTTGCTGATCATGAAGGAATGTAAAGCATAAGTAGTTCACGAAAATGTGCCAACAAAAATGCAGATATCTTAAAACGGAATTTGTCAAATAACTCCTATGTAACATCTACCGCTTTTGAGCAGAGTTTTATTAAATTACTTATCGCTTGGTCACTAATGGAAGCTTTATCACTATTCGATTGTTTTTAGATAGTAAGTATGTGGTATTTCAAGCCCAGTAATTAGCGATTGCGTTTTTAACATTTTGTTGCTATAGCGGCAGTATAACAGGACTACCTATGTACGTTTCACTTAACTGAAACAAACATAATATTAAACTTTTGAGGAGGTATTTTGTAAAGCTATACAAGTTATGCATAAAGCATGTGTCAATATAACTTTCAGACTAATGAGCTAGAATATCTGTTTTTGGACTTATGACGAGGGTGACGTCCATTAGTTCCAAAATTTTGTATCCATGTTGGAAAGCTAACTAGTCTACATCGAAACTCCTCGGTTTCAGTTCTAGTCAAGCCACGTAACTGCAATGTTTAATGGTGCTAAACAAGGACTAGATCATAGTTCATGCTTAACTTAACCGCAGCAAGAAGAAGCAGCATATTTACTAGTAAAGTCTAACAATACCGCAATTTTACCTAGCATCGCACTGCTTCTCTCTGCTACAGATAAACTACAACACAGGAGGCAGAAAATTACGAAGACAAACTTCAAGCGTTAAAGCTATATTCTAAGCTAAGCATGGTAAGAATCGGAGATCACACAGGCTTGGTTGTAGGTGTAAATTGTTCGTTGACGTCCATAAAAATTGCCGTTAGTGATTTCCTACCTATATGTATTCACCTTAAAGTAACTCACCTTTTACTGTGTCTGGTCTGAAAGGCAATTAAGTTGAACAAAAAAACAATATGAAAGGGTAGAACCAGACTAAAAAAATTCAATGCCATAGCCGGGATTTGAACCACGGAATTATGGTCTCCGTCCAGCCGCTCTAATTTATATTAATTGTACCTAATAGTGGTCCGAACTATAAAGTCCGGGCCTTAAAGTACTTACAGCATAGTAAGTCGCCATTAAGGTAGTTATCTCATGTGTTTATGAGAACTCCTAAGTGGTTTACCGGGAAAAACATGAGTCAGTTGGAGAATTTAATGTCATGTTGGCACGTTGGCCATAGTAGCTCAATGGTTTAGAGCGGCTGGACGGAGACCAGAAAATCTGTGGTTCAAATCTTGGCTATGGCATTGGATTTTTCAGTCTGGCTCTACCCTGTCATAGTGCGTGCTACAAACGGTCAGTGTGAAAGAACAATTAATTTCCATTAATTGTACCTAATAGTGGTCCGAACTATAAAGCCCGAACCTTAAAGTACTTATAACATGATAAGTCGCCATAAATGTAGTTGTCTCATGTGTTTATGAGAACTCCTAGTGGTTTACCAAGTTACCACGTGTCAGTTGGAGAATTTAATGTAATATTGGCACGTTGGCAGTAGTAGCTCAATGGTTTAGAGCGGCTGGTTCGAGACCAGAAGATCAGTGGTTCAAATCCCGGCTATGGCTTTGGATTTTCAGCCTGTCATAGTGCGTCCTGCACACGGCTAGTGTGACGGAACAATTAATATCCAAAAAAGGAATCCGTGAACAATTTTATTATTGGCTTGAAATGAAGGAGCGCTTTTGATGTGGTCCCTTTTTATAATTATTTGTACAGAAGGAAAGGCTGAAACAATGCAACATATTTTGAGCTTCTAGAGAAAGAGATGAATTATTTACATGTGTTGCTAAGATGTTTGATAGCTATGACATTTATAGAGAAGTTGTCATCCAAGACTTTGAGTCGAGGGTTAAAGCTTTTGCCACCATCGAAAGTAACATAGATACAATAAAATAAAAATACAGGGTTTAAGTGTATAAAAGGGAAAAAATTTAAATGTTAAGTTATGAATTTATTTATTCATTTATAAAGATTATATTGCATTTTATTTATGCGTGCCTTAAAGGTACATCATTGTAGAGAGAACACGGACATTTAGTAATGTACCCTTCATGAAGTAAAGCACCTTGCTGCACAGTGACAAACTATGATCAGGAAATTAATTGTTCTTTCACACTGACCGTTTGTAGGCTAAATTGTGGAAACGTAGAGTCAGACTGAAAAAGTCAATGTCATGACCAGGATTTGAACCACGGATCTTCTGATCTCCGTCCAGCCGCTCTAACCATTGAGCTACTATAGCCAACGTGCCTATATGACATTAAATTCTCCAACTGACTCGTATTTTGCTCGGTAAACCACTTAGGAGTTCTCATAAACACATGAGACAACTACCTTAATGGCGACTTACTATGCTGTAGGTACTTTAAGGCCCGGGCTTTATAGTTAACCACTGTTAGGTCAATTAATGGAAACTAATTGTTCTTTCGCACTTGTCGTGTGTATGCTAAATTGTGGAAACGTTAAAAACAGCTGAAACGACTGTACTTTATCAACAATATCCATTTTGTACAACAACAATATTACCATATTTTCTCTCATATCAAAGAGTATTCTCTTTGTGATGTTTTGAAAAGGTTCGTGCCGCATTGTTGATCCACGTTTAACTTAAAAAGCCAGACATTCAGTTAGCTTTTTCCAATCTTCAGTTACATTATTTTTAACCATATGAATATACTTAGGAACAGATAAAGTTAAAAAAAAAAAAAAGTTCCGCTTTATGCCATTATTTCATTAATCTAACTTACATTTAAGTTTCCTATTTTACCTACAAGAAGCAAGAAAGCAATTTTACTTCACCGGGAAATTCCTGATTATTTGATTTATTTAGTGCTTCAATGCTCATGTATATAACCTTCTATATTCGAAGAGAGATCCGTCTGCATTCCATCCTGCGTTGGCGTTGTTGGATTGGATTCCAATACTTGGAACTAGAAGGTATTTTGGATATAATAAGATAACTTCACAAGGCGGGTCCCATTGGGATTTCAAGATAGGTTTCAGCAGTAAGAATTTAATACCTTCCTTGTATAAGGGTTTCGCTTTGAGTACTTTTATTATAAGATTTAACCTTTGGCTGCCGTTGACTACTTTGGTTGAAGACAACGTATAATATAAAATATTTTTGACAGTAACAGTGCTTTCCTTTTGTACCCAGAAATTTCAGCTGATTTTAGTCCTCATCCGTAAGCAGCTTATTATAATTATTTTTTAGTGTTTAGTCCCTCACTTATTACATATAGCACCTCAGGCGTGAACACCGATGTTATACTGGTAGCCAAATTAGAATGTGATTGACAGTAACCACATGGCATAACGGTCTAAATAAATGGGAGGGGATGAGTACGTCATAACGGTTGTCATAGTAACGATTAAAATGACCAATTAGAGTCGAGATGTTTCCATGATAACGTTAGACCCTAAACCTTGGTTGCCGATATTCTAACACGTGCTTAACATGACACGGGCGATCGAGTTACGCAAACGCTGCAGTAATCATAATACCTTTCTCTTTGTTTCTCTCGACGATAACGCTGCATAAACAGAATGCCCCGACGTATCCAACAGTTAGACATGCTGTACTAGCAAGTTACTTTGCATTTTATTTGTGGCAATTTGCCTTGGTTTACGTGTGCCTGAGTCCGTGTGTCTGTGCGCGTGTTGTGATCATTTGCAATTGTTTAATGAATGTATAATTATATCAAAATATAGTGACAAGCGAAAACCTGAACGTGCTCGGGAACCAAATAAAACTGTATTTGTTAAAGGTATTCCAATTAAAGGACATACACGGGAAATAATAATGCTCTGTGAGATAATACTTCGATGAGGAGAAATTGAAAGGGTAGTCTAGTATTCCATTCTCTACAGTGCTTGATAGGACTTTACGTGCGTAGGTATCAGTAGATGCATTAAGGTTAATATTGGGAAAGAAGAGTATTTTAAAGAAGAAAGTTAGTCATTGGGGTATAAATTAGAAACTCCCGAGAAAAATTAATTAAGCGGCGTTTTCCCACTTCAATAAACATCAAAATGTCACAGGTATGCCTTTTTTTTTACGATGATCTTTACATTGATGTGTTCTTGCATGTTCCAGCGTTTGCATGTAGATCCACGACTATACTATTGTCTTAGTGTATAGTATTATAAATAATTAATAATAATAATCATAATCATAATAATAATCATAATAATCATAATAATAATCATCAAAATAATAATAATAATAATAATAATAATAATAATAATAATAATAATAATAATAATAATAATAATAATAATAATAATAATAATGATCATCATCATCATAATAATGATCATCATCATAATAATGATCATCATCATAATAATGATCATCATCATAATAATGATCATCATCATCATAATAATGATCATCATCATCATAATAATGATCATCATCATCATAATAATGATCATCATCATCATAATAATAATGATCATCATCATCATAATAATAATGATCATCATCATCATAATAATAATGATCATCATCATCATAATAATAATGATCATCATCATCATAATAATAATGATCATCATCATCATCATAATAATAATGATCATCATCATCATCATAATAATAATGATCATCATCATCATAATAATAATGATCATCATCATCATAATAATAATGATCATCATCATCATAATAATAATAATGATCATCATCATCATAATAATAATGATCATCGCCACCACCACCAGCATCGCCATGGCCATCACCATCATCATAATAATACCCATTGGAGTCGCAAGTGAATCACCTTCGCACGCGTAGTGCTATCGCGCTCTCCACCTGGCAGTAATAAGCGGCAACGTTGCCCCTCTCTCCGTACGAAATGTCAATCACTTTCTAGATTGGCGACCAGTATATTTGAAATAAAATGCTGATTGGCTAAGAGATGTTTGGAGCTAAACGTTCGGGGCCTAAGTTTAAGGCAACGTCATTCAACAGTTAAGAGAACTGGATAAACAACACAGCGCAGGGGTGGATTTTTTTCCGGGATCTCCGGTTTCCTTTGCCATCATTCTACCAATTACTCCATTACTATCTTTCCTTTCATTCGTTTTGCACTCATTCTGACATTACTTTTCTCACTGTTATACCAGACATTTGACTGATCACCCATCTGGAGTATTCTATCACATCCAGAGCTTCTTCTCCTGAAAACTGGAGAATAGAGAAAGAAGAACACTCAGTACGGTTGAAGTATTCTGCCTGAACTTGAATCGTATGAGATATTTTTTACACAATAAAGAGGTCTGTATTAACAATTAATTCCCCTTATTGACACATTGAATTATTCTATTATATAGAAACTCTTTGTCACGGATCTGTGTCCCGCATATGAGAGAGTCCCATGTTTACCTCCGCAGATCTATTTCCTAACAATCGCTAAGTTGTTGCTTTTAGTTCAGTAGCCAGAGAAAGTAGTTGGATTGTTCCTTAAGTCGCCGTAAATTCTAACTCTCAAAGTAAACAAAACAAGGCCTAGCCACAAAAAATGTTGGATTTTGCCATTTTATTCCACACACAGCCCATGCTCATGATCCTGCAGAACGATCAACCAAATCGATTACGAATTCTGTAAAGTCATGTAAAGGAAAGAGCGCTGAAGTAGAGGGAAAAAATAAAGATGATAATAAAGTAGCAATCCCCTCCACAGAGCTCGCATCTCCAATCTTTCCTCCTTTCTATTCACGTCTGTAGTCCTTTGTTGTGTTTTTTCTCGCATTTTGTTAGCATGCAATCGAATTCAAATACTGCTAACAATACAACACTGGTTTTGTATTGGGAGCTTGGAGGTCTCTTTGGTAGTAACAGGACCGTGTTAGCTGTCAAAGTGCCTGGCCCTAGCTTTGGCTGTAAAAGCGGTATGAAAATAAACAGGTCAGTTCTAAAGAAACGCGCTACGCCGTCAGCTTAGGGAAGTAGCTCATTTTCAGTTTCACTTTGCTAGAAAACTTGATGCAAGGAACAGCACCTTGCGGTCGCCTTAAGTAGCGCTGCGTGATGTCCAGGACTGGGCACGTGAACCTACCACCTTGCAGTACAGAGAAACGGAGTGCTGAAGGCGTAGATTACGTGATGCGAAATTTAGACACGTTCTTTCCATAATCCTTGAGAGAGTTTAGTTTTATACTAGCATGTTGCTACACCAATATTTATATGTACATATATAGTCCTAATTTCCTTCGTGGAACATCCATTACGGGGAAATGTTCATTTGTGTGGCACATTGTGTAATTACGTCTTAGTAAAAGTACCGGTAGGCGAAGCAGTCATTTAAGGATACGAAGTATCTTAGTTTTGATTGCTTTTTAAGGTTCTTTTCAATTTTAAAGGTCATTTTACATAATCTACCCAGTTCTCTAACTTTCAGTTCCTTCCCTTGGATCCCGCTGTGTTTCTTATCTTCTCCATTACATGCGTGTGCGTGTGTGTGTGTGTGTGTGTGTGTGTGTGTGCGCGCGTGTGTGTATGTGCGTGTGTGTGTGCGCGTGCGTACGTGCGTGCGTGCGTGTGTGTGCGTTTATAATCCTTTATTCATCTACCTATTTCATTACATTAGTAACATTACATATTCTGGTTTGCTTGGTTTCCGGATTGATTGTTCATATTCATTTATAGCATCCGTAAATCATGCAACTCATGATGTGGAATTTTCAAATTACTAACTACACAAAAAAATAGTAACAAAAAACAAGAATTACAATTAGTTGTTTAGCATTTTAACCAAATTAATAATTAAATTTTACATTCCTTTTATTCCTATCCTTTGTTATTTAAATACTCGTCTACTTAGTAGTAACACTTTTGTAACAAATACTTCTTTGATGTGCTTTTAAACTTTGTGAAGGACTCAATGTTTTTTATTTCAGTTGGCAGTTTATTGTAGATATGAATTCCGTTGAATTTAAAACTGTGCTCATACATTTTCTTTTTATGATAGGTGACATGTAAGTTTGAACTATTTCTCGTGTTATGGCCGTGAATATCATTGCATTTTTGCAATTTATCTAAGTTCGTTTTAACCTGTCCTATTATTTCTGAAAGGTAAATGCTTGGTAATGACAATATGCCTAATTTTTTGAACCATCGCTTACAACTATCTGTTCTCTTTAAATTCATCATAATTCTAACTAACCTATTTTGGATTCTAAATACTTTGATAAAGCTACTACTATTTCCCCATACTGTCGTCCATCCAAACTCCTAAAAATTTTGTCTTTCCTGTATATTTAATTTCATTTTCATCCATTATAATTTCAGGTAAATTAACTGCCTTATTGATTTTGTTATAAAACCCAATGCCTGACTCTTATCCTTATTTATAACTAATTTGTTATTTTGAAACCAAGTTGATACTTCTTTCAAACTATTTATTATATTTTCTTTGAGCTCGTCATCATTTTGACCTGATATCAAGAGGCTCGTATCATCTGCAAATAAGGAGCATTTTAAAGAATTTTGTGAATAAAGTGCCAAATCATTAACTGAAGTCCTAAAATTTTACATGTTTTTTGATTGTATTCACGTAATCACTGAAGTCTGTTAGAATTAATTCACTTATTTATACTTCAGTTTTAGTTTTTCTGCGCTTTCATTGAAGTGCTTTAGATACTGCCACACAAGTGCTGGTTTATATTTCCGCCTCTTCCCTCCTTTCTTGCTTATTTGCATGCAGTTTCTTTTTCCTTTGGTCCTTCCATTTGGTGCAATCATAGAGATGTGATCTGTGCTTGCTCTCCTCTGCTGCAGATGTATGTAGCTTTATCGATTATGTGGAATCTCTTCTAATAGGCTTTCAGTCTCCCATGATCTGTTAAGATGATAGTTCGCTCTAGTCAGTTTGCTAATGTGGGAAAATGTTCGTTTGTCTCTTGTCCTTTTGGTGTGTTTTGCCATTCTCTTTCCCTTTTCTGGATGTCTTCTCATATTCTTATTTTCCTGATGGCATATGTTAGCACTTGTTTGTGTGTAAATGTGCGTGTGTGTATGTATGTGTGTGCGTGTGTGAACGGAAAGTTGGTTAAATAATATACTTGTTAATTTGAATCCGCATCTACCAAGAATACCATACGAATATGTTCAAGAAAATTTCCCCCCGCCAGACTACCCTTTATATAGAAGAATTTTGGAAAAATTGCAGCTTTCTTAAATGTCTCTCTTTTGATTAGAAAGCCGTATTATCATGATAAATGAAATACCTGATTACTATAAACGGTAAAACAGAGACAAAATATTATGCTTTAGAGCGAACTTTAAAATCCTTTTTGTTATAAGGCGTTAAATGCGAATAGTTCTCAAATATTTCGAATATTCATAAAAACCTGCTGTTCATCATTAAGGTTCAGGGAAAATCGTGGAAAAAAGAGCCTTATGCAGATTATTTTACAGTTACAGGAATCATAGTGCTCTCTGAGTTCAGTGCCAAGATTTAAATTAAATGTCACAGTATGAATAAAATACACTATTTGTTTCTGCTTGGTCGATTTGCAAAATCAGAATACATGTTCCTTTATTACAGCATATTCTCTTATACAAATTGCATCATGGAAAGCACTTAGCTCGTGGGCAGCCATTACGTTAGAATAGGTTTAAAAATTGAATGATTAGGACAAATGGATGTGCACCATTTACCTCTCATTCCATTTTGACGGAGACCGTAGTCATGTTGGACGGAAGCGCCCATTTTCGCTTCAGTCTTCTTTAGAAAAGCAAATTACTGCGTGCGGCGAGATGAGTGAGTAAGAGAGAGAATGGAAGAGAGACAGGGAGAGAGAGAGAGAGAGAGAGAGAGAGAGAGAGAGAGAGAGAGAGAGAGAGAGAGAGAGAGAGAGAGAGAGAGAGAGAGAGAGAGAGAGAGAGAGAGAGAGAGAGAGAGAGAGAGAGAGAGAGAGAGAGAGAGAGAGAGAGAGAGAGAGAGAGAGAGAGAGAGAGAGAGAGAGAGAGAGAGAGAGAGAGAGAAAGAGAGAGCTTAGAGGAGGGGGAGTGTAAAATGTGACCATGTAAATTTAATGTGAGCAAATGCTTTGGTTTCTAATAGAACAGGTTTTAGTATGTAGTCACTGTTTCACATCACCAAGCCTACATGAATGAGATGATAACGCGTAGGATAGGCATTTGGGAGGTCCTGGTTTCGATTTCTGGTGAAGTGGTTCCCCTTGGTCGGCTAGATGAATGCTGGGGTGATGTCTTCTAGCATGGTCTCTTCTCTCCCTTTCCTTTCATTTTAGCTTCCTCTGTCACATTACAGATTGACCCCGGGCTGTGTATTAGGCGATGACAAGCAAACAGCGCAGAGGATTTGAGCTCGAAGTTCTCAGTTTAGTTAAAGGTGGCCGTTTGAGACTCCACCGTTGGGTTGAGCTATAAGGGAGCTCATGAGTCTCACCACTGGTTTGGGTTGGTTGCCGTCAAACGCCTTCCATCCGACTGGTCAAGTCTGTAACTATTAAGGAATTCTGGGCGTCTCTGTCGATTGGTTGGGCGGTCCTGCAACCCATATATTTCCCGCCGGTTCTTCTTTCATCCGTTCCTCCTGGATTGAATGCAGAGAAGAAATGCAAGCAGACAAGTACCTTCGTACAGTGATGGTATTCAAAGATTCATGTTGAAATGAAATGTGTAGTATTTAACGCCCGCTTTTACAACATACGGCACCGCAGGCGATGACACTGATGATACATGAGATGAAGATGGAGCACCGGTGGAATGAGGTGGCGGGGGAAACTGAGATCCCGGAGAAATCCCGCCCCAGCGCCGTGTTGTCCACCACCAATCTCACTTTGCGGTCGCCTTGGATCGAATTCGGGCCACCTTGGTGAGAGCCAAGCTGTCTAACCGCTGAGCCTCGGCGCGGCCAAAGATTCATGTTACATCAGTATGTCTAATGAAAGATCTGTTTTATGCAACTCGATGTTTCCTAAGAAATTAACCTCAACCAAACTAAGCTGTACATGAAACACCTTAGTTACTTATTTCGTGTAATACCTTAGTCAATTTTAGTTGTAAAGTCTTCTGTTATGACAAAGGAAAGACACAGATTGTGTCTGTTAGGTATAATTTTATGCAACATTAAATATTACATGATTTTGTGATTAGGCAGCGCAGGAATCACTGGTGTGTGAACTTCAAACAATGTTATTGGGATGCACCGGCTGCGAAAACAAAAGCGTATTACCTCGTGTTCTTTATCAGCGACCCTAAACTACCTTACAGGTAATGGTCAACTATTAACTGGTTTTGATGGATGGAAGAGCTGAAGGGAGTTCAACGAACGCACGATTAATTTAGTTTCAATAAAAGTATTAATTGTAAAATTAGTTACATCAATGATAATATTTATTTGTTTAACTTCAGATCACTTTGTTATGATCTTAATTGTACAATACTGTCAACCTATTATGTAAATATCAACAGCTTCGTTTACAGTTACAAATGCTTTATATAGTTTTACCAAACACGTGAAATAAAATGCTCGTCTCATTGTATAAGTAATTTACTTTTGGTTAATTTATCTACAATCTTTTGATGTTCTTTTGTGTTCTGTTTATCATTAAATGCTT